>JAHNEJ010003501.1:0-183990 GCA_022559845.1 Amorphophallus konjac | reverse complement strand
CTAGCGGCACCATCGCGGGTCGCCAATGTCGAGCTTCCCCATAGGGAGGTAATAATAGCTCCACAGTGCTCGGCCCAGGTCATCAGAACCTTGCAAAAACATAAAAAATACAAAACAAGCAAAACCAAATACCTGAATGAATGGTGTGAAACCACTCACAGTCATCTCACGGTCCGCTTCTTGGAACAGACCTGCAAACAAGTGCGCCAGCATGGCGGGTCCCCAGGCATAGTACCCTACTCTTTCAAGGTCTGATAGCGCTCCAGGAAGCGACATTGGATACCGTCCCCTTTCGAGCTCAGTACCAATCTCTCCAAAAGGAAAAGGAGAAATCTCCTCAAATCTATGTTGCATCTTTCCCAGTCGCCGAAATCTGTGCAGTACACGGCACGGCATCCTATTTCCATCCTTTCCATGAACTCTTCTGAGGATTCATCGTCCCGCCGACGAGTGTCGGTGAGCCCTAATACATCCATGAGGGACGCCCTAGCTACCGACCTATTTTTCCGACCATCTAGGTCTAAACCCAGTAACTTTTGGGCACCTTCTCGGTAGTCCACGTAAGTGACTCCGGTCACTGCCTCGCCATCCACCTTGAGGCTCGTAATTCGGACCACATCCTCCAAGCTAGGTACCATGTGCCCCCAGGGCATCAGGAATGCCCGACTCACTGGGTCCCATCTCTCACACAAGGCTTGGATCAGGACCAGGTCGAGCTGGATCCGCTCGATCCGAAGAAAGGTGCCAAAACCCATCACGTCTAACCTGGCCTTCTGAAAATCTGAGAGACCTCGGTATGCTGCCACTACCAACTCCCATGAGATCTGTGATTTCATCACACTCTACGCATGCAGGTTTGGTCAGAAAGAAAGGAAGAAAAAAAGAAGAATGAGAAGAGGGGTAGGAAAACTTGGCTTACGAGTTGTGATTGAGCCCTTTCACTGAAGTGCCCTTCGAGGTCCGAAAGCCTCCTGGAACTACTACCACTAGATCTGCTTCTCTTCGAGGAGTGGGAAGATTCGCCCTCCATCCAACTCTCAGAATTTTGAACTCCTCCTCTCCCGTGAGAACTTGTGCTCCTCGAGTTAGCCCTCGATATACTTGGGAAGATAAAAGGGACAAGAATTTATAGAAATGGAAGGAGTGCGGGCTAAGATTGCCTCCATAACCTGTTAATGGTAGCCCTCGCGATGAGGCACCTACCATGCGGTCCCGTGTGTCACTTCACCACTCGCACAGGATGATTGATTGGACGAAGAATATGACGACTAGCACCCTATGTTGTCTAGGGATACCCTATCATATTTTGGAGGACGTCCACAAAATTTGACACAACTTCCGGGAAAAGGGGCTAGGGCCGTCATTATTGACTTCGACGACAGATTCCCGTGGAAAATGGTCACAACAAGACGCGATTCTCCGCTCGGCGTTGAGTCTCGGCAGACCCATCACATGGGAACAGTGCAAAGGAGAGGAAGTGTAGGGAAGAAGGAACGCACAAAGAACAAACAAGCAGTAGAAAATCAAATCATTCCATTCATAATTCTACATAAGCTGTCACAAACACTACAATCATAGAGAGGTGGCGGGTCCACTAGCTCGCCAGCTCTTGCCATTATTTCCATGCTCGTCCCTCTAGGCGTCCCTCTCCTCTCCCCCGAGGTGAGGGTCCCTAAGAAGCCTCCGGGATCCCCGTGCAGTAGCACCTGCCTCGCCTCTTGGCGCCTGCCCCGCAGCAGTGACTCGCTGCTCCTCCCCTGGCGTGGCGAAGAAGCCACTAGCGGCAAAGCGACCGGACTGACGGAGTCGCTCCCCGAACTCTCACGCTCTCTCGTAGCGCGTCTCCATCCCTCCTAGCCTCTGTATGATGGCCTGAAGGCCCAGCTGGAGCTCCCTCACTTGGGCCTCCAAGGCCCTCCTCTCGGTCTGATCCCGCTGTCGCTCGGACCTTCTCTCGGCTTTCTCTCTCTCTGCCTCTCTCCTCATCATCTGCAGAAGAACCCTTAACTCCAGATGTCTGGAGAAGGCCTTCCTCACCACGATCCGCAGCTCCAGTTACAGTCGCCACCCAGGCATCACGCTCCTCTTCCGCCGGGTCGCCCGAGCCACCGCACCGGCAAGTTGCTCCCGGAGGGAGGCAATCTCGAGAAAAGGGGCCGAGGAACTGGAAGATGCACACCAATCATCCCCGCCGTCGCTGTCTGCTGGGCACGCTGGAACAAAATAAACAACGGCCGTCAGTGAAACTCCAAAATCTGAAGTTAAAAGTGCGGCACGTAACTTACCAGGAGCGACAGCTCATGTGAGCGACGGCCAGCTGCCGCCTAGTCTCTGACAGTTGGGCGCGCGAGCCGCCGATGCCAGCGTGTCCCCAGCTTGGGGAAGCCCCGCGTAACTCTCTCTCTGCCGCCGCAGGAAGTCGGCCTGTCCTGCACCAGTACACCCCTTGCTGTCCAGGGAGACATACGGGCCAGTCCTCGAGCCTCGCCTTGCCGCGACTCTCCCTCCTGACGCGGCTCGGCTCGTCCGCACTCGCCCACTCATCGGCCAGGCCCAGGGTCCTTGCCATATCCTGCACCAAGAAAGGGTCCCACATCAGTCAAAAAGAACGCGTCCCCTGTCTAGGACGCATCCATCATTTAAGTGCAACACTCGCCGAACCCTTTCCCCCCTCGGCACCGTTTGCTTCAAAACTCAAATGGATCAAAGAGAGGAAACCAAGCACCTACCAGACCGTGTTCACCTCCCTCCGCTGACATCGGGCCCCTCGGGTCCCTCGGGGGCCCGAAGCGGCCCTTCCTCCTCCATAGACGCCGTTCCGTGCTCTGGCGCGTCCCTCCTCGGGCGAGGAGTTCCTCGTCCCTCTCCACCTTCACCATGATCGGGCCCACCGAACTCCATCAATCAAAAGAGGAGGAAGACGAAAAAAGGGGCAAGCGAGTTTCGGCGGAAGGCGGGCTCGTTTGCGGGTAAGGCACGGGAGAAGAAAGGCCACCCGACGCTTTAAATTTGAATTCAAGGACTAAGACGCGTCCTCGCGTCTGGACGTGCCCAAAAGGGGGAGAAAGGAAACAGAATCCCCCGTGCAAAGCGTAGTTCCCCGCTGTCAGGGCAAGGTCTCGTGGAGCGTGCCTCGAAGGACAACTCAGTGCAAAGAAGAAAGTGTGGGAGAGAGAAAAGTACACACAACACAAGAAAGCCATTTTCATTTCATATAATAGCCGAAAGTACATCATACAGTGAGAAGGGTGACGTGTACAAGCAACTCTCTAACTCTCACCATCACCCTCCTGGTCATCTCTCTCCTCCCTCCTCTGCCGGGATCCCTAGGGGGCCTCTGCGAACCCTGAGAAGCCGTGCTCGCCTCGCCCTGCGGTGGCACTCCAGCCTCGAAGGCGCGACGACGCTCCTCGGCCGAAGAAACCAGATAGCTGCCCATGGAAAAGAACCAAGACTGACGAAGTCGCGCCCCGCGTTCCTTCGCCCTCTGGTACCGCTCCTCGCTCTCCCGAAGCCTCCCCTCCGCCGTGCCGAGACTCAATCGGAGCTCCAGCAGCTGGGCCTCTAGAGCCCTCCTCTCGGTCTGATCCCGCTGTCGCTCCTCCTCTCTCTCTCTCTCTATCCCTCTCCCTCTCTCTCTCCACGCTCTCCCTATCCCTCTCCCTCTCCTCTCTCTCCCTCATCGCCTCTCTCCTCGACAGCTCGAGGGCGATCCGCAGATCCACTACGTCGCGAGGGAGCTCCTCAGCCTCCCGTCGACGCTCCTCCTCCAGCTCTGCAATCCGGCGTCACGCTCCGCCACCCGAGCGTCGCGCTCCTGCTCGGCACGAACAGCACGCGCCAGGGCCTCTCGATCTCGGCCACCTGTCAAAGCACGCGTGCACCATAAGAGAACAACAGTGATAGAAGGAAAGCAGCCAGAAGAGAGTCAAGGTCAGGCAAGCACTCACTCGAGCCTCGCGGTCACGCTCGGCCTCCTCAGCACGAGCCACCGCATACGCCAGCTGCTCCTGGAGGGCAGAAACCTCCGGAGGAGGGCCCCGCGAACTGGAACCCGCTCCACCAGCCGTCCCGGCTGCCGCTGTCTAGTGGGCCCGCTGAAACACGGGACAAACATCAGTCAAAGGCTAAGCATCAAAAATCCAGGTCACAAAAAAATGCATCGCATAAACTCACCAGGATCTCCAACTCCTGTCGGATGGCCACCAACTGTCGCCTGGCGTCCGCCAACTGGGCCCGCAGGTCGGCGATCATGGTATCACGAGCATCCTGCATTGTACATAAGTTAGTGTTACATGCATATACATATAAAAGAGTGAAGCATTCTCATTTCACTTACCCCTGCCATACCACCAAGGAAGAGGCGGTCCCCATACGTAGCCCGGTACCGTCTCAGGTAATCAGTACTGTCCTGTACATGGGACACCACTGGGACCCCGCCCTGCTGCCAGTCCTGGTACTGTGCTGGGAAGCGCGTACGCCAGTCCACAACCTTCGCCTTCCCCTTGGTCTTCCGCCCAATGCGGGCCGGCTCTTCTACATCAACCCACTCCTTGGGCTAGCCCCAACGTCCTCATAACCAGCCTCAGCCGAAGCGGCTCGATCTCGTTCAGGCAATGGACCCACACGTCCCGCCTGAAACGAGGAAGACCCGCTACAACCCAAGGCTGGCCAGCGTCGCCCATGCCCAGGTAGGGTCTCCACACCACCTGCATCACCATACATACATCATGTTAGTTACCATTCAGTCACATGCATAAACACAAAAAAATCATACGCATCATACCATGGCCTCGGGATACTCGCTCAGCTCCCGACGAAGCGACGCCAGCTGGTAGCCGTGGGGTGCTGCAACCACGACCGGCCTCCACCGCCGCGCCAGAGGCACGGCCCTCCTGTTCCCATGCCTAGCCCTCCCCATCGGGAAATAGTAATAGCTCCACACCTGCATCCATCATACATCATTAGTACAATAATTGCATATTTAACTGTGGGAATGCATAAATAAAATGTTTACCTGGAGAAAAGGTGCGAAGCCGCTGACTGTCGTCTCCTTCTCCGAAGTCTGGGAGAGATCAGCAATCAAATGGGCAAGCAGAGCCGCTCCCCACGCGTAGTGTCCCACTCTGTCCAGATCCGCCAAGATCCCGAGGAAACGGCAGTGGATGCCATCCCCCTTCGTCCCCAGCAGAAGGCGGCCCAGGAAGAAGAAAAGAAACCTCCGAAGGTCTAGATCCACCAGCTCCCTCTCGCTCGGATCCTGGGTGAAAGCTGCACGGGCATCTCCCTCCAATCGTGCCAGAAACTCCGCTCCAGTCTCGCTAACCCGCTGGCGCGGGTCAACGAATCCGAGCGCCTCCATGATCTCCACTCGGCCAACTACCCTGCTGTCTCTATCAGTCACGCTCGTCTCTAACCACAGCAGGTCCAGGGCACTCTCTCGGTAGTCGGGGTAGGTGACCCCGCTCACCGCCTCTCCGTCAACCCGTAGCCCGGTGATCCGAGCCACGTCCTCGAGTGTCGGCACCATGTGCCCCCAGGGCATCAGAAACGCCCGGCTCGGCGCGTGCCACCGCTCCCTCAATGCCTGGATAAGAGGAAGGTCGAGCCGGAAGGGCTCGATCCTAAGGAAAGCTCCAAAGCCCATGGCGTCCACACGCGCCCTCTGGAAGTCCGGCAGCCCACGGTATGCTGCCACCACTAGGGACCAGCTGATCCGTCCTTTCATCACACCCTGCACACCACAAAACCAATAAAAAATACATCAGCATCATGAATAATATTAAACAATAACACTGTATATACTACTTATTCATCTTATTTTATTTTTATTTTTAAAATATTTATGTTTTTTTGGAGGCGTCCAACACCTTGGACGCCTCCATTTCATTTTCTTTATTTTAATTTTAGAAAAACCCAAAAAACAAAAACAAAAATAAATAAAATATATATATATATTATCATGGAGGCGTCCCATGCCCTGGACGCCTCCTTTTTTTAATTCTTTTTTTATTATTTACAAAAATAAATAAATTAAAAAAAGGAACAAAAAAGAAATGTGGAGGCGTCCAGGCCCCTGGACGCCTCCTTCCCTCACACCCGGCGTTCTTCACACAGCCTCTCGTCCGCCCTTTTAACCCAGTGAACCAATAGAATGGAGGTCTAAGGGGCTTACCGGATCGTGCTCGTCCTCTGCCGCGTCGCCAGCATCCACTGCAGCCTCCAAGGCCAAAGGAAGAGCCTCCTCACCCGCGGCAATCTCCTCCGCCGCAGCAGCCTCCTCGGCATCATCCCTCAGCCTCCTCGGACGACGAGGGCCCGTCGTTTCCGCTTCTCTGGACCCTGGCTCGATCCTCCTCGCTCCATTGGGACTAAGAATGGGTCGTCTGGGGTGACTGGGTCGTCAGAATGAACAGTACAAATGAGCAGGGGGTGAGGCCCCCCCAATATATATAAGATCCACTGTATTGGGGCGTCCAAGGCGCCTGGACGCCCCCACCTTTTTTATTTTTTTTCAAAATTCAAAAATTTGGGGCGTCCAGGCGCCTGGACGCCCCCAAAAACAAATAAACAAAAAATAATAAATAAAAAGTTGGGGCGTCCAGACCCTGGACGCCCCCAAATCAAAAAAATTTAAAAAATCAAAAATAAAAAATTAGGGGCGTCCAGGCCCTGGACGCCCCCAAGACAAAAAAACTTAAAAAATCAAAATATAAAAATTAGGGGCGTCCAGTCCCCTGGACGCCCCCATAATAAAAAATTTTCAAAAAAAAGTATATATATATAATAAAAGTAAAAAAGATAAGAGTATGTATATAATCCAAACAAAAGAAAAAACACAAAGAAAAAGAAAAACCACAAAAAAGACAATAATAATTAAGGACTGGGTCCAAAACTGCCAAATGCCAGATTTTATTCCATCAGAAAGCAGAATGAGCTACATCAGGGGCTTAGGCGCCTTAGGCCTTAACTTCCCCAGTTCGGTTACATAAGCCCTCCACGGCTCGCATTCTTCCACCACGTGCGCTAAGGCCTTTCCCGCAACACTTGTCTTCCAGGGAGCTTTAATGGCCTTCGCTTCCTTCGCGTCCGCTTCAGTGCCCAACTCCCTTTTCTTCAAAGGAACGATGCCAGTCGGTGGCGGGAACGAATGGCGTGGGATGCCAATCTGGAGGCAGCACCGATGCGCATTATAAAGGACGAACTCGGTCGCGCCGATCAGTTGAAGATCAACTTCGGGAGAAGGCCTCATGAGGAGATCTAGCGAAAGCAAACATGCCGGTGCGCAAGTAAAGAAGCCTTGTGTCACGGTGCGGAAGTGAGACCGCCAGTCTTCACGTTTCTTCAGCCACGGAACGCGGTTCACTACAGTACCACCGAAGCCTAACACGTCGGCTATGTGGTGAAGCGGGCTTTGTTGGAAGAGCTTCGAAGCAGTTGGCATTCCCTCGCGGTGGTCGAATTTGAAGTGCAAATCAAGCCAGCAATTCAAGACAAGTGCGCAACCAAAAGGAGGCTTACCCATGCTCGAGGCAGTAAGGCCGCTGTAAAGATAGGCAAGGACGGCGGGTCCCACCCTCTTTCCACTCCAGATCCCGCGAATGGCACTTAGTTGATCCTCCTCCACTATGTTGTCGGTATGAGGAAACAAGAGAGCACCCGCCAGACAGATAGTGAACCCCTTCATGATTCCCTCCAAATAGTCATCGTCTGGTGACCCTCTCAGGGCGTCCATGACCCACTCCGCGAGCTTTTGGAGATCGATCCCCTTTTGAGTACGGACCTTTCGGGCTGCGTCGGGCGGCATGAAGCTTCCAAGGACGCTTTCAGAAGTCCCCCGTGTCAGCATCCGCATAGCCTTCACCTTCCCGTCACTCTTGAATTTCTTCAATCCGAGCAGAAGTTCCACCTCCTCGAGGAGGATGGTCACCTCGAAGGTCGGGAAGATAAAAGTGTGGGTCTGGGGATGCCAGATCTCCACTAGTGCGCCCATAGCCGCCCAGTCCATACGAATCTTCTCGTAATGCTTGGCGTGAATAAGGAGCCCCTGCAGATGCCACTTCGAGAGTATGGCCCTCATGCCAATGGAGATATTGGAAGTTAGCTTTGAAAGCCATGGCAGTTTGGAAAACTTCCTCGGGCCTGGGAAGAGTGGATATGGCTGGAAGAGGAAAGAAAGAAGAAATGAAGGAAGTAAGAAGAAGGTTCACATGGAAAATTTGAAATGAATCAGCTTACCATATGCGACATGATCGTCCCACTCAGATGACCCTCGAGGTCGGAGAGTCGCCTGATCTCGCTGCTAGGCCTGCTCCTCTTCATAACGCGGGAAGACTCTCCTTCCATCCTGAAATCTCTAGATTCTCCTCTCCTTCCTCTCCTGAGCTTCCAAAACCCACCTTAGTGCATCTGAATGAACTAGCCTAAGGGGAGTTCTTATAGGAAGGGAAGATCGCTACAGGACAGAACATGTCACATCAGCGGTCAATGTCGGGATTTTGGCTAGATCTCCTTCCCATTGTGGTGCGATTCTGCTATGATTCTGCTACTTTCTGATGTTATTAATCCATGCTGGCCTGTGCAGGTTTTACTAACGGACGTCTTTGTCCAGTCTCCTGTCCCACCTTTCAATGGTTGGTCCCACCATGTCATGCATCATAGTATACGATACCTACGCTACTAGAACATGTCAAGGACCTTGCGACCCGAACAAATCTGAGATTTGAGTTCCCCTTCAACAAAACCGTGATGATCCCGGAAGAATTTGGGTTGTACGGATAGGCCGTTAACTTGTGGTAGCATGGGGACGACGGTTCCATTCAGTGAGTTGGTGCGCGGATAAACGGGCCCCAGCCCAGTGTCGGCTCACCGGATCGGTATCCTGACCCGTTCTTAACAAGTTGACAATATTATCCTTGGCTATTTCTATTTTAGTTTGTTTTAAATTTTTATTTTAACCCAGCATGCATTCATATAGGATTTTGATTTATTGCGGAAGATCATTCAAGTGATTCGATTGCGAAGGCCGTTGTGCTTCAATTCCTACAAATATGAGATAGTCCACTCCGAATGAAATACTGAGTTTCCTTGAGACAGCCCTACGCTGCTCTTCCAAAGGAGACCCTTGTTTGGACAGACCCTCAGATATTCCTTTACTTTTGACCTTGTTTGACCCACCTTGGCCGCAGCACTTCCACATTGGCTGGTAACCGCTCCCCAAAGGTGAAACCTCCGGTTTATGACCCAGGTACTTCCACACCGAGAAGTTGGTCTCTTTTTGTTTCGTGCCTGAGCGCACATCTCACCCTCCCTTATTTGATCTCCGTCCAAGCAATCGTCAATATTTGAAAGACCTTCTTCAAGTCGCCTCATTGAAACTTCAGAAAGATTCCAAACAGTAACGTCAAAAGCGTGTCTCATCACACCTTGTCATCAACTTATCAGTCCGCTCCCACTTCATTTCACTCCACTTCGATACCATTCCACTACGTGTCGCTCCCTTGCAAAGCAGACGCCAAGGCGGGGCAGCTGTAGACACGCCATTCTTGACGTCTCCTGAGAAAGTCTCATATTACTATACGACGCCCCGCGACGGCTTACGCATTTCGAATCACTTGAGTACTTCCTTTTCTTGGGTCTTCTTCTGCCTTTTTCGGCATCCGGAATCGTCTCGTCACGGCATTCGGACGGCATCAACACCAGTCAGACGCATCAAGAGGTTCCGGAACCAAGAAGGTGTCTGCCGGGCGGCCGCCTGATTGAGGACCCGGGTGGGTCTTAATGGGGGCGTCCAGGCCCCTGGACGCCCCCATGTTTTTAATTTATTTTATTTATTTTCTCAGGGCCCAAAACCAAATAAAAAATATATATATTAATGGAGGCGTCCAGGCCCTGGACGCCTCCATAAAAACAAAAATAAAAAATGTGTGTAAAATGCCAGTTGGCATAAAAAAACAAATAAATAAATAAAAAATATATATATTAATGGAGGCGTCCAGGACCCTGGACGCCTCCATAAAAACAAATATAAAAAAATCAAAATGCCAGCCCTAGCATAAAAGACAAAATAAAAATAAAAATAATATATTTTGGAGGCGTCCAGGCCCCTGGACGCCTCCATCAACTCTCTCACGGGCGCCGGCCACCGAACGACGGTTTGTCGTGTGTGAAAAAATCCAAATTATAGAGACGTCCAGGCCCCTGGACGCGCCCATTTCTGAATCACGAGGCGCCGCTCACAAAACCACGCGTTGTGCCAAACCGCGTGCGGCCGTCGTCGATTTTCGGTGGACCTGTTTGAGGCGTCCGGGGCCCTGGACGCCTCCACAAAAGTATTCCAAAAAAATATATAAAAATAGAATAAAATATTAATTCGGCCCTGATGGAGGTGTCCAGGGTCCTGGACGCCTCCACCCTCCGGAGCCTATAAATAGAGGCCCACCCCCTCAGTTCTGGAGAGCTTCGAAGTGATCCGATAGGCTGCCGGAGCCCAGAGGCTACGGAGTCATTTTCTAACCCGTGGGTTCTTTTGTAGGTGGAGGTTCTGCCGGCTTCTCGGGTGCTCACGCTCGCGAGAGGAAGGTCGTCTTCATCCACCGCGCTTCCACGTCGTCCCCACGCTGCCGGAGCTCCGCCGGATTTCACCATCGGCACATCCAATAAGCCAATTCTTTCCTTTTCTTCGTAGTTCTTTTGCATTCATCATCTTGCATCCCCTATCCCCCTTCATAAGGGCGCCTTTTCTTATACACTTCTTACATCCATCATCTCATTTTCCTCCTACTCGAGTCCGAGAGGGGTTTAAAAGATAACACCAACCAGGTGTGAGTCTTGCCATCATTTCGTTATTTTTATCGCAAGGATTTGAATACTACACCTCCATCTTTCTAATCCACTTGTCATTTGTTTGTCGTTGTTTTGCAAGGGTAGCCGAGGAAAGCCCTCTCCGTCGGCCGGCCGGAGGGAGAGGAAGAAGCAACCCGCCATCTCCCGCTCTTGAGGTAGGCGCGATCACTTTCTTATTTTGGGGTCTTTCGGCCCCTGGCGATCACATCTTGTTTTAGAGGCCGCGGCGAGTCACTTCCCCAATGGCCGTTTAAATTTCCGTTCTTATATTCTCTTTATATTCTGTTATATTCTGCTCATATTCTCGAGGCCGCGGCGAGTCACTTCCCCAATGGCCGTTTAAATTCACGTTCTTATACGTTATATTCTTATCTGTTTATGTTCTCGAGGCCGCGGCGAGTCACTTCCCCAATGGCCGTTTAAATTCCCGCTCTTTGTATTCTCTTTATATTCTGTCATCTTATTATCTGCTCATATTCTCGAGGCCGCGGCGAGTCACTTCCCCAATGGCCGTTTCAATTCTTGTTATTTAATTTCTGCACCATTCCCGTCCCCCCGAGGCCGCGGCGAGTCACTTTCCGCTATGGCCGTTTAACCCCCATATCTTGCTATATCACACTTGTCCCGCTCGCCCCGCCGGAGCAATCTCCCGTGGTGGCCCCTTCTCTTTTCTCTTATTTCTGTGTTGCAGCAAAACAAACAAAAGAAGGAGCCCGCGCGCTCCGCGTCTTCTCCGCTCTTCCCCGAACCGCGTGACGTCGCTCACACCGCCGAGGAAGGGTTTGATCCCGAGTAATCTTATTGGACTTTTTATCTTAAGTGGGCCCTGCGGGCTGTTCACTTGGATTAAGCTGGGCCTCATTTGGTCCTGACGGACCAATGTTCGGCTGCTCTTAGATGGGCTACAGAAATCCCCCTCTCCACTTGTCCCCCTCCTACTCCCGAGCTTTAGTAAGCTCGAAGAGTGGCTGTTTAGGGTTTTGGAAGAGTGTGGCTCAGGTGGGTGGAGATCTGGCGGTGTTAGTAAGCCACGTGTCGTGGTCACCTGGGCCCTTAATAATGATGATCCTGACGGATTTGAACTGAAGGGCCCCCCTTTTCTCGGAGGTCGGAACGACGCACCGCCCTCCGCGTGGGAATATAGGCGTTGTGCACTTGCCGTTGCTCCAGACTCCCCCCGTTTTTAGGGTTTAGCTCTCCTTCATGCTTACTTTTGGGGCTTTTTGATACGTCGTGAAGACGCGACGGAAGAGCAGAGGCTTGCAGTGGCGTTTGCGGAGTTGGCGGAGATAACTGCAGAGGCAGTCCGACAACTTCCTCTTCCTCCAGAGTCTTCGGGGTCCCAGGAGTATTTTCCTTCAAGTTCCTCTCTGGATTCCATGGCGGATCAGCGTCTGGATGTCGAAGAGTGGGAGGGCGAGCCTGCGGTGAGGGCGGCGGCTCCAAACTGCAGCGAACGGGGAGAGGAAGAGGTGAAACGGCATGAGAACCAGTTTCATCTGCCCTACAAGTTTTTCTTCACCGCGGCTACCCCGCCCGAGTCGAGCTTGGATTCTTGTACGGTCCACATCTGCACCTTCCTACTGTCGTGGAAGGGTGGGTTCCGCCTTCCCTTCGAGCCCTTTGTTCTCAAACTTCTCAATTTCTTTCAGTTGGTGCCCGTACAGTTGGTAGCCAACTCTTATCTTCTTTTTTCCGCCTTTCGCATCCTCTGCCGTCAATGCGGAGTTCCTCCTGAAGCGTCGTCAGTCCACGGAGGAGCTGGTCACTCGCGAGAACATCGAGCGATGTCTTCTTGCGTGGCAGCAGCCGACAGGTTCGGTTGCCACGAATCAATTTCTTCTTCGGATGTTGCAACCATATCCTTTTCTTGATCATATCTTTCTTCTGTACAGACACCAGGCGGCCGGCTTTGGAGGAGGCCGCAGAGGTGATCGACCTCGGTGATGACTCGGTTGTCGATGAGTCGACTGCTCCCACGGGTCGCTCCCGAGCCATAGATAAGGGCAAGGGGGCGGCCCAGGGTGAATCCTCCAGGCCGCGGGGGTCCAAGCGGAAGGATCCCGTGGAGGGCAAGATCCGGGCCGCCGTGAAGGCCAGAAGCGGGCCAAGAAGGCGGGGTCGTTCTCGCAGTCGAAGGCGACCTTGCCGCGGCTCACCCCTCCGCCGAGCATGATGGGGCCGACCCTACAGGGCGAGCTCTCCCACCCACCGAGCAAGAGGGGGCCGAGGAGGTTGGGGCTACTTCTGCAGTCGATGACGATGCTAGCTCGGCTCTCCCCTCGGTAGAAGCCGGGGGGGCCGTACACGAGGCAGGTGACGCTGGGACCACGGCCGAGATTGGGGCGTTGACTGAGGCGGGCAACTCTCTAGGTGGCGGTGCAGGTGTCGAACCGGTCCAGGCTGGGGGGTCACAAGAAAAGGCGACGCAGCCCCGACCGACCGATGCACGAGGGGCGAATAAAGCCGCGGCTCGATCTGGGCAGTCCGACGGGACGCCGACCGAAGAGGGAGTCTCTATTCCGGTGGCCTTGGAGAGGCTCGGCATCCAGGGCCCTTTGCATCAAATATGTCGCGGTATAGCCGCGAATGTGAAGGGGGGAGACAGGCAGCACTCCCCGTCCGTGGCCCTCGAGACGGTAATGGTGGGCGGCTTGGTCTTGGCCCAGATGGGGGCCACTCTAGCAGAAGCTTACACTCGGTCGGAGTCAGAGCAAGCTAACCTGGCCTGGACCCTTGGTGGGTCTGACAGGAAGATGGCTCGGCTCACCGAGGAGCGTGATGGGCTCCGACGTGAGCTTTCCTCAATTAGGGAGCTGGCGCGGGCGAGCCAGGTAGAGGCTCGGGCATTGACCGAGCAACTAGCTAGGGCCCGCGAATCGCTCGAGAGGAAGAGCAGGCTTCTTGAAGAGGAGCGTGTTGCTCGCACTGAGCTAGATGGCCGGTGGGAGGCCGAGCATGCCGAGCTGGTCGACCGAGCGGAGGAAGCCGAGCGCCTTCGGCGGGAGGCCGAGGCTGATCGGGCCAAGGCGGAGAAGCAGGCGGCGGAGGCCGAGAAGCAGACGGCTGAGGCCAGGCGGAGGTTAGCTGAGGCGGACTCGCGGGTAGGGTGGGATCGGCCGGGGCGGAGGCGCTCGAGCAGTACAAATGCTCGGAGGCCTACCGGGTTGACCTTAAGGAGGTTGCCCTCCCCTACTACGAGTTAGCACTTCGCCGAGGCATCCGCAAGGGGTTCAAGCAAGGATATGACCGGGCTGTCTCTTATGCCGAGGAGCAGGCGTCTGAGACAATCGTTTTCCCGTCCGGGCAAGGCTATGACTCGGACTTGTCATCCTTCGGTTCCTCTACGTCGGAGGAAGAAGATCAGGGGGGCTCTTTGTCTGAAGGGTCACCAACTCCGGATGCATTGGGAGGGCGTGCAACCGAGGCAGTTCTCACGCAGTGGGGTCAGTGCCAGGGGCGGCCGTCGTCGAGGGTGCCGGGGGCAGACCATCTGAGCCTTCCGCTTCCGAGATTCAGGTTGGGCCAGAGGTCTAATGTATCTGCTTTACTTTCTCTTTTTTGCATGTCTCTTCCTTTTCCGAAGGAAAACTTTCCTTGTTGTGTAGGAAAAAAAGTAAGGCAGTAGCGTTATGATGAAGACTTAATTGTTTCGTATCGCCATTGCCATATTTTGTTCAGTGTATCTGCAGTGGTTGGAAAGTGTCGATACTTTCTGCGTGGATCTCGCCTGATGGTTGGGTGAGCATCTGACAGGGTGTCTTTCCGTTATGCTTTGAATGTTTGGCCGCTTCGTGTGTCCCGCTTGGGCGGAAACGAGAAGTTTGAGGTGACCGTTCGTAGGAGAGGTCCCTTTGGCGTGTTTTCAGGGGAGAATCATTTAAGGCAAATAGCCTCCCTTCGCCTATAAAAGGTCTGAAGGGCGTCCCTTCCTCTCCACCGCTTAGGGTTTTCCCCAACAGTCTTTCCTCATTCTTTCTTCACGTAGCGTTGTGCTGCTATATTTGAAGCATGGAAGACGCTTTGGAAGATGAGGCTGTCGATGATGGAGGGCAGAGAGTCCTTGCTGCTTCAGGTTTAAAGGGGGTTCGACGCCGACGGACAGGTTTAAAGAAGGTTCGACGTGTGAAGGCATGTCATCTTCTCTTTATCAGTTCTGGCGGTGCTTGCGGGGGGGCGAGGTGGCAGACGGATGGGGCATCAGGCATCTCTGCCGCCCGTCCCTTCTTTCTCGCTCCATGGAGGGGAGGAGGAAGCCAATTAAGCTCCCTCCTTTCCGGGCTTTCCCCTGCCTCCTTGTCCAGCTCGCTGGTTTCTTTTTCCCTCTTCTGCACTTCATCATTTCTTTCACTCTTCGGACGGTGCCTGCGCTCTCTTCCTTCCAAAGAGTTGGCAGATTGGCGGGGAGGATGCCATCATATGCGTTCCCTCGTTCCCTTCCTCTTCCAAGTTCAACTTGGAAGGTAGCCTGATGCGAGACGGACCACGGACTCGACTCCAAATGGATATGCGACCCTTGGACTCTATGCAAACTCGTGATCGTCCCTTTTAGAGGGAAGCGTCGGACGTGCGCGGTTGAGAAACCGGCAAGAGCTAGGGTGGTCAATTCTCTCTTGTGCCCGGATCGGGTCACAGGATGGTCTCGCTCTCTCTCGCAGCAGCGGTGAATATCAATATATAGTGAGCTAGATTAACCTAACATGCTCTCTAGCAGCGGCATAAACAAGCATATATGAAATAAAGCAAAGTGCCAAGCAAGGAGTGAATACGATACCTCCACGCTCTCGGCGTGGGGAAGACGATCCCGACTGAATTCAATAACTCCCGGTAACAACAATGAGTTAGATTACAGCAATGAAATATCGCCCACTCCACGTAGGGAGGTAAAGGGCTACACAAGTGGGCCCGGGAGGACCGATCTCGGGTTGACGGGCTGCACTAGATCACCACGCCGACGTGGTTCGGACGGCGTGTTCTACGGGCCTGTGGGGCCCACGGACGGCGCTGCCCTCCGGGTCTGTTGGGGTGGGTCCCACTATGATGGAGACCCCTGGTGGCGCACCTCCCTGGATGGTGGTCTTCCGAAAACACTGGTCGGAGGCCGGTCGGCTCCGATCTCCACACTTTGGAGTTGCTACCCACGGACCTGCAGGTTCTATTTTCTGGTGCGCGATCCGGCGAAATCGACTACTGCAATCAATCCTGATGTCGGATTGAGGCACAGAAGGTACCGTTGGAATTCCCTTTCAAAGTACTACAACCTAGGGCCAGAGAAACAAACTAGATCTGCACGGATCTGGCCTTAATCTATTTTTGAAGCTGCTGTTGGACTGTGCCCGAAATCTCAGGGCAGCAGGGAAGTTTCCTGAGAACTGCCTTTGACCGTGGGGTAGACCTCAGACTCAGACCTCGACCTCTTCTTATAGAGGGGAAAGAGAGGAAAATGGCAATATTTTCTATGAAGGGATTGGTGGAGTTTTGGATTTGTTGGGATTTTATACTGGTGGGTGTCGGATCTGGACTGGACAGGACAGAGAAGAAATTTGACTGAGTTTTAATTTGCTTATGAAGAAAAAGAATTTATAAATTCGAGCCAAAATTTTGGAGATGTATTTGGATGGGTAGAACACCTAGTCTAAATTTGGGCTTGATCCAAAAATTAAAGTGGGTCGAAGATGGGAGGAAATAGGCTTCTACTAAACAGATCTGAAAAGGGACAGATCTGGAAGACAGAAAGACACGAAAATGCGAAAATAGAAAACGAAAGAATTTTGACGTGATATTTTTGGTGGAGATAGGGATTCAAGAGAAGAACCAACCTGAAAATTTCAGCTCTAGATGAGGTCGGAGCTGGAAGTTAAAATTCACGGAGTGGACCTCTATCTAGCAGGACAGAACTGGACAGAACTTCTGACGGTTGCTCGTGGTGGCTCGATGGCGGCACGAACGGCGGCGCGGCGGCACAGAATGAAATCAGAGGTGGAGGGGCTAAGGTAGAAGGGTTCACAACCCTGAAATGTAGAGGGAGGAAGAGGAACAAGAGGGGAGAGAGGAGGGGGGCGCAGCTAGCTTCAAGACAACTCACAATTTCTCTCTTCATTAATTCACAAATAATAGAAATACGTGGCTTATATAATAAATGGAAAAAGTCTATGAATACCCTCAGATCTAGGATCTGGAGGGGCAAATAAGGGACATCACATTTGGACCAAACAAAATAAAAAAAACCAATTCCTAATTAATTCTAAGGGGGGGGCGCCCCTTGACCAAGGGGGAGGGTAGGTGGCCTACCCTTGACTTTCCAACCCATTTGTCTCCCATGTGGTCAATTAGCATTCAAACCTTCTAGATGGCCACCTAGATGGTTGACCAGCCCCACATGGCTTAGGTGGACCAATGGAAATGAGGGAGGGCCCCCTAGCTGGACCTACTACACATTTGCACAAAAATCCACTAAGACTTACAATTGCGGACCCATATAACACAAGGGTATACATACAAATATGAAAGGACATAAATGCAAACAAAAGGTGGACGGTCTTGCTTCGATGTCCCCATCAATTCTCCCCGGGTGGGAAGAACTCGACCCCGTCGAGTAAAGGGGTGACTGCTCGAGTAGCTCCGGCGGATCCGTCACCGTACCAAGTAGCGCGGCACGCTCCACTCTAAGTGATCGTCACCTGCTCATTCCGTATATACTCGATATGCGCATGCTGCTATGGGAAGGGGCTAGTGGTAGAACACTCCGGGGTGGGGTCACTCTCAAGGGGAAGGAGGCGGCTCGAAGACTCACTAGGAATCACCGATGGGTCCCTATAGGTGACTAGATCCGGGGCATAGATGTAGAACTGATCACATACTCATCGAACGAGTCCACTCGCCTCTCACTCATAAGAGACCGACAACGAGCTTGCACAAGACATATGTAGACTCACCATGCACTAACATACGTATGCAAACCACACAAATAAGAAACTGACTCATGCATGACTCGAGACAAACCTATTGTTAGTTCGACCCGTACATGGGTGACGGCGGACCAGGACACCCAAACGTGTGCCATGCATGCATGTTATGTAACCGGAGATGGGTGGCATGGGGAACTTCTAAACGTCCAAGTATGACCCAGTCACGCATGGACGGCCCTTTGGATTTGGGGAACTTGAGAGGGCTAGAAGAACCGGATGTGGAAGAGCCGGGTGTGGGTGTATCGAGGATGGGTTTGGTGGGTATAGATGGCCTGGCCCGTGGGGTAGGAGTGTGATAGTGGACTCCCTCTAAGAAGTGAAGTATATATGGAGGGCCTAAGGGTCCACTAGGGAACGGGTCAAAGGGATCAAAGAAGGTATGACCCCTTGTGGTGGGTTCCCACAAGTCACGGTCCCCGATGTAGAAGTCTCGAAGGTGTGGATAGTCACCTCCATGCATTGTAGGTGGGACGGTGATCATGTGTAGGATGAATGGTTCCTCCCTCGGGCGAAAGGGTATGAAGTCGGGTTCGGCCGACATGGGGAGGAATAAGAGAACCTCCGTGGTGAGACAACCCACGGTGCACACGGAGGTAATGGACCCTAAGGCCGGATGGGTGAAGCTACGGCTAGTGGGTTGGTCGAAGCTTCGGGCCAATAAATGCGTCAACTTCCATTGCGTGTCAATTCCCATAATAAGGTCATCCAATGTATCAACATGGTGACTAGACCGAAAGGTAGTGTGGAAGGAGTTGACGGGCACTATAGGTAAGGTGGGGTCCATTGATGGATATCGACGTGGGACCAAGCCATCCTTGAGCCAACTAAGAAGTGGCTCGGCTATGTATAGCGTTCTCGTAAGAAACACGGGTAGCTCGGGTTTTGGTGGCTCCAAATAAGATGGTTCCGAATAAAGTTTGAAGTAGATGGCAATGGAGCACTCATGGATGGTGAAGAAGCACGTGTCCTTTCCAACCAATCCTAAAACTTTTTCTCGATTTCTCAAAGGAGCGGGTTGGAGTGGGGACCTCGGAGTGGACTTGCTCCTCAACTCTCGGCTCGGGTGTGGACCTAGACTCGACTAGAAGCGGGGCTTCCACTTGGCTGGAGGTGTTTGGGTGGGATTGGATGGGGAAGCCAAGGGGAAGCGCTTCTGGGATGGCGGCACGCTGGTTCGCAGGATGGACCACTTGAGTGGGTTGCTTTGGAGGGCTTGGATGGGGGTGAAGGGGCGGGGTTGGTTGGAGGTGTGGCCCACTTGATTGCGGGTGAGTTGGTGGGGATGGCTAGTGGTATGACCTCCGTAGTTGGAGGTAGGTGGACGGGGAAGGTAGACCCTCCTAAGCGCTCTCTTCATATCCACCATGACTCGATGAGCCTTAGCCTCCTATCTTCCCGGAAGTACTTGATGTCCCTCCATGTTTCGGCGGCCTCATAGAAAAGTCACATTTTGGCTAAGTCGACTTGTACGGGACCGGACATAAGGTAACACTCAAAGTAGTCATCCATAACGGCTTCCCACTCTAAGTAGTCGCTCGGGTTTTCGGAGCCGTAGAAGTCCCTGGCTTCGGGCCTTTTGGGGTGGTTCAGGTGGTCCTTCCATTTTACATAGTATCGCCACCATGGATAAGATCCGGGTGTTCGGTAATCCATGGGACACGGGGAAGCTAGTGGATGGCCATGCCAACACTCGGACAAAACACTAGACACGACCCTAAGTAATGCAAAGTTTGAATGCCGACTCGACTACCAACCTAGACACGACCAAGATTAGGTACGCGGCGGAGTTAATCGATCCGAAGATCACTCGCGCAAGTGTGCGACCTTCCCGATAGGTGTAGCCTAACGTTCGGACAACACCTTTTTATATACCGATTAATGGTATGCAAATGCAACCTAGACCGACTTAGACGATGACTAGACGTAAATGACACTTTTTTTATTTTGAAAATAATGATGATCCTAGACTCGACTGAGACCATGATGCATGCAAGACTTATGCAATGACTACCCTAGACTCGACTCGCTCTGATACCAAATTGATGCGGGACGGACCACAGACTCGACTCTAAATGGATATGCGACCCTTGGACTCTATGCAAACTCGAGATCATCCCTTTTCGAGGGAAGCGTTGGACGTGCGCGGTTGAGAAATCGGCAAGAGCAAGGGTGGTCAATTCTCTCTTGTGCCCGGATCGGGTCACGGGACGGTCTCGCTCTCTCTCGCAGCAGTGGTAAATATCAATATATAGCAAGCTAGATTAACCTAACATGCTCTCTAGCAGCGGCATAAATAAGCATATGCGAAATAAAGCAAAGTGCCAAGCAAGGAGCGAATACGATACCTCCACGCTCTCGGCGTGGGGAAGACGATCCCGACCGAATTCAGTAACTCCCGGTAACAACAATGATTTAGATTACAACAATGAAATATCGCCCACTCCACGCAAGGAGGTAAAGGGCTACATAAGTGGGCCCGGGAGGATCGATCTCGGGTTGACGGGCTGCACTAGATCACCACGCCGACGTGGTTCGGACGGCGTGTTCTATGGGCCTGTGGGGCCCACAGACGGCGCTACCTTCTGGGTCTGCTGGGGTGGGTCCCACTGTCATGGAGACCCCTGATGACGCACCTCCTTGATGGCGGTCGGCCGGAAACACTGGTCGGAGGCTGGTCGGCTCCGATCTCCACACTTTGGAGTTGCTGCCCACGGACTTGCATGTTCTGTTTTCCGGCGCGCGATCCGGCAAAATCAGCTGTTGCGATCAATCCTGATGTCGGATCGAGGCACAGAAGGTACCATTGGAAAGCCCTTTCAAAGTACGCCAACCTAGGGCCAGAGAAACAAACTGGATCTGCACGGATCTGGCCTTAATCTATTTTTAAAGCTACTATTGGATTGTGCCCGAAATCTCAGGGCAGCAGGGAAGTTTCTGAGAATTGCCTTTGACCGTGGGGTAGACCTCAGATTCAGACTCGACCTCTTCATGAAAGTTATAGGGGGGAAAGAGAGGAAAACGGCAATATTTTCTATGAAGGGATTGGTGGAGGTTTGGATTTGTTGGGGATTTTATACTGGTGGGTGTTGGATCTGGACTGGACAAGACAGAGAAGAAATTTGACTGATTTTTAATTTTCTTATGAAGAAAAAGAATTTATAAATTCGAGCCAAAATTTCTGGAGATGTATTTGGATGGGTAGAACACCCAGTCCAAATTTGGGCTTGATCCAAAAACTGAAAGTGGGTCAAAGATGGGAGGAAATAGGCTTCTGCTAAACAGATCTGAAAAGGGACAGATCTGGAAGACAGAAAGACACGAAAATGGGAAAATAGTAAACGAAAGAATTTTGACGTGATTTGTTTTGTGCAAATAGGAATTCAAGAGAAGAACCAACCCTAAAAATTTCAGCTCCAGATGAGTTAGGAGCTGGATGTTAAAATTCACGGAGTGGACCTCTGTCCAACAGGACAGAACCTGGACAGAACTTCTGACGGTTGCTCGTGGTGGCTCGATGGCGGCACAAACGACAGCGGAGGCAGCACAGAATGAAATCAGAGGTGGAGGGGCTAAGGTAGAAGGGTTCACAACCCTGAAATGTAGAGGGAGGAAGAGGAACTAGAGGGGAGAGAGGAGGGGGGCGCAGCTAGCTTCAAGACAACTCACAATTTCTTCTCTTCATTAATTCACAAATAATAGAAATACATGGCTTATATAATAATGGAAAAGGACCATGATTACCCTCAGATCTAGGATCTGGAGGGGCAAATAAGGGACATCACATTTGGTCCAAACAAAATAAAAAAAATCAATTCCTAATTAATTCTAAAGGGGGGGGGGCGCCCCCTTGACCAAGGGGGAGGGTAGGTGGCCTACCCTTGACTTTCCAACCCATTTATCTCCCATGTGGTCAATTAGCATTCAACCCTTCTAGATGGCCACCTAGGATAGTTGACCAGCCCCACATGGCTTAGGTGGACCAATGGAAAAGGATGGAGGGCTCCCTAGCTGGACCTACTACACATTTACATAAAAACCCACTAAGACTTACAATTGCGGACCCATATAACACAAGGGTATACATACAAATATGAAAGGACATAAATGCAAACAAAAGGTTGACGGTCTTGCTTCGATGTCCCCATCATAGCCTTCTCCTTCCTAATCCCTCTATCACCTTTGTCCCAAGCTACCCGAGCCAACGTGGTCGACTACCCTTTATCCGAGCCAGTTTCTACATAAGGCAAAGTCAGTGGCTGGACGCAGGAAGCTCAACCGAGTTAGCCGAGCGATGGGCTCATACGGCGGTGCCAGATGAATTTTTTGCTTTTTTGACGTGTATTTTCTTAGCTTCGGCCTTTCTGATGTACAAGCGATTTATTTGAATAAAGGAAAGGAGGCTTTTGTTTTATCTCATGTCGTTTACACAATGCTCAGTATTCAGAAGTAGAACTTGCGTAGTGTAGTCGCGTTCCAGGTCCGAGGGATGGGCTCTCCTTCCATCGTGGATAGTCGGTATGCTCCTTTCCCGAGTGTCTTGACCACTCGGTAGGGGCCTTCCCAATTAGGGGATAGCTTGCCCGCCGCCTCAAGTGGTCGAGAGGCTTCGGCTTTCCTGAGCACGAAATCTCCTGGTTGAAAATGTCTATCTCAGACTTTGGCATTGTAGTATCGAGTGAGGCGGTGTTGATATTCCGTTGCTCGGATGCTGGCAATCTCTCGGAGCTCATCTGCTAGGTCGAGGTTTTCGAGCAATTTCTGGTCGTTTGCCTCGTGTAAGAAACAGATGACTCGGAGGGAGGGATTGGCAATTTCCAATGGGATAACGGCCTCGGAGCCGTACACCAACTGAAAGGGACTTTCACCGGTTGCCGTTCTGGGGGTCGTTCTGTGTGACCAAAGTACGTTCGGCAATTCCTCAAGCCAGCTGCCCTTGGCTCTGTCGAGCCTGGTCTTGATGCCTTTTAAGATAGTCTTGTTGGCATTTTCGACCAATCCGTTAGCCTGAGGGTGGGAGACCGAGGTGAAGTGATTGCGAATGTTTAGGTCGGCGCATCTGTCTCGGAAATAACGAGAATCAAATTATCGACCATTATCGCTCACTATCACTCGGGGGATGCCGTAGCGACAGATGATCAATTTCCAGATGAAACTCTAGACGACTGTCTCAGTGATTCTTGCTGTGGCTTCGGCCTCGATCCATTTGGTGATGTAGTCGATGGCGACGATGACGAACTTCTTCTGGGCTTGAGCCGTGGGGAATGGCCCGGGGATGTTGATTCCCTAGCGAGCGAATGGGTATGGCTCAGCTAGGGTAACGAGCTCTGTTGTCGGCTGATGGACCAAGTGGTCAAATCGCTGGTATCGGTCGCAGTGCTATACGTAGGTTGAGCAGTCGCGCTGCAGAGTGGGCCACCAATAACCTTGCTGTAGCAAGATCCTGGCGAGTGACCTTCCTCCCAAATGCGCTCCGCACAGACCTTCGTGAACTTCTTGAATCGCTCTATCGGCTTCGTTGATACTGAGGTACTTTAGGAGAGGGATGGAGAAGGATCTTCGGTAGAGAGTGCCGTCTAGAATGATGAATCGCCGAGCTTGGTACTTCAATCTTCGGACTTCCCGAGGGTCGGGAGGTTCTTGAGAGTCTTGGAGCCACAACAAGTAGGTGGTGCGCCAGTCGCTTGGGGGGGCCTGGTCAACAGCTAGGAGCTCCAAATCGATGCTCGGTCGCTCTAGCTCTTCGAGAAGGACCGATCGAGTTCCCTCAGGGTCAAGAGAGGAGGCCAACTGAGAGAGGGCGTCCGCTCGGGAGTTTTCTTCCTGAGCTATTCAGACTACCTCAAAGCTCTCGAACTGTTGTGCCATGGCTCTGACCAGTTGGAGGTATTTGACCATCGGTGCTTCTCGAGCTTCTTAATCATCGTTGACCTGGCTAGTGACTAGTTGGGAGTCAGTGTGAATTCAGACTCGCTCAGCCCCCAGCCGCAGGGCCATGCGGGCTCCCGAGATAAGGGCTTCATACTTGGAGGCGTTGTTGGATGCTTAGAAGTTGAACTTCAAGGCATATTGTAGCTCTGCTCCTTCGGGGACTTCAGGAGGATTCCAGCGCCGCTTCCGGCCGAGTTGGAGGATCCGTCGACGAACAGTTCCCAGGTTGGCCCGGGCGCGGACGAAGACTTTTCTTCGGTCGGGATAGTGCTCTCGGCGATGAAGTTGGCGAGCGCTTGTCCTTTGATAGCCGAGCGAGACCGGTATGATATATCGTAGGCCCCGAGCATGATGGCCCACTTGACGAGGCATCCCGAGGCTTCAGGGTGAGCGAGGATCCTCTTCAACGGTTCGCCGGTCAGCACGGTGATGGAATGCCCTTGGAAATAGGGTCAGAGGTGCTTGGCCGAGGTAACCAACGCTACCATGAGTTTCTCGGTTGCGGGGTACCTTCTTTCAGCCTCGTTGAGCACCTTGCTGGTGTAGTAGACCGGTCTCTTGACTCCCGAGTCATTTCTGACCAGGACCGAGCTAACCGTAGACGGAGTCATTTTTGACCAGGAAAGAAACTCTTTGTATTGTTGCTGAACCTAAGATGGTAGGTCGACTCCAATCTTTACTCCTAGGGTCGGGTCGTCGTTTAGGAAAACTGTTAGCAGCTCGCCTCCAGGCTCGGAGGTTGCAGGTTTTTCCTCAACTTCCTGGGGACCATTGTTCTTCTCGTCCGGCCTTGTGGCTTCAACCGAGATAATATAGCACCTTCTGGCTGTCGCCTGGTTACCTCGGACTTCCCCCACCCCATTTTTGGGGGGAAACTTCATCTTTTGGTGATAGGTAGAGAGCACCGCTTTCATTCGGCTAAGGATTCCTCGGCCGAAGATTGCATTGTATGCTATCATACCCTTGATCACTATGAAGTCCACCAAGACCGTAATGATTTTGGGTGGGGTGCCGAGAGTAACCGGCAGGCTTACGGCTCCCTCGGGTTAAGTGGCATGGCCATTGAACCCGTAAGGGGGGTTCGGATCGGGCGGAGTTTAGATGGATTCTCCCCCATCTTAAGGAAACATTCGTAAGAGAATACATCAGGGGCGCTTCCATTGTCAACTAGAATTCTGTCTACATTACAATGGTTTATGGTGGCCGATATGACTAGGGCGTCGTCATGTTGGGTGGTCAGCCCTTCCAGATCTTTGTCGGAGAAGACTATGACCTGGGGCTCACTTGGCGGGGCCTTGGGAGGCTCGAGGCTCGGCTCTCCCGCTCAGCATGACGCTTCCTTCTTCGGCTACTATCCCCTCCTGATGCAGCTCCTCCAGTGATGACGTTGATGTAGACCCCGCAAGGGGCGTTGTTGATTTCCTCTGGGGGGCCTCGGTCTTCCTCACACCCAGCCATGAATCGGGACAGGTGTCCCTGGCGGACGAGGCGCTCGATCTCATCCTGGAGCTGGTGGCAATCATTGGTATGATGTCCGTGGTCGCTGTGGAACAGGCAATGCTTACTGCGATTGTGATTTTTCGACCTCATTGGCTCGGGTTGGCGGAGAAGGCCCGAGCCTTTGATATCTTCATATATCTCGTACACCAGAGCGGTTAAAGGAGTGTACCACTCATACTTCCGGGACGGCTCCTTGTGCTCTCCGTCTCGGTTCCGCCTTTTTCCTTGGCCAGAGCTTGACTCGGGTGCCCGCTTCTTCTCCCCCTCCCGACCCGAGCCGGTTGCGCCTCGGCATGCGCTGAGTACTTCTTCACACTCGGTAAGGGTTGAGGGAGGGTGGAGGACAAGTTCACGGCAGAGGTTCTCATCCTGGGTGCCCCCTGTCAACGCGGTTATGGTCGAGGCTACATCCAGGTGGGGGATTCTCAGGGATTCTGACTTGAATCGGTTGATGTAAGCCCGGAGTTTCTCCCCTTGCGCATGTTTGAGAGCCAACAGCCCCGCTACTGACCTCAGGGGGCCGCTACCAGCGAAGCTCTCCTTGAATACTCGCCCGAATTGCTTGAAATCCCAGATGGATCTGGGGGCGAGGGCCCAGAACCATGCTTGGGTACCTTGGACCACGGTGGTCGCAAAGGCTCGGAACTTGATGGCATCGGACGCTCCGTGAAGGGTCATCAGGGCGTCGAAGCTGTCGAAGTGGTCGGTTGGGTCACCTTGGCCATCTAGGACTTGAAGGTCGGAATGGTGGTTCTGGGAGATACCTCTGCCTTCAAGATGTAATCACAGAACGGGGACTTCTCCTCGTCCTCTATCGGAGAGACATTTTGCAAGCCGCGTAGGGCGCGCTCCTGCTCTGCGAAACATCTCTCAAATTCTCACAGTCGGAGGGATAACTCCGGCTGTCGCTGCGTTGTGGGGCTGGGAGGACTTCCTTGGCGCTCTCCTGGAGCTTCGGTCTCTGGGTTTGTATGGCGTGCCGTGGGTCTTCCCCTTTTCGGCGTGGAGGAGGCCTCTTGCTCCGGGGGAGAGGCTTGTGAAGGTCCCCCTGACCTGTTACGGATAATCTGTCGGCCTCGGATGGTAAAGCGGCCTCCGGCAGTGTGCTGGGACGCGTTCTCGCGGGGAGGGCTCTCCGGAGGGGCACGTGACCTTCCATCCCTGGCCGCCTGGGTCCTCATGAGTTCCACGAGGGTGTCCAGTTTTACGTTGAGGGCTTGGAAAGCGTCAGCGTCACCGTTGAGTGGTAGCCCTACCACCGCGGGAGGAGGGGGTGGTTTGTTGGCTGGGGTGTTGGCGTTGGAGGGGGGGTTTTGTGAGGCCTGAGAGGGGCCTTCGCCCGCCGCCACCATGGCCTTTCCCCTGTCACCGGTAGACCTCCTCCCTGAACTTCTTCGCACCATGCTGGCTCTTTGGTCGTTTCCCACAGACGGCGCCAGATGAAGAGGCGTGATCTCGCGCTGGACCTGAGCTGGGGGGATGATCACCGGATAGTGAATTACAAGGAAGGGAAACTGATGAAGGGGCCCAGGGATGGTTCCCTGGGATAAATCCTCTGATACCTAAGTCAGTAGAGCAATGGTGGAAGCTATGAAGGGATGAGGAAAAGAGAGAAGCGAGATCTCTCTACACCAAGGTGGTGAAGTGGTTCCTGCTTAGGGAATTTTAGGCGTGTGTTTGCCCTTACCTTCTACAGGAGGGAGTCCCAGGTTTAAATAGTGCGTAAGTCTCATGAGTCCCGTAAGCTGAGGAGTTTCAGGTGGGAGTTACGTCCTCATCATGGGCTCTTTATGTCCTCAAAAACTCCTGCTCATAAAGGGATCTCAACGGCAGCGTGGATAAGCAATCGTCGGTTAAACCCAAGCATGAAGGGTGCCAACCCTATCCGTGTGATAGGCATAGCTCGGATGAAGATAGGTCGGAGTGGGCGCTGAGCGCCTGCCTCTATCCTGGTGAGGGGATAACTCGGGCATGGATCTTCCTCCGTTCTGACCGACGTTCGGGCCTTCCGAGCCTAAGGGCCGTCGAGGAAGGGTTTGATCCCGAGTAATCTTATTGGGCCTTTTATCCTAAGTGGGCCATGCGGGGCTGTCACTTGGATGAGCTGGGCCTCGTTTGGTCCTGACGGACCTAGTTCGACTGCTCTTAGATGGGCTACAGAAATCTCCCTCTCCACCGTGTTTTGGTTTCTAAACCACCAAGACTAAGCTTAAACCCACTCAACTTAATGGAAACAAGGCAGCCATAACCTGATTCGTTCATATATTATATTGCAATGGCTAACCTTTTATTTTTTACAGGAAATCAAGGCAGCGGTCGACCGCCAGCCTATAGCGATCGACCGATCCTCCCAGCAACGAATGGACCTTTTCCTGTAAAATTCTGATCAACCGCCCCTATCCACAAGTCAACCGCCAGTCTCGAAAAGCCCCTATTGTTGACATTTTGTTCTCAACGTGGGAAGTCTCTCTTCAAGATTTTGTTTAATCCCAAAGCTACCAAATTTTTCATGATTTGTGGATCTGGTTCCTGGCTTGTCTCTTGACCATTCAAGAGTTATAAAAATATCTTATTGAGGCTTGCAACCCTAATCAATCAAAGGAGACCAAGGGAGGCTATCAAGGGGAGGTTCTAGATCTGGTACTGTAGCCGTGAACAGTGCTCCGAAAAGAAAGAGCTTCATCCAACTTCATCCATCTTGAAGCAACATCTGGAGCAGATCAACCCCAAGCCAAGAGGAGATCAAGCTGCATCCAAAACCGTCTTCATCAACTAAGGGGGAGCTTGAATCTGAAGTTTTATTTTTGTGTCTTCCATTCCAACATTGTTGGGCTTTCATTTTGTGTTCTTGTAATATTCAAACATCTGTGTGTGTGTGGATCTACAAAGATCCGTGTGTGTGTGGTAGATAACTATTCGTTCTTCACCCTTCTGTGCGTTTCGGTGCTTGTGCACCTTCGTGCGAGTTCTAAACTCACATGAGTGTGTGTGTGTGTGTGCCTTGATCTTGTAACCTTCTACAAGATAGTGTATGAATCCTCACGGTCTGTGAGGGATGGACGTAGGTTGAAGTTGTTGCATCCGAACCACCTAAAGATCGTGGTGTTATATGTGGTTTGTTCCTTATCTCCTACCTCCAGTTCTGATCTAGCTTGTTTGTTTGTTGCATCATTATTTAGTTTCTTTGCTTGGATCGAGTCATATTAACGCTTTTACGGAAGATCCCTGGTATATGAAAAGGTAGCTTCTGATCGACAAGGTTAATCTTGTCGGGAGGAAAATATCTTGTGTGAGAGAATCTTCAGATTCTCGGACTCCGCCTGGTACCAAGGAACTGCTATAAGGGTTGATTTAGCTAAATGCTTTTTGTATTTCATATGATCTATTCTTGTATGTTGTTTGCTCTTCATATATCTTTTAAATCTGTTAAAATTTCTTAAAATCAGTTGTCACCTAATTCACCCCCCCTCATGGGTGTCATTGATCGCGGGACTTCAATTGGTATCAGAGCCAAGGCTCTATTTTTCACAGATCTAACAATCTAGAGTGAGATCCGGATCAATGGCAAACAAGGGTATGATGCCCGAGGGTCACTCCATTAACCATCCTCCCTTCTTTGACGGTTCAAACTACTCGTACTGGAAAAACAGAATGCATGTTTTCCTGAGGGCTCAAGAGTACGAAGTTTGGAGAGTTGTGGACAAGGGTCCTTACAAACTTTGGGACGATGAAGAAAAATGGATAGCTGAGGAAATTAAGAAATGCACTGTTAATTTCAATGCTATGAATATTATGCAATGTGCGATACACCCTAACGAATTTTCTCGTGTTTCCATGTGCAGTTCGGCTAAAGAAATGTGGGACAAACTGCGGCTCATATATGAGGGGATGTCCGAGGTCAAGGAGACCAAGGCCAACCTTCTGGTCTGAGATTATGAGCTCTTCAAGATGTAGCCTGAAGAGACAATCTCATAGATGTTCGCATGACTAACTGAGATCACGAATGGTCTCAAAAGCCTTGGGAAAGATTACACTAATTCTAAGCTTGTAAGAAAAGTTCTGAGATCCCTCCCTCCTACGTGCCACACCAAGGCCACCGTTATTAAAGATTCTAAGAATCTGTCCACACTCACTCTCGATGAACTCATAGGGTCACTCATGACCTATGAGATAAATGTGAAGAGGACAACCGAGGAAGATATCAAGAAGACGAAGGTGATTGGATTGAAAGCTCATAAATCTGATGATGGCTTTCAAGAAGAAGAATCCAATGACGGGAGCAACGAAGAAGAAGAACTGGCCATGATCACCCGCCAAGTGAAAAGATTTCTGAGAAAGAAAAGAAATTTCCAAGGTAACTTCAGAAAGGGGCAAAGGAAGCCCATCCCAACCAAGGGTGAGTCGAGCAAGCCGAGTAGCATCATATGCTATGAATGCAAGAAGCCCGGGCACATGAGGGGAGAGTGCCCAGATCTGAAGAAGAAATTCAAAAAGGATAATTTTAGAAAGCCCAAAGTCATGGTCACCACATGGAGCGCTGAAGAGGACGAACCATCCGATGAGGATATACAAGAGCTCGTGGAGAGCTTGTGTCTCATGGCACATGAGGATGATTCAACCGAGGTAAATTCAAACCCTGATTTTATTTCCAATGAACAATGGGAGTCTGAATATGAAAAACTATATATCAAATAAAATAAAATCAGATCTGAAAATAAAACTCTCAAAAAGAAAATTGATGATTTGTCAAATGAAGATATCTTTGTCAAGTTTGAAAAATTGGAACATGAATGGTTTGAGGTAACTGAAGAAAAAGAGAGCTTGCTGCAAACAATTTCAGATATTGAAAGAACCAAAGAAGAGATTTCATGCAAAATGTCTGAAACTGAAAAAGTGTGTGAAAAACTGAAAAAAGAAGAAGAAATTCTGAAATCCACAAATTCAGAACTCGAAAGGAAAAATGGGATTTTGAGTGAAGAAGTGGCTGAACTTCAGTCCACCTTGTCTAGGTTTGTTAAAGGGAAACAAAACCTAGATAACTTGTTGGAGGTTAAAGTTAACTTCCAAAAGGAAGGTTTGGGGTACACTCCTCAAAATAAAAAATCTTTTGAACATAAGATCACCACATCCTTTGTTCATGAAAAGGATAATAACCATGGCTCATGCTCCAATTCTAAACCAAAACATTTCCAACCCAAACCACAACAATTTCAAAGAAAGTTTACACCTGTTAACTGTTATCATTGTGGTAGATTTGGTCATGTTATAGTAGATTGTTGGTTCAAACAAAGTCCATCAAGAAATCATGTTTTCTGGACCAAGAAAAGATATGCATAGAACTGGACTAACTCCTACGCACCCAAACTTGCTTGGGTACCAAAATCACTTGCATGAGAATGTTGTTTCTTGCAGATATGTCTTGAAGCCAGGGGGAGCAAGTGGTACTTGGATAGTGGCTGCTCAAGGCAGATGACATGGGACAGGAAAGAGTTCTCTGTGCTGCAAGATAAGGATGGAGACTCAGTTGCTTTTGGTGGAAAAGATAAAGGTAAAATAATTAGAATCGACAACATAGGTAAGAATTCTGAAACCTTGATCGAAAATGTTTTGTTGGTGAAAGGTTTGAATCACAACTTGTTGAGCATAAGCCAACTATGTTATAGAGGTTTTAAGATTATTTTTGATGAAACTCATTACCTTGTCTTAAATAAAACCTCCAATGAAATCAGATTCATCGGCAAGAGGAGCAACAATGTATATACCATTGACATTGATGTTGTTTCTTATGATAATATGTGCTTGGTAGCTAACAATCATGATAACGTATGGGTATGATACCGAAGACCATGTCATGCTAGTTTTGGAGTTATTTCCAAGTTGTCTAAACATGACTTGGTGAATGGTTTGCCAAAACTAAAGTTTGAAAGTGATAAAATTTGTGAGGCTTGCACAAAAGGCAAGTAAACACGCATATCTTTCAAAAATAAGAACATTATTGTTGCCTCCTGGCCTTTAGAACTGCTGCATCTCGATTTGTTTGGTCCAACTAGGACATCTAGCCTAGGTGGGAAATCCTATGGTTTCGTGATTGTTGATGATTATTCCAGATTCACTTGGGTGTTATTTCTATCTAATAAAAGTGATGCATTGATAGAATTTCAAGTGTTTTGCAGAAAAATCCAAAATGATAAAGGCTACCTCATCACCACTATTCAAAGTGATAATGGTGGCGAATTTAAAAACCATGAGTTCAGCATTTTCTGTGAAGAGCACGGGTATACACACAACTTCTCATCACCAAGGACGCCCCAACAAAATGGAGTGGTGGAGAGGAAAAATAGAACATTGATAGACATGACACGAACCATGTTAAGTGAAAACTCTCTACCAAAATATTTTTGGGCTGAGGCGGTAAGTACAGTATGCTACATCATCAACAGGGCAATGGCAAGGCTCATTTTGAAGAAAACTCCATATGAGCTCTACAAGGGTAAGAAATCGAATATTTCCCATCTTAAACCCTTTGGTTGCTCATGTTTTATCCTGAACAATGACAAGTCCAACCTAGGTAAGTTTGATGAGAAAAGTGACAAGGGAACCTTCCTAGGTTATGCACTTAATTCTAGAGCTTATCGAGTGTTCAATAAACGGACTTTAGTTGTTGAAGAAAGTCCTCATGTAATTTTTGATGAATCTGAACTAAAACTAACTACTCAAATTGTGGATGCAGGAGAAGCCCCCAAAGATCCAACCAATGCTAGAACATCTAGAGTCAAGGATGAACCAAAGGAAGGAATACCCAGCAAGAGTGAAGAAGAGGAAGATCCCTCAATTGAGACATTGCAAGAGCAGCAAGTGCAGCATCCTGATTTGCCAAGCACCTCCACATTCTTAAAGGATCATCCAGCTGAAAACATAATCGGTAATCCTCCAGATGGGGTAAGAACTAGAGCTTCTCTAAGGCAAGTAGTAGAAAAAGATTTGATAGCCTTAATTTCACAGGAAGAGCCCAAGGATATCCTTGAAGCTCTTCAAAATGAATCCTGGATCCAGGCCATGCATGAAGAGTTGCACCAGTTCGAAAGAAACTAGGTGTGGACTCTGCTACCACGACCTAAGAATCAATCCATTATCGAAACCCGATGGGTTTTTAGAAATAAGCTAAATGATACAGGATTGGTTGTTAGGAAAAAGGCCTGGCTTGTGGCCAAGGGGTATAGCCGGGAGATGGAGATTGATTTTGATGAGTCTTTTGCCCTGGTTGCTAGGCTAGAAGCAGTCCGGATTTTATTGTCATTTGCTTGCTCATTGAATTTTAAATTATTTCAAATGGATGTTAAATCTGCATTTCTAAATGGATATATCAAAGAGGATATTTTTGTAGAACAACCTCTAGGTTTTGAAGACTCCAAACATCCACAACATATGTACAAGCTCCAGAAGGCTTTGTACGGACTGAAGCAAGCACCAAGGGCATGGTATGAACGGCTCACGTCATTTCTAATTGAAAATGAATTCAAGAGAGGTAAGGTTGATCAAACATTGTTCACAAAGAAATCAGGTAAAGACATATTGGTAGTTCAAGTGTATGTGGATGATATAATCTTTGGAGCTACTAATAATGTGCTATGTGATGAATTTACAGAAATCATGCAAGGTGAATTTGAGATGAGCCTAATGGGCGAACTAACATTCTTTCATGGACTGCAGGTTGTTGACACCCGTTTTATGACCAATAAGTCGGGTCATCTCTTTATTCATTATATATGATGCTCCGAGTTGTTCACTTTTCATCGAGTCTCTTTGTTTAGTTGAAGATCATTTCTTGGGTCTTGACTCCTTGATCGGATGTGGCTCTTTGTGGCATTTCATTTTGACTAAAGCTTAGCAAAACCTTCATTCCTTCTTTTTAACTCCATTGATAATAACGGTCTGTCCCAAGCGCGTTTTTTCCTTCTAATGGATGGGTCCTGGGCCGTTACTCCTTGAAGAGTCCTGAAGCTTGAGGTCTTGTTCTAGAGCTTATCCTTTGGCCTATACGTTGAATATAACGGTCTGTCGTGCAGCCGTTGTTTCATTGTGACGCCCTATGCCTTGGCCGTTGCTTTCTTTACAGAGTCCTATTGTTTTGATCTTCTTCCTGTTGATCTTATCTCTTTGGGATAAGGTTGAAAGTAACGGATGTCCTTGATGCGTTATTTCACTGTGGCGGTCTGTCGTGCAGCCATTACTTCCTTCAGAGAGTCCTAGCAGTTCAGGCCTTTTCTCTGCTACTCCGTGGTCGAGATAAGAACTTGGATTGACGATATCTCTTCCAAATCTGATCCTCAGGACCTTCTGTTTGATTCTATGGACTCTTGGTGATATTATCTTCAAGGATTTGCTAAGAGTTATCCCTTTATCTTGCTGGATTTTCCTCTGCTCGACCTGAGGGTTTGAGGGTCTATAAATAGAACCCTTGACTTCATGGTCCAAAGGGAGGAAATTCTGGAGTTTGCGACGAAGTGCTGCCGCATTTTAGAGTCACGTTTGATCAAGGAGAAGTGCTTCTCACGTTCGTTTGCTGCCTGGTGAAGGGAGTATCTGTTCCTCTTGGTTTCAAAGTTCATATTTGCATATTGAATTCCTTTTCCATCTCCCTTTCATCATAAGCATTATTTCTCTCCTTTCTCCACGTTTTTCACTGGTTTTCATCATCTAAACTTCCTCCCAATCTTTTAAAACGCCCAGAGGGGTTAAAAAATCAAAACCTCCAAGTATTTCCCTTTCCTTTTGATGATATTGTGTTTATTTAAGAATTGATGCTATATTGTCTAAAGGGCTAATTTGGGTTGTTTCTCTTGCTTTCCACGTCTTTGGCAGGTTTACAGGTCCACCAGCACGAGGCCCAAGTCTTCTAGCCGGCTGGAAGAGTTGGAGTTAAAAGGATTCACGCTTTGCTACTGCAGGTTATTTGACGGTCTGGTTCAGGCGCGTCATATTCTTCCAGCGGTCTATCGAGCGACCGTCACTTCCAAGTGACGCACAGGGTTCTGACCGTTACTTCAGCTGACCTGCAGGTTTCTTTGATCTTTCCTCTCCCGTGGGCGGGTGCTTCATCCACCTATTTCCAAGGTATTTTCAGGTCTTTGGCTTGTTTTTACTTTGGTGGCGATCACATCTTTCTTAAGTATTGGGCATTAGCTTTCTCTTTCGCATCTCACATCTTTTATTTCCTTGCTTGTTCCACCCCTTGCGGTGTGTTTCTATTTACTCCTTGCTCCACGCCCCGGCGTGTGTTTTTCCTTTATTCCTTAGCTTAGTTTGATTGAGATAGCATGCCCATGCTACAGCTTGCTTTGGTTGCCTAGGTTCATGATCACATGTTCATAGGTTGAGTGCAGATCTTTGATTATTTGCTTGTCATCTTGCTACATATTATCATTAAGACCCCAAGAAAAAGAAGATAGAGAAGCAAAATAAAATCAACAGATAATTTTTTGGCGATCACGGTGGGACAACTTGTGCCAATCGTGCTTTTGATTCCTGTTAAACCTGCCATCATCTCTTGTGTCGTTCCCCTCCCGTTTTCCTCTTATTTCTTGCTAATCCTGGTTTTCTGAGCGTTCTGACGGCCCTGTGTCCCCGCGTTGGAGTCCCCTGACGCAGGGTCATTAGACCGCCACATCTGTTCTGCTGCGAGAGTTTTCACGGTCTTTTCCTGTTACTTCTGGTTGATTTTGGCTCTCTGGCTCATTTGACGGTCCTACCTCCCTGCGTTATATTACTTCTGGCGGTCTGGTCTTCGACCGTTATTTTATTCTGACGCAGGGTTCCTCGACAGTTATACTCCAGACAGGTACGCATCCGAGGTGCATTTATTTCCGCAGTTTCTGCTGTGACTCTTTGCTTGGGTGATACTTGACTTCCTCCTTGCTTTGTTTCATATCTCCATATCATTGCGTGCATCATTGTTTGTTAGATCATAGGCTAGACTTTGCATGCACTCCGGTGCACATAGGGGCATTCATACATTCATATCTTAGATTGCATTTTCCTACCTTGTTGTGAGGACCTCTCGTCTCCATATTCCTTGGGGCCGACTAGGAAATCACACCAGGGACCTCCATAAGTCCCCGCGAGCCGTGGATTCCCACACGGACGCCGGGCTGGTTGTACCTTTCCCACCCCGTGTCTAGGGTTGCATAAGTGAAGGAGTGATTACACTTAGAGTCAAGACAAGTCCCATACCCATCTCCTGTTAGGAACCCATTGTTGAGAGCACATTTCAATCAATTCACTAAAGTTCCGAAGGAGAAATCACAAGAATCTTGCTGCATCATCTTAAACAACTTGGTTGACTTGGGGTGTCTTCATCTTTTATCACTTACATCTTTTGTTAAAACATCCGAGTTTGGTTGCTCATTGTGTGATTGTTTGTGTTGATTGTTTGCATCGTCAAGGTTGTCGTTGCATGTGGAGTTGTTTTCGTCCATCCGAATCATCTCCTGAGTCAATTCCTTCTTCACGTTCTATTCCAATCCTCTCTTCGAGTCCGCCATGGCATCATTCAATCCTCCCCGTTCCCAAGAGGACTCTCTTCCTCAAGGGCTCCTTGAAAACCCTCCTAGGGTTATCACCTTTTCTTCTGGAGAGGGGACTACCCCTCTTCTATCCTCCACTTCTATAGAAGGTGGTCAAGCTACCCCTTCTCTCTCCACTCCTTCCGCGGGCTCCATTCTTCAGATGATGGCCCAATTGGATCCGACCCAACTTCAAGTTCTTTATCAGGCCATGCAAGGGTCCAACGCATCTCCTTCTAAATCCAACCCTCCTATCGATCCATCTAGAATTAGTGGGCCCTCTGTCCAGCCCACTCCGATTGATCTCACCCCGGTCCAACCCCGGACCATCACTTTCACAGGCATGGAGACGGGCCAATCTTCCAACTCAGCCTATCAATCTTTTGATAAAGGGAAGTCACCAGTCCCTTCCTTTGCTCAGGTGGATCATCATACATCGGGCCCGATAGCTCCGCAAGTTCTCATGGGCCCTTCAGATTTCTTGCGCCCTCAGCAAGGGGTGGCTCAAGCCCATTCTAATCTGGGCCAGTCTCAGGCCCAATATTCTTCTTATGGGCCCCCCATCTCCACTGTTTATCCTCCACTCCTGCCTATGGGCTTCCACCTTCTGCCACAATCGTTCCATCTGCTCCCAAATTCAATCAGCGTCCTTCACTACCCCTGCTCCCTCCCGAGAGCAGGACTTGCTTGATAAATGGGCCACCATGCAGCAACAACTCGATTTCCTCCAGAAGCGGGTTGGCCCACAATCTTTGGCAGATGTTCCTGTCCCGAGCTTTCAGAACATTCGGTTCCCTCCGCAATCAGAGCTCCCCAGCTATCGCAAGTACGATGGAACGGCAATCCCTTCATTCATGTGAGGGATTTTCTATATGAGTCGGCGCAGTTCCAATATGATGATCGCCTTATGGCGTACTTATTCCGCCGATCTTTGGATGGTGTTGCTCTGGAGTGGTTCTACTCTTTGCCGCTAGAAGAAGCTGAAAGTTTCAAGGTAGTAAAGGACAAATTTATCCAGCGGTTCCAAGACAGGGTCGGCCCGGAATACTCATTTACAGATCTAGTAGCCGAGAAGATGAAGCCAGATGAGGAGTTCGCCACTTATGCAGACAGGTGGAGACAGATGGCTGCTAGAGTGCCTGGCCACATTCCGGAGGAAGAGAAGGTCAAGCTGCTCATTTCAAATGCTACCCCGACCTTCAGGAACATCCTGGCAATGAATGATATAGCTAACATGCATCAACTCTACAGCCGGGCGCGCTTCATACAAACCCAGTTCAAGGATTCTCCCATACACGCCCTATTTGAAAACCAAAAGCCCAAATATCACAAGAAACCACAAGGGCCGGTTACCGAGGGGGTCCAGACAAACGAACAGGTACAAGCCGTTGCCTTTCCATTCCAAGCCGCACCATTCCGCTTCCCCCAAAACCCCCGCACTCCACAAAATCCCGCTTCACAGAACTTTCAAGCCGCTCCACAAAACCCTCCGCCTGCCTTCACCGTTCCACAAAACGCCTTCATCGCTCCACAACAACAACCACCACCTCCGCAATACCACAATGTCCCTCCACCCAACGGCTATAACAACAATCCGAACAACAAGCGCCCGGCTCCCAAGAGGGCACAATATCCTCCACTGCCAGAGACCCTCACGGATATCTTCTCGGCTCTTATGTCGGTGAATGCAATTCAACTTCCTCCGGAACGGCCTAACTGGAACCCAGCCGTTGATCAAACGAAATATTGCATGTTCCATAGGCAGCCAGGCCACACTATCGAAGGATGTTATCAGTTCCGGGATCTGGTATACGATCTCCATGAAGGGCAGAGAATCGATTGGGCCGAGATGCATCGGGCCATTGTTGAAATCAAAGAGAAAAGAAGGCAGCCGCCAAGGCAGCAAGTGCAGCAGCAACAAGCACCGCAGCCGCAGCAGCCACTACCACAACAGCAACTACAACAGGCTCAGGATCTGGGGATCCATCAAGATCCGATGCCAAGTCATCTGCCTGCTCCACAGCAACCCCAGCCGCCGGCCCCGGCTCAAGTGAACGTAGTTCAACCTCCGGCCCCTAGTGCCGAGTGGTCTTTTGATGACGATGGCGCCACACCGCAAGTCATGGCCCTCCACCACAACCACCGCAATCCTCTTACCCCCTCCTTCGTCCTTCCTTCACACCCAATACCCTCTCCACTTGTCCTCCCGTTTACGCCCGCTCCAACAAATTCACTACCACCCACCACTCCGTCATACCCTTCGCCACTTGCCTCTGCTACCATCATCACGCCATCGCCTAACCTATCACCTGTCTTGACTCCTCCACCAACACTCCCTCCATCCGTACCATCCACCATCACCATCCCGCCTTCCATCAATCCTTCACTCATCATCTGCTCACCACCACTCACCGCCATCACCAACCTCACACCCCACCAAATCATCTCTCCTACACAGCCTACACCGCTCATCCACCCCGCAGGGCCCATCATACTATCCACCGATGCCGCGGCCGCTACGAGTTGCGCCTTAAGAAACGGGAAGATGTTCCATCGGAACTACCCTACTACTTCCAATCCCCAGTCCTCTCAGCCAACAGCCGAGCAAGAAGAAACTGAACCTTTGCCGGGTACTCAATATGACTTGCTGCATCATCTGGATCGAGTGCCCGCTAAAATATCTGTGCTGGAGCTGATCAAAAGATCTACCCTTCATCAGGATGCACTGAGAGATTTCTTATAGAAGGTAATGGTCAGCGAAGACATGGCAGTCGACAGCTTACCAACGGCCCTAGCAACTATTTCCAAAGGGCCGGTAATCACATTTTCAGAATCCGAGCTAGCACCTCCGGAAGCACGGCAGATGCCGCTCTGCATTACAATCACTCTGAACAAAGTCAGCATTGAAGCAGCGCTGGTTGACACAGGGGCTTCAATCAATGTGTGCCCACTCAGTACCCTCCGAGCTTGCAACATATCTGAAGAGTTATTACGACCTACCCCTACCACTATAGCAGCATATGACAACTCAAGGTGAGCATGTCACGGGGTGGTCACTATCCAAGCAGAGCTCGGACCCCTTACAATGGCCGTGGAATTCTATGTACTAGACATCGACCCTATGTTCAAGGCTATCTTGGGTCGTCCATGGCTGGATACGCTCGGTGCCGTGCCCTCCACCGCACATCAGTGCGTCAAATTCCCTTTCCAAGGGAGGGTCGTCAAGGTCAAAAGCCTATCTACAGTGCAATCGGTTAAGGCCATTTCAGAACAGATTCTTCCTACACTTTGGCCAAGCAGCCGACCCGTCATATCAGTGCTGGATTTAAACTTCCCTTGGGCTTATACACCTCCTAGGCCCATCACTACTCCAGTTAACATCAAGATGAAGCCCCAGATCCGAGACTCAAAAGGCTGGAACATTATACTGAAACTGGGCTACCAACCGGGGAGAGGCCTCGGTGCACAATTACAAGGAATGACCAAGCCCATACCCAAGGGAAGAAAGATGGGCAGGAGAGGTCTTGGCTACAAAGAAACCGCATTATCTATGATGGGTGATTCTGGGCCACTCACCTGGGACTACCGCCAGCACTTTGTCCGAGGGCCTCTCCAGCCCGGCCCGTTAGCTCTGCAGCCAGCTCCGTTAGAGAGAAGTACAGTATGTCCGATTGCCAGTCCTCCGCCGGCACTAAAAAAGCCAGAACATGATATACTTGATTATGGTCAAACCCTTCAGGGGTTGTTTCATGAAGAAGACTGCCAAAAAAAGCAAGAGGTTCGGCTCATGCAATGGAGACCGAAGAAGCGGCCAGACGATGATCCACGGGAGGAGGGGAGCTCGCCGATTGTCTTTTCTTGGTCTCCCTCCCGCTTTCAATCTCTCCTCCAGCAATGGGAGTTCTTACCCCGTCTCCCTCCTATCATGGTAAATCCATCCTTCGTTGATCCGCCCGAGATTCTATTTGTTCCTTGCGCTTGCGGGCACTGCCCGCCCATTGATCTATCCACTCTATTCACTCCTCCTCCTCCCAACGCCCAACTCCACGAGATGTGGTTCTCATCTTCCGATCCCTTCTTTGACTGCATCTTCCCCGAGCTATTCCCTATGCAGCTCCCGCCTCCTCCATCTTGCTGTATAGTCTCTGCTGATCTCCAAAAAAAAACGTCAAATTCAAAATGGAGATTTCAGTGGAAGATTATGCTACCCTGTCTCCATCCTCATCCCAGGGGCACGAGTCCCCTGCTCCTTCCCTTCCACTAGGTCTCCTTTCTCCTAGGTTAGGATTAGGGTCTATCGAGTCTAGGGAAGTAGAATTAGTTAGGTCTAAAGAAGTAGGGTCTTGTTCTAGGTCATCCAACCCTTCCTCCTCTGAGCCGCGCCCGCTTGTGCGTCCTCCCAAATCTGTTCCTGATAGGTTCTTGCAAGACCTAGCTCAGCGCTATCATGCCCTTTTAAGATGTCCGGAATTTGTTGCTACGGCAATTACGATTGAGGATGAAGAAGAAATAGAAGGGGCGTGGGGCGATGACGGACTCGACGTCTATGAAATCCTGGGTGAAAAAGATCCGGTTAATGAGGACAGCGACGTAGATGACACTGCTGATCTGTACGCGCAAGGACTTAAGAAATTCGACGAGCCGTCATCAGCAGTGGATGAACCTACGAAAGAAATCAATCTGGGAACCGAAGAAGACCCCAGGCCCATCATTATTGCTGCTAATCTCCCTCCACAAGTAGAAGAAGATTTGATCAAAATTCTAAGGGAGTATAGCGATTCCTTTGCCTGGTCTTACGAGGACATGCCAGGTCTTGACCCCTCTTTAGTGGAACATCGACTCGTGCTTAAACCAGGGGCAACACCTGTCAAACAACGGTCAAGAAGATTTCACCCCCACATGGCCTTGAGGATCAAGGAAGAAGTTGACAAGTTATATAAGGCCAGATTCATCAGAGTTGTTCTATATCCTCAGTGGGTGGCAAACATAGTCCCTGTCATCAAGAAGGATGGAAAGGTGCGTATTTGCATCGATTTCAGGGATCTCAATAAAGCATGTCCCAAGGATGATTACCCGCTGCCTCACATTGATGTCTTGGTCGACAGTACCGCCGGGTACGAATCGTTGTCATTTATGGATGGTTACTCAGGATATAATCAAATCCGTCTCGCTCCAAAAGATCAAGAGAAAACCTCCTTCACCACGCCCTGGGGCACGTACTATTATGTGGTTATGCCGTTCGGTCTGAAGAACGCGGGCGCCACCTATCAAAGGGCGATGATGGCCATCTTCCACGACATGATGCACATCTATATGGAAGCTTACGTGGATGACATTCTGGTGAAGTCAAGAACCAAAGAAGAACACCCCTCTATTCTGGCTAAGGTACTGCAAAGAGCCAGGGAGTACAAGCTTAAGATGAATCCGAAGAAGTGTGTATTCGGAGTCTCCTCAGGGAAGCTGCTAGGCTTTATAGTGAGCAAATGGGGGATCCAGATTGATCCTAACAAAGCACAGGCCATCATGGATATGACTCCGCCTAAGAACATTACGGAACTTCGAGGATTGATTGGTAGATTGCAATTCATCAGAAGATTCATATCCCAGCATTCTCAGAGGTGCCGTCCATTTTATGAATTGCTTAAGGCAGGGGTTAAATTTGAATGGAATGAAGATTGTCAAAAGGCCTACGAGGACTTGAAGGAATATCTATCCAACCCCCCGGTTTTGCAACCTCCTGTCCCTGGGAAACCCCTAATCCTATATATCTCGGTCATTGAGGACTCCCTAGGGGCGGTCTTAGCACAAGTGGATGATGAAGGAAAAGAGCGGGCTGCGTATTACCTCTCTCGGTTATTCAACCCAGCTGAGTCCAGATACACCGCTATGGAGAAGACTTGTGCCGCCTTAGTGTGGGTAGCTCAGAAGCTTAAACACTATTTTCTTGCCCACCCAGTTAGGTTGATCTCTAGAATGGACCCGATTCGCTATCTCTTAGAAAAACCCATCCTTTCTAGTAGGTTAGCTCGCTGGCAGAGCTTCCTCTCTCAATTCGACATCACCTTTGTTGTTCAGAAGGCGGTCAAAGGATATGCCATTGCTGAGCATCTTGCCTATCTCCCCATTCCTCACACCGATTCCATCCAGGATGATTTCCCTGATGAGCATCTTTCTGTTATCTCTCATCACCCCTTTTGGTCTCTGCACTTCGACGGTGCACTCAATTCTCAAGGCCGAGGGATCGGTGCTGTTCTGCTTACTCCAGAGGGGGTGACCATTCCCTTTGCTTATCAACTTCGATTTCCTGCTACCAACAACATCGCTGAGTATGAGGCTCTCCTGGCCGGATTGAAGCATGCCTATCTCCTAGGCGCGCGCTATATAAACATTATAGGAGATTCTCAGCTCGTCCTACGGCAAGTTCTGTCCACTTACCATACTCGTGACCCCAAGCTCAAGCCTTATCAAGATCTGGTCACGCTCCTTGCCAGGCAATTCCGTAAGCTGATCTATATCCATACTCCCCGTTCTCAGAACATTCTAGCTGATGCTCTGGCATCCCTTGCTTCTTCCCTATCTTTCCCTCTCAGTCGGAGCACTGAGACTATCGTCGTTCAGAGATTGGACGCACCCTCTCTTCAGGACCCTTGGTTCATCAATCTTAGGAAATCTGTAGAGGCAAGAGCTGAGAAGGAAGATCTTAAGGAAGTATCTTTAACAGAGCTAGAAGAGATCCTGGACGAAGAAGAGTTGCCTTGGTATCATGAAATCGAGTTGTTTTGTAAGGAGGGATTGTTCCCAGAAGGGGCAACTGCTGAGCAACGCAAGTCAATCAGAAGAGCCGCCGCAAGGTATACTATTGTCGCAGGAGAACTGTACAGGCGCGCTACTAATGGGATGCTCATGAGATGCTTAGATGATGTTGAAGCTTGGAAGGTGGCTGAAGCAGCCCATTCTAGTGAGTGTGGGGGTCATGTCAATGGCCAGGCTCTAGCGAAGAAGATCCTAAGGCAGGGCTACTATTGGCCCACTCTAGAGGAAGATTGCTCCCTCTATGTCCGGAGGTGTCTTAAGTGCCAACTCCACGCTGATAAAATTCATTCTCCAGCTTCGTCTCTCCATCCTATGACCGCTCCTTGGCCATTCTCTATGTGGGCCTTTGACGTTGTCGGCCCGCTCGGTGATCCTAATTCCCAGATCAAGCAGAAATCCTTTATCCTTACCGCCACTGAGTACTTCACCAAGTGGGCTGAAGCCGAGGCGTACGCAGAGATCAAAGCTACAACGGTGTGCCGCTTTATTATGAAGAATATCATCTCACGGTTCGGAGTGCCAAGCAGCATCATCACCGACAACGGACCCCAGTTCGTTTCTCAAGAGCTCAAGGACCTATGTAAGAAGTTCAATATTGCATTGCATCATTCATCTCCATATTATCCTCAAGGCAACGGTCAAGCCGAGGCCACTAATAAAACTCTTCTTAAAATCATCAAGAAAACATGTGAAGCTCATAAGTTTTCTGATTGGCCAGAAAGATTAGTGGAAGCTCTGTGGGCTTACCGCACCTCCGTCCGTACCCCTACGGGACAAACTCCCTATTCTCTTACCTACGGGATGGAGGCGGTGCTCCCATATGAGATCCTGATCCCTTCCCTTAGAGTGCAGCTTGATAAGGAACTTAATCTCGATGAACGTCGAGAGGCGTTGCTGGTTCAGTTGGAACTCTTAGATGAGAAGAGGATGAATGCGGCCGATCATGTATCCGTTTATCAAAAGAGGGTTTCGCGTTATTTTCAAAAGAAGGTAATCGAACGTAAGTTTCAAAAGGGTGATATGGTTTTGAAACGAAAATTCATTCGGTCTGCAGGTCCTAGGTCTAAATTACAACCTAATTGGGAAGGGCCGTTTGTCGTAAAAGAAGCTTATCCGGGAAATGCTTACCGTTTAGTAAACGCGGAAGGTGAGGAGCTCTCTCACCCGTGGAATGGGTTGTATCTTAAGCGTTTCTTTCCTTAGAGTCTAACCATGTGCTACCCCGGCAGCAAGATGTTCCTCCTGTCACTAAAGGAGTCCCGAGTGAGGCAATCACACACTACACGACGTCCCTGGTCAGGTTTTCCACGTTGAGAAAGGACAACGTTTCTCCTTGGCCATGCTTTGGGGGAAAGTCAAGGTCCCTGTCCGTTTCTTCCTTCAGCTAAAACCAGGGGCAAGAGGTGAATAAAGAGGCGATAACCGATCCAAACACCCTCACGAGAGGAGGTCTCAAATAGGGGCAGTCCGTTATGACCTGACGCCACAAGAAACAAAAGAGACAGCGAAGGGGCAATCTCTATGACAAAATCAAAAGCATCACCTCAAAGTCGATATAGTATGAATTATGAATTCCAAAGCTCCAGAAAGGCAAAGCAAGAAAAGCTAGGCATGACAAGAGTGGCAGTACAGTTCCCCGCGGGACGTTATGAGCCCGGTCGCATGCATGCCTAGGGTGGATTAAGGTTCGATGACGGATTCAAAGCCCCGGCACAACAGACCAAGTCTCTAATAGGTTGTACGGAAAGGAAATCAAGTCTTAAAAACTTTTATATCTGGCCTAAAGCTTACCCCCCGTATTCTGTTTTTCTTTTAGGACCAATATTAGTACCCTGGGTATGGCCCTGGCAGAAACACCGTCATGACAATTTGGACCTTGTCCAGGGGTCGTCATCTTCTCTCACACCCACCCCCGGACTCGATATCAATAAGGAAGGGCTCACGCTGCTGGGGAAGCACTGGTGTTCAAAAATCCAAAAAAAAATCAAATATTTTCAAAATTCAAACAAATTTAATATTTCTCGGAATCCAAAAAAAAAATCAAATATTTCCAAAATCCAAAAAAACATCAAATATTTTCAAAACCCAAACAAATCAAATATTTTCAAAGTCTCAAAAATCAGATATTCTCCAAAACCCCCGAAAAACACCATCATATGCATTGCATGCATCGCATCATTTTTATTATATTTTCCGCCTATTTTAACAAGGCTCCACCCCTTAACCAAATGTTGAGAAACGGTCATTATCTAACTTGCTTCAAGGCAAGGGGTTGAGTCTAAGAACAGATCTAACTTGTTTCATGTTTAAAGTGTGCGCAGAACGCAGGATCAAGATCAAAGTGAGAAGCTCACAATTATGCAGATTCAAAGGCTGTAACGCGTCATCACCAGACCGCTACAGTTATCTGACGGTCATGTCCTTACCGTCACTCCACTTCTTGCATAAGCTTTCTTTCTTTCAGCAGCCATCATTCTAACGGCCAAGGTTATGACCGTTACTTACTCTAACGGCCTGAGTCTGGACCGTTACATCCCTCAGAGAACAGGGTTCTTCGTGCTTTCATTCTGACGGCCTATCGTCAGACCATCGTTTCTTTATAGCGGCCCAGTGCACATCCGTTACATACTCCAAAGGCTCTGCCTGTTCACATTAGTCCAGACGATCAAGCCACAAAACTCTTGCTCATTCAACTAAGACAATCTCATCTCATTCAATCAGGCTTAATGAAAAATGAATTCACAAAATTCCAACTTTTTGTCATACAACCAACATCTCTCTAAATAAAAAAATCAAGATACATTAAGTTTTTCATCTGCAAGAGGGCGGATCTTCCTCAACTCTTTCACGTAACCTCGGCGTGCTTCGTCGTTCTCTTCAACTTCTTCTTGCCACGGGCGCACTTTGTTGATCTCCCACATGGTCAGCGCGTTCCGGATCGCTCTTTCATCCTCCTCGGTCCCCATCTTCCTAGATAAAAGGAGAGGGTAGTGTGATAGTGCAGGAGCTTGGGTTCTTGGAAGTCCGATCTGAAGATGGCACTGGTGCGGGTTGTAGATCGCCATTGTAGTGTTCCCTACTAGCTGGAGGTCCAGGCCTTGACGCCGCGGTATTTTAAGAGGAGTGCTTCGAAGGATTCTTGGTCGCATATTGAACTTGTCTATTGGCAAAGTGTTGAAGAAGAGGCGCCATTCATCCCGAGTTTTCTTATCCGCCGTCTTGCATTCAACCTGTGAAGAGTATCCAAATGCCCCTCCAATGAAGAAGAGAGGGTGGCTCCCGAAGATTCGGCTGGCTGAAGTTATGTCTTCCTTTGGTTGGAATTTGACTCTCACTCCCATCCAACACTCAAGGAGTATCATAGAGCCGAACAAAGGTCCTCCTAGGCAAGCTGAACTTAGTCCTTCATAGAGGTATGAGAGGATCGCTTGAGAGATGGACGTTCCCCGCCACAACCCACTAATAATGCTGAGATTTTTTATGTCTAAAAGGTGGTCGGTTGTGGTGAAAAGTAAGACTCCGCATAAGCACACCGCCACCGCCTTGGCTATTGCTTCGTGTCTCTCCCACTTGTTCTTGCAATGGGACACTATCCATTGTGCCAAGGGTATCAAATGAATGTGGTGTGGGCTGATCATGGTCCTCACGTCCTTCGGATTATGGATAAAATCACTCAAGATCAAGGACGGGTCAATAGGCTCAACCGTGTAGCAAACCCGGTCTTCATCCCCCACCTTAGTCTTAGGAAGGGCTAGGTAGGTCTCTACCTCTTCTAATAGGACTGTCGCTTCAAAGGAAGGGAAGATGAAGGTATGAGTTTGTGGATGCCATAGTTCTACAAGAGCTGAAATACTTGCCCAATCTAAAGATAATTTCTGAAAGTTTTTGCCTAAGACCAAGAGAGGTTGAAGGTGCCATGCTTTAAGGATTGATGTGACTTCTATAGGGAGTGCCTTTACCATGGGAGCCACCCACTTCAAATTTGAATAACATCTTGGGCCAGGAAGGGGCTTAAGAAGGAGAAGAAGAGGGAGTCATGAAAGGAGTTGAAGTGCAGAAAATTCTGAACTTGGTTGGGTTGTTGGAACTTACCACCCTTTAAGCATTAGAGCTTAGGTGCTTGGGAATCGAGGTTAGCCGTTGAAGCTCTCCGTATTCCTTTCTTGCAGCCTTAGGTCCGATGTAGACCTTCTCCTCCATAGCCATCACCTCAAAGCTTCTCTTCATCTTGATTTTCTACCTTTAGGAGTGGTCTTTTCAGCCCTAGAACAGAGGTTTCAGCAAAGCCACGATTTTTGGTTGAGTTTCCAAGTTTTAAAGGCTTGATTTTGGTTTTAAAAGGATAAGACTTGAGTTAGGAGGCCTTATCTTCAATCTAGATAAGTTCTAGTGGGAGATTAAGTGGATAAATCTCGGGTTTAGGCTCTCACGGCTCAATCCGTCTCGGAACACGACTCAGGCTCCAACGGTCCATCGTGGGACCGTCATTTGTCTCTGACGCACCAAAATGGGGCCGTCGCATTTCCTGTAGACTCAAGTTCGCCCGTTCCTGTTCTGTGAAGTTTGACGGTCCAGCGTTTGACCGTCGTTCTTTCGTAACGCGTGAACCCTGAGCCGTTACACTCTCAGCCGTTCAGCTCCTTGGCTTCTGGGCTAAACATTTCCCGACGGTCTTGGTCAGGACCGTTGCTTCCCCCCGACGCGTCTCTTTTGGGCCGTCGCATTTCCTGCTAGTTCCCCTGCAAACCATCGCTCTGCCATGATCAACGGTCTAGCATTTGGCCGTTATTTGTCTTCGACGCGCCTTCCATTGACCGTCACTTTTCCTGCAGCCCCAGCTATAATTTGACCACTGTCATGGTTAACGGCCCTTATCTAGCGCGTTATTTGATTATGATGGTCTGAACCTGGACCGTTACATTCTCTGCTGCTGAATTGAGGCTGTTTCTTCCTGCCCTTGCCTAGACCCGGCGGTCTTTCACATTTTACACCTCCTTCTTCGCACATTCTCATGCACAACTGTTTTTCATTCTTCCCATACATGCATTCCTACACATGCATTCATACACACATCTCACGCATTCATCATCACCTACAATCCTTCATTTGCTTTTGGCATTTCACAAACACACATTCCTGCACAAAATAACAAAAGACCAAAAAGAAATTTCTTTTTTCACTCCATTTTTCTATATAATTCATGTACAAGTGATAACAAAAAGAAAAAATATATATCACTCAGCCGGCTTATCTCCCGGGCCGCCATCACTATCTCCGGTACCCTCGGGCTGCCTGGCTATTGGTCCCATGGCGCTGTGCTCACCCTCTGGCTGTCGTCTCTGGTTTGCCTCCTCGTTCCTCTGATGGCCGGAAGAACTGGTAAAATACCCATGAACTCCGCTGATGGGGGCCACGCTCTGGCTCCGGCTACTCGTCCCCGACCTCTTCCCTAGAAGCTGGAGTGCATCCTTCAAGGCCCCGATCGCGCCCTTCATCTCGAAGGTCTGCACTCAGAATTGATCTCGCTCGCCTCTTACACGTGCGATGTCAGCCCTGAGTCACTCCATCTCTCCGTCGTCCGGGCGTCGCGGGGTCTCCGCTCGCAATCTGGCCATCTCCGCCCGCACAAGCTCTGTTTCTGCTCAGGCTCTCTCCGTCTCAGCCCGACTCCTCTCTATCTCCGCCTGGAGACGCTCTGCCTCCGACCGAGCCTGCCTCGCCTCGGCCACTGCTGCGGCTACCTCTCTCACCTATAGATTGCATTTCATATAGTTAATCATAAGGCATTTAATTGGCATCATCATGAGCATGAGCATTTTAGCATCTTACCTGCTCTGCGAGGGTGGCCTCCGCCTCCTCAGCCCGGGCAACCGCCCGAGTGAACTCGGCGTCCTGCTCTGCCCTGCCTGCCGTAGGCTGAGAGGAAGACGATGGGGCATCCGGTCCGGCTCGTTGGGCTCCCTCGGCCCGCTGCATTTTCATGATTAATCACATTAAGTATTTCATAAGCATAATCATTTAAGTTTAAGTTTAGAGTCTCACCAGGAGCTCCAGGGCGGTCCGGTACTCGTCCCGCTGCTGGATGGTGGAGTGAAGTAATCCCTCCAGCTCGGCTATCCGTCCCTCAAGGTCTAGCTGCATTTAGAAAGCATGTGAGTCATTTACATATAGCATTGCATTTTTTGCATATAAAGAGGTTTAAGGTTTAGAGTTGCATACCGGTCGTCGGGTACCTCGGTACACCCGGTCACCGTAGAGTCGAGCGAAGGCCTTCAGATATGCCTCGTCGCTCTCATCTCGCTCCTTCCCCGCTCGGCCCCGCCTGTTCCAGTCGTGGACGTACTTCACCTTCCGGGCGCACCAATCCATGTTGCCACTGATGCCCCTTGCCGACTTGCCTGGGTGGTCATCACTGTGGCGTGGAAAGGTCACCTCGGGCTGGTGTAGTCCCCGAGTCCGCAGGATCAGCCTGTAGTGCAGAGGCTCGATGATGTGGATGCAATGCAGCCATATGTCTCGCCCCCTGTACGACAAGGCCGCCTCTACCCACGGCTGTCCCGTGTAAACCTCGCCGCGGTACGGGGTCCATCTCACCTATAAACATTAAGTCCATTCATCAGCATATAAGTTCATCATGTAGAAGCATTTAAAGGCATGTAGAAGCATTTAAAAGCATGTAGAAATCATTTCGAGTTCTGGACTTACCGACGTGTGTGGGTAGGAGTCCAGGTCGTCCTGGATCGTCCGGGTCAGTGTGATGATCGACCCTGTGTCCCTCGCTACCGTCAATCGCCTCGCGATCGGGATGCGGCCGGGGTGGAGTAGTGTGCCTCTCCCGATGCCCGGGAGATACATGTAGCTCCAGATCTGCATTTTAGAAATCAAGTCAGTCAAATTGCATAAATCATGGCATAAACATTTTTTTTGCATAATATAGGAAGCATTTAAATTGCACTCACCTGTAGAAAAGGCGAGAAGCCGCCCAGCATCATCTGTCGGTCTGTCGTGCTGAGGGACTCAAATAGGAACGTGAGCACTGCTGCTCCCCATGCATATCTTCTGACTCTGTGCAAGTTTTCTATAATTGGAAGCAGTCTGCAGCTGATGACGTCCGCTCGAGTCGCGAAGAGGAGCTTCCCGAATCGCAGCATCAGGAAGCATCTCAGTACTTTATCTCCCTCAGGTCCTGCCTCCGCCGCCACGTAAGGGCGCACCTGGTCTATCACTCTGCCCAGATGCTCCTCGGGTAGCTCTCCTACGGCGATCGCTGCTCCTCTCAACCCCAAGCTCTCCTGCAGTACTGATCTCGAAAGTTGAGATGAGGACTGTCCCGGCCTGATCAGATCCAGTCCGAGCAGCTGCTGTGCCATCTCCCGGTAGTCGCCGTACGTCCATCCTGTCACTGCAGCTCCGTGGACTCTCAATCCCGTAATCCTCGCTATGTCTTCTAATGTGGGGATCATGTGGCCCCACGGGAAGATGAAGGCTCTGCTGATTGGGTCCCACCACGCGTACAGAAAGGGTGTGTCCATCCGGATCACCTCGATGCTGAGCACCTTGGTGAATCCCATCCCGGCCAGTCTCTCCCTCTGGTAATCGGGCAATGCCTGGTACACTGCCCGGATCTGCAGCCAGGAGATCCACGTTCTTCTCTTTCCCTGCATTCATGTAGATCATTGGTTAGTCAATTGCATCATAAAATCATTGCATAAACATTTATAAAATGAAAACAAAACAAAAATTCAGAAATTGAAAAACCTAAAAACAAGTTTGGATCTCTGGTAAATGTGACGGCCCTGGGGTGGGGCGTTACTTGGCTCTGACGCACTCAGGGTGGCGCGTCAGGCGTGTGACGGTCGCTGGCAGGACCGTCACATCGTCTGCCTTTGGTTTTTTTTCCCTTTGCATCCCCGTGATCTCTCACCTTGGCCAAATGGCCTACGAACATTCCTAATGGGTTCGTGGACCCATTTCTACCGCTCAACCCCGCATGCATACATAATAGAAATCAAAAAAAAATCAAAAATTGAAATTAGGGCGAGGGGACCTACCTCATGGTCCATGCCCCTTCTCCTCTTCTTGGCTGGATCCTTGGGTTCCTCTTCACCCAAGGGGGCTTCTTCTTGGTCCTCTGCAGCCGTGGGAGCTTCCTCTTCCTCCCTTGGATCTCTTCTCGCCATTTTTTCTCCTTCCACCGGTGGGATTGCTTCCCGTTCGAGCCAGCGGTGGAACCGCCGTATTGCCTTCCTCTTTCCTCTCTCCCTCTTCTGTGGAGGCGGCTGGGATGGCTCATCGCCGGCCATGGTGGTGGTGGGAGTTGGTGATCGTCGGAGGTTTCTCGGTTGAGGGTTTTTTTTTTGGGGTGTTGAATGTTGAATGAATGGGCCGTGACCATTCGGGTTTTGTTTTTTGAACGCTCAGGAAATATGACGGTCTATCGACCGACCGTCACATCCTTCTGACGCGTCCATCTTCAACCGTTACATGTGTTGGCCCTGTTTTATTGAAGAATGTGAACCGCCTGGTTTTTTGACGGCCCAGGGATGGTCCGTTATTTTGTGTGACGCTCTTACACTAGACCGTTACAAACTTGCAAGTTTCTTGATGAATTAAATGGTCTGATTAATGTTAAAATGGTTCCATTTTCTTTCATGTTGTTCATTATTGATGCCTCTCAAATGGTTATGCCTTAATTCGTGTTCATATTTGTTATCGGCTAACCTCTTTCCATGAAGGAATTTATGAACAAAGTCACGCTCTGCCGTTCGTCAGGCAGGTAAGTCAGGTATTGTATCTCATTCCCTTATCCTTTAATGCATTACTATATGTTATTTATGATATATTATCTCGAGAACCGGCTGGTCATTCATGTGTTCTAGGATCTGATGTTCCCCTTAAATAAAAATGATGATGATCTAAGTTCACATGTTTAATCATTGGATAGGCCGTTAGGTTGGAAAAATTTGGGGACGATGGTTCTGTCTTGCACGCCGTGGTTGCAGATGGTGTCCTGACCCTGGTTTCTCCAGCTTAGCAATATTATTCTCGAGTATCTTGATATTTTGTCTTTCTTTGTATTCATTTTAAAGATTTATTTTCCTTTAGCCCAGCATGCATCATACGCATCTTTTAAGCATTCATGTGCTTCATCTGTTCGAGGTAGATCGATGATGGTGAATAGCTGTGTTCTTGATCTCGAATGAGGAGAATTATTCCACTCCGAATTAGAAGGTTTCCTTTGATCTCGTCGCTCGATTTGGTTGGCTGAAGATTCCTGTCTGGAGTTTAGTCAGTTCTCTTTACTTTCCGTTGCCTCCGGCGGCTAGCCGTGTTTCCTTTCCTTAGTTGTTAGTTCCTCCAGACATGCGTCCTTTGGTTGGCTATTTCCTTGTGATCAGTTCGAAGTTTTTCCAGAAAATTTCTATCGCTTGTTGGTAAAGAACGGGTGTCGTTTACCTTAACGCCCACTTTTTGATCCACTCCACTTCACTTCCGCTCCATCTCCATGTTCCATTTTGCTTTCGCTTCACCTCCGCTCGCTCCCCTGCAAAGAGGACGTTAAGGAGGGGCATCTGTTGACAGCCGTTTTATGACCAATAAGTCGGGTCATCTCTTTATTCATTATATATGATGCTTCGAGTTGTTCACTTTTCATCGAGTCTCTTTGTTTAGTTGAAGATCATTTCTTGGGTCTTGACTCCTTGATCGGATGTGGCTCTTTGTGGCATTTCATTTTGACTAAAGCTTAGCAAAACCTTCATTCCTTCTTTTTAACTCCATTAATAATAACGGTCTGTCCCAGGCGCGTTTTTTCCTTCTAACGGATGGGTCCTGGGCCGTTACTCCTTGAAGAGTCCTGAAGCTTGAGGTCTTGTTCCAGAGCTTATCCTTTGGCCTATACGTTGAATATAACGGTCTGTCATGCAGCCGTTGTTTCATTGTGACGCCCTATGCCTTGGCCGTTGCTTTCTTTACAGAGTCCTATTGTTTTGATCTTCTTCCTGTTGATCTTATCTCTTTGGGATAAGGTTGAAAGTAACGGATGTTCCTTGATGCGTTATTTCACTGTGGCGGTCTGTCGTGTAGCCGTTACTTCCTTCAGAGAGTCCTAGCAGTTCAGGCCTTTTCTCTGCTACTTCGTGGTCGAGATAAGGACTTGGATTGATGATATCTCTTCCAAATCTGATCCTCAGGACCTTCTGTTTGATTCTATGGACTCTTGGTGATATTATCTTCAAGGATTTGCTAAGAGTTATCCCTTTATCTTGCTGGATTTTCCTCTGCTCGACCTGAGGGTTTGAGGGTCTATAAATAGAACCCTTGACTTCATGGTCCAGGAGGAGGAAATTCTGGAGTTTGCGACGAAGTGCTGCCGCATTTTAGAGTCACGTTTGATCAAGGAGAAGTGCTTCTCACGTTCGTTTGATGCCTGGTGAAGGGAGTATCTGTTCCTCTTGGTTTCAAAGTTCATATTTACATATTGAATTCCTTTTCCATCTCCCTTTCATCATAAGCATTATTTCTCTCCTTTCTCCACGTTTTTCACTGGTTTTCATCATCTAAACTTCCTCCCAATCTTTTAAAACGCCCAGAGGGGTTAAAAAACCAAAACCTCCCGGTACTTCCCTTTCCTTTTGATGATATTATGTTTATTGAAGAATTGATGCTATATTGTCTAAAGGGCTAATTTGGGTTGTCTGTTCTTGCTTTCCACGTCTTTGGCAGGTTTACAGGTCCACCAGCACGAGGCCCAAGTCTTCTAGCCGGCTGGAAGAGTTGGAGTTAAAAGGGTTCACGCTTTGCTACTGAAGGTTATTTGACGGTCTGGTTCAGGCGCGTCATATTCTTCCAGCGGTCTATCGAGCGACCGTCACTTCCAAGTGGCGCACAGGGTTCTGACCGTTACTTTCAGCTGACCTGCAGGTTTCTTTGATCTTTCCTCTCCCTTGGGCAGGTGCTTCATCCACCTACTTCCAAGGTAATTTCAGGTCTTTGGCTTATTTTTACTTTGGCGGCGATCACATCTTTCTTAAGTATTGGGCATTAGCTTTCTCTTTCGCATCTCATATCTTTTATTTCCTTGGTTGTTCCACCCCTTGCGGTGTGTTTCTATTTACTCCTTGCTCCACGCCCTGGCGTGTGTTTTTCCTTTATTCCTTAGCTTAGTTTGATTGAGATAGCATGCCCATGCTACAGCTTGCTTTGGTTGCCTAGGTTCATGATCACATGTTCATAGGTTGAGTGCAGATCTTTGATTATTTGCTTGTCATCTTGCTACATATCATCATTAAGACCCCAAGAAAATGAAGATAGAGAAGCAAAATAAAATCAACACAGGTAAAGCAAACACCTGAGGGAATTTTCATAAGCCAAGCCAAGTACACAATGGAGCTTTTGAAGAAATATGGGATGGCTGAAGCAAAACCTTTGTCAACTCCAATGGCCACAATCTCGAAGTTAGACAAAGATGAAAATGGTAAAACAGTAGATCCTACACTGTTTCGAGGTATGATGGGATCACTACTATATCTTACAGCATGTCGCCCTGACATTCAATTCAACGTATGTCTTTGTACTCGTTTTCAGTCATGCCCTAAAGAATGTTACTTATCGGCTGTTAAAAGCATTTTTAGGTATTTACTTAGCATAATAGACTTTGGCTTATGATTTCCCGTCGGTAGTTCTTTTGATTTGATTGCATACACCGATGCGGATTATGCTGGATGCATTATAGATCGTAAAAGTACTAGTGGGTACTGTCAGTTCCTTGGTGGATGCCTAGTCTCATGGGCCTCTAAGAAACAACATTCAGTAGCTCTCTCAATGGCCGAGGCTGAATATGTAGCCGCCGGAAGTTGTGGAGCCCAAGTACTTTGGATCAAAAATCAATTGCTTGATTTAGATATTGAGATGAAATGTGTGCCGATTTTGTGTGATAATACCAGTGCAATTAGTTTATCAAAAAACACTGTTCAACATTCAAGAACCAAGCATATTGATATTCGTCATCACTTCCTGAGAGATCATGAAGGGAAAGGGGTCTTTGAATTGAATTTCATTGACACACACAATCATCTAGCTGACATTTTCACCAAACCCCTCAACTAGGATCAATTTAACAAGATAAGAAGAGAATTTGGGATGTGTAAAGGTGAGAGCATTCATTCATAGGCTTGCACTTAGGTTAAGTTCTGCATTTGTAGAAACTCATATGCATCAAGGGTAGAAAAACATGCATTTTGTTTTCACTTCTAATACCTTGTGTGTTCTCAAACATCCTTGCATGCTTGAATGTAATTATATGTATAGCCCTCCTGGAAAAACTTTTCTAAGGCCAGATATTCCTTGGATAAACAATTGTGGACTCAGTGACGTCGGACCTAAGGCAACTTTTGAAGGAAGTTAGAAATATTCCTCAAACTAGCATCTAATTTTTTTTCCTCCACCTCTTGACGTTGGCCCAATTTAGGAAGTCGGTTGTTAGTGCCCCCCCCCATCTTTCAAAAAAAAAGAAAAAAAGGAATAAAAAAATAAAATAAATAAAATTTTTGGGGGCTCTTTGGTCTAGCGGTCGATTGCCAGCCCCGCAGCGGTTGACCGGTTGCGATGATCGGCCCGACCGGGTCCCTGGTCGAGCCAACTTAAAAGGATGTTTAACACCCCATTCCTTCATTTTATCACCCCCATTCATCCTCCACCACTTTCCCCTAACCCTAGAACCCACTCTCTCTACCTCCCAAGCTTCTAAATCTCATCCTTTCTTCATCCGCACAAGATCCGACTTGTTCCTCACGTTTTCGGGACGAACTCCATTCGGCCGTTCTTGCGTTCGTGGAGTTCCCACCTTGGTTCCCGTCAGTGGAGAAGGCTTCTACAAGTCCCGGGAGTGTCCGTAGATCTTTCTTCATCCCCCGGGACGAGAGTCTTTCCTTCAAGGATTTTCTATCGGGTTCTCGTTCGGGTTGCCGCCTAGACGAAGCTCTTGGCGTTCTGCCCAAGGGGAAGGGAGTGAACAGAGACGTGAGGCACCCGCTCCTCCACCACATCAGGTGCTTGCACCGCGTCGAGCTCCTAGGTTGCTTATTCGACCTACCATCGACCCCCGACTGGTCGATTTCAATGAGGTGAATGAGTTCTTGCCCGATATATATGCAGTCTTTGCAATGCAGCCGGGTTGGATTGATTTCGTCACTCAGTATAACCGTCACTACCCTAACCTGGTACAGCAGTTCCATGGGAATCTGATTTCTAGGAATGATGAGCTTTATACTGTTGTTCAAGGGGTTGAAATTCATATTAACCTCGATCTGTTTGAGGGAAGCTTAGGGGTTGCAGCTAGAGGCGCCGACATGGCTTATGGTCATGGAGCTGTTGAAGATACTTTTAATGCTATTGTAGACACGCTAAAAATGACATTGGCAAGAGCAAATCTCATGTTACCACACAATGCCCCAAGTGGATTCCATCTTAGGGTTGAACAGGATGAATATTTCTATTTTCTTGGATATTCTGCTTGAATGGCGCCTTTTTTGGAGGGCGATATTTGTTATTAGTGCCCCCTAAGCGAACGCTTATTCTTGGAGCATTTATCACTCTTAATAAATAGCAGTTAAATAATGATCGCCCTTCGGCAGGAACGCCATTTTAATAAGCGCCTAAGCATGAGAACGCTATTTATTTTGGAAGGTCCAGTTATTACTAAATTTGCTCCACGAATTGGCGTTCTCCTTATTGGGCGTTGTTTCAAATAGCGCCTATATTTGTGAGCGCCATTTCCCATCCAATTCTTGCCAATCGTGATCTCCTTCCCCGGGTTGACTGTTGCCATTTCCCGTCGAACATACCATTTCAAGTACTGCCATCTCTCGTTTCTTTCCAATTTTCTTGGAGGAAATCCTGCCTCTTTTGATTCTTTCCCATCAAGCACATTCATCCCCTATAAATCCCCCTTCTTTTGAGCGCTCGTGAGACAGGGCATGAGAGAAAGGGAAGAATCATCAAAAAAGGAGAGGGAAACATAGAGCCAAGAAAAGAGAGGAGTTACAGAGCCACGAAAGAAACAGTTAGAGAGATAGTAGAGAAAGAGATTTCGTAACCAATGTTTCCTCCACTTCCCCTTTGCTGGAAGCTTTCTTCTCCCTCTCTGCAGTGCAGTCCGGTGGAGGGACATCACCCTCATTTCTTCCCTCTGACACTCATTTAGATTTTTAGTCTTTGCATGTTCACGGCATTTGACCATCCATAACCATCACAACACTTTATATCTGGCCACGCCAGATCACTTAGGCCTCACTTTTCATTGCATGCATTCCCTATCCTCTAACACTTAAGAGGTTTAAAAAACCACCACCCAGGTGTGTTCCGACCCATGGTTGAATGTCTTTATTTTTTGCTTGAGCATTTACTACACTGCTCATAACCTAATCCGGTGCTTTTTCTTTGTCTATTCTTACTTTCAATTTAATCAAGTGAGAAGAACCCTTTTGGGTTGGCCGGCCGATTCAAGGGGAAGTCAAGATCCATGTCACATCTCCCATTCACGGGTATTTTATGCAATCTTCCTTTTATTTTATGTTATTTCATTTTTGAGGGGTTCCCCTCTGGCGATCACGATTCATCAGAGCACCACGTGCCCCTTTCCTCTTCGAGCACCACGTGCTCATCTTAGTCACGTCATCAGTGTTACACATTAACACATCCTTTTTTTATCCATACATTTCATCTCCAAGTGACGACGTTCACAGATTGGCGATCACGGTGGGACACTTTGTGTTCCTTATTTTGATTACCCTATCCATCGGCACCCACGTGTGCCACTCCTTATCTGCCCCACGTGGCAAGCTTTTTTCCTTCTGTTCCTCCAGCGCACTGCGTGCACCCCATGGTGTTTGCTTAGTCTGTGAAGTCTCTGCTTGAGCGATTGTTTGTTTGATCCTGTGTGTTTTATTGATATCAATAATTGACGCCTTGCTTGTCAGCCGTTTGTTGAACATAACGTCTCCCTGGAGAGGCGCCGTTTCATTTGCCATTTTTTGCATTTCATTTGATATATGCGTCTTCCCCGTTGCACATCCTTTGATATCTACGTCCTCTTGCGAAGGCGCTGTTTGTCTTTGCATCACTTAAAAAAAAATCTTCTTAATCAACATCTTTACATACAGGCGCTATTTCATTTGGCGTTCAATGATCAGGACGCCATTTCCCTGTTCACTCATAGCTATTGTTTGCTTGCATCTCAGCACACGAGAGCGCTTGATTGGTTGAAATATCTCTTACTTTTGTTATAGCCCTTCCATCATCTCTGCTACTACTGTCAGTTTTGGCTCGCCTGGTTGCTATTGTATTCTGTTGTTACCACTGTTGGTTGTTTTACTGCCTTCCACCGAGCTTTGTTGGTTTGCCATATTGCTGTCACTTCGTGTTCATCACTGTGATATACTGCTTGATCACCCTTGTCTAGCTGATTCTGTTGCTCTGCCATATTTTGATATACATTTGCTGTTGTTATACCTGCTGCATCTGTTGCATACTGATGCGCGGAAAGCGCACGTCGTTAATACGCCCCACTATCAAATTACAATATCCGGCCCACAAATTAAATAAATGGAATAGTTAAGTGGTGAGACCGAGTCGAATCCACAGGGAGAAGTAGATTTGAAAGTTGAAAACCTTGAGTTGTTAAGATTTAAAGATCAAGAGAATTGACTTTAGACCGCCTTAGAAATTGAAAACAAAAGAGAATTCTATTGAAAATAGGGGTTTGGAAGAAATAGAATAACTTAAAATCTAGAGGGAACTAGAAAAAGTGGAATACATGCAAGTTGTAGAGAATTTAAAGATGAAGAAGTTTTATGAAGAACACAGAAATAGAAAACGAAAGGAAGACAATGAAAAACTTAAAATATCAAGATCTATCGCTGCTGGTGAACAGTAACTGACAGAAAAATAGACCGGTGAAAAATTAATTTTAGAGCTCAAACTAAGAAGAATTTGATGAAGTGGAAGAAGAACAAAAGTTAGATCTATAAGAGAGGAACAACGTTTATGAAGAACTCAGAGTAAAATTATGATTGTAAAAGCTTCATAATGACAAATTGGTGAAGACTATCACTTCGGATGAATAGTACATACACAGGACAGCACTTAGAAACACAGAGAATAACTTTTAAACTAGAAGGAACTAAAGGAAATGATGAAACGAACAATTGAAGAACACTTAAAGATGAACAACTTTCATGAAGACAACAAATTGAAATGAAGATCACACAAGCTTGTAAATTGATTATGAAAAACCGAAATGGCTAAGAGTACAATAAAATTCTTCAATACAAACTTAACACAAACTTCTACACTTAAACATAAAAGCTCTCAAAATCTATCCCTACCAAAGCCACAAAGCAAAAACTTGAAGAACACTTACAAATTTGATCAATCCCTAGCTTACAACACTTGGCTCTCCTCTCTTAACAACCTCCTTTCATTACAATTGAAGCCCTTTATATAGGGTTTACATAATAACCCCTTAGGAAATGTGAACACTCTTGCCAATGTGAATACCCAATTGCTGCATTTGTTAACTCCAAATTGTGTGCTAGTATGTGCTTCACACTTCTCTATTTTTTTCTGATTTTTTTTAGAATTTTTCTGGCCTTTTTCTCCTTCTTTTTCTCTTCTTTCTCTCTCTTTCTCTCTCTTTCTGGCCGTCTGCGCTCGCGTGCGCCGGGCCCTCTCTAGCCGCGTGAGAGGCGCGGCCGTGTGCCGCCACTGCGCCGTCGCCTCCGCGTCCGACGTGTGTCGGCCGCATGGCGCTTTGCGCCCGGCCGACACGCCTCCTCTTCCTTCCTTTGCGCTGACCAGCGCGTTGACGGGGCCCCCCCCCTCGTCGCCCGTGCCCGCCGCGAAGGCGGGAAGGGGGGGGGGACGCTGTGGTTTATATATATATATATATATATATATATATATATATATTACATATATATTATGCATTAATAGCTTTAAAAATCCGTAAAAATATCAAATAAATTTTTTTTATATTTTTATATTTTTTCTATATTTTTTTCTTTTCTTTTTGAACAACTCCTTGGGCTTTTGGCCCAGTTCAACATATAATTTTATTTTCTTTTTTTTTATATTTATTTCTTGTATCTTACCTCGTACCGAGTGCCTGCATAAATAAGTAAAAATAGTTATTAAAATTATTTAATTTTAAAAAATTAATTATGTGATGCTAAATTAAAAGTAAGTGTGATAAGTGCATATTTATTATTATTAAAGCCTATACAAATGTAAATAACATGAATTAAGATGGGAAAATACACACTTATCACATACGGCCGAGGGACCTCCTCCCTCCACCCCACTTTAGGATCCATACCCTTCTTAGACTTATAGGGGTCCTCCATTGAGCATTCCGTCTCGTGGACTGGCCTCTATTTGTCTAAGACCTCCGTAAGTCCCCGCACCCGTGGATTCTCTCACGGAAGCTTGGGCAGGTTGTACCTTTGGAGCACCCTGGTGGTTAGTTGACCTATTTGCGATTGAGAGAGTGAAATCTAGGTTCCCGGTGGGAAATTCAAATTGGAATTTAGCTCATCACAGTGTGTGAAAACCCCTTGTCTATACACAATTGAAGACATCTTTAATTGGACAAAACTTCTAAAATCTGGGCGTCTAATGCATCACAACTTTTGTTGCATAGTTTGGACTTGGATGTTTGACTAGATTTGGTTGTGTTGGACTTTGGGTAATCATACTGCTGTCATTTTATTAACTTGGGTCTTTGACCAAATTGCATTTATTTGAGTGAGACGGTTTTCTACCCAGTCATTGTAGACATGATGCTCAGGTCAGGTAAAAATCTGGAGATGGCTAGTTTGGAGCTGTTCCAAGATGAGGAAGTCGGTGAGTACGAGCAAACTGTGGAGCTCTCCCAGCAGTAGTACCAGGCTGAGGGGGGCTATGTCCCTATTTATTATCCACCCTCTCCCTATCAAAAGGTCTAGTATCAGGTGGATCATGCTCACACTCACTATTTCACTCCCCAACCCTAGAACCCTCAGGTCTATGTGGTCGACACCAACCAGGTGGGAGACCCTTCTGCTTCTCAAGTCCAACCCCAGTCTACTTCTGGAGTGGGCGCATCCTCCCTTAATGTCCATGATTTGATCAATGCTCTTTCTCAGCTGGATGAGGCGCAGCGCCAAAAGATCCAGACTGCTTTGAAGGGAAAGTCTGTCCCCTCCTCATCTACTAATCCTCTTCAGGCCGCGGGTGGCCCCCGAGTCAATTCCTCAAAGGACCAGGCGGTCCATCAAGCAAACCAGGATGTCGTCTCTTCCCATTCTGCAACCCCCGTCCCGACAGCTTATTCTTTCGCTAAACCCCAAAATCCACCAGCTCAGTCACTTCTGAGGAAACCATTGCCAAATCAGTTCACCTCCAATCCGGCCCCAGTCGAGTCCAACACGGACGTTCTGCTGAAGAAAATAGCAAACATGGAGGAACAGATTAAGAAGATGTCCGTCCCTAAGGATGCCCCAGAAATTGCTGTGCCAACTCTGCCAGTATTTCATTTGCCACCATCAGAAATGCCGACCTTCCGCCGGTATAATGGAATGGGAAACCCGTTCATTCATTTGAAGGACTTTTTATATGAAACTTCCTTCTGGCAGAACAATAAGGCATCTTTGGCCTATTTGTTCAGGAGATCCCTAGATGGTCCGGCTCTTGAATGGTTCTATTCCTTAGAGCCAACCGAGGTTGGCGATTTTGATATTGTCAAGAGAAGGTTTTTGCAGAAGTACAGGGACCGTGTGGGCCCTTCTCTGTCTGTTACTGATCTGGTTGCTGAGAAGATGAAGCCGGAGGAGGATTTTGTTCAATTTGCTGACAGGTGGAGGTTGATGGCTGAGAAGCTGAAAGATACACTCTCAGAGATGGAACAAGTTAAAATGATTGTATCCAATGCCACTGCCCAGTTCCGTCACATTCTGGCAATAAACAAGCTGAATACAATGGAAGAGCCATATGAGAGGGCGAGGTACATACAAACTCAAATGAAAGACTCGCCTATTCTCTCCATGTTCGATCAGAAGCCGAGAGCGCCCAGGAAGGGCAATTTGGTGAATACCAGTGGCCCCACTACCAAGGGTGTCGTGGTGAACGAGCAGGTTAGTGCAGTTGGCCATCCCATGCAGCCCTGCAACCCTACCAACCAAAGGCCGCCCCAACAATTCCAGCAACCATTCTTTGCCAACCAAGCACCTCATTAGCAGCCCTTCCGACCTCAGCCTCCACCACAAAACCCTCCGGCTCCCCAGCAGTACCACAATGTGCCTCCACCAGCCAATTACGACCCACATCAACCTAGAAGACCGGTAGGCCCCAAAAGAGCCCAATACCCGCCGTTGCCAGAGAGCCTCCCCGACATCTTCAATGCCCTCATGGCCGCCAACCGGCTTGTTTTGCCAAGGGAAAGGGCGACTTGGGCCCCGAATGCTGACACCTCTCGGTATTGCGTCTTTCACCGGCAGTCGGGGCACAATATAGACTATTGCTTCCAGTTTAAAGATTACATTTGTGATTTGAATGATCAGGGAGGCATAGATTGGGATGAGATGAGGAAGGCGATAGGCGCCATGAAGGCGAGGAGCCTGCCACGTCAGCAGCAAGCTCAGCAGCAAGGTCAGCAACTACCGGTGCAGTAGGTCCAACAGCAGCAGCAGGTACAAGCACCACCGTCGGAGATGGGAATCGTCCAGAACCCACTACCGGAGCACCAAAATCAACAGGTTAACCCTATCACCACTTTCCACGAGATAGAGAGAGGTCAAGGGTGGCACCTAGAGTGCACCTCCGTCTCTTCCATGAATCATCAGAATTCTGATCAATTCCCCCGTTTATTGAGAACCAACCAATCTCCAGTTCCACAAAACTCCAGACCACTAATCCGAACAACCAATCAAGCTCCTTCTTACTCAACTCCTCCACCACAAAGGTCTTTGCTCATTCATCCTCTCCCTTCTTCACTCACTCCACAAGCCCCGCCTGTTTCCACCATTCCCATGCCTTCTAGGCCACTTCTTCTTCTCCCCTCACCTTTATCTCCATCCGCCCAAAATACCACCACCGCCCCAAGGCCTTTGATCCGATCTCCAACTTCTGCTACCCATTTGGCACACCAGGTGCCTCTTCCCACATACCCTCCTCCTACTCTAGTTATTGCTCCAACTCCCATTCATCTCCAGTCGGGAAGGCCCCTCATCAGGGTTCCCCTACCGGCTCCTCCAGTTCCAATATCCCTTCTTCTTCTACTAACCCTCCACCTGTTCCCAGCCCGACGGAGGCACAGCTGTCACAGACAATGGTGCTTCGTAGTGGGTGGATGTTCCATCGGGTCTTTCCCCAGCAGCAGAGACAGCAAGAGCCCGTGCAGGGGCAAGAAGAGCAGCAGGTACAAGAGCCAGAGCCCATCCCGGGGACGGAATATGATTTGTTAAAGCATTTGGATAGAACACCGGCCAAGATATCAATTTTAGAGATGACCAGGAGATCGACCACTCACCAGTTGGCTTTGCAGCAATATTTGCAGAAGGTGATGGTCAATGAGGACATCTCGGCCGAGCAAATCACTTCGGTGTTGACACCGGCAGGGGACCAGCCCGCGATTGTGTTCCATGAACATGAGCTAGCACCAAAGCCAGCGAGAACGTATGCCTTGTGCATCACGGTTGATATAAACAAAGTGGCTGTCAGCCAGTGTTTGGTGGACACTGGTGCATCTATTAATGTCTTGCCGCCCAGTACATTGAAGAAATGTGGCATTCCAGAGTCAGAAGTCTGCCCGTCATCCATCACAGTAACGGCATATGATAACACCAAGAAGCCGCCGATGGGTATGGTCACACTGAAAGTAGGGCTGGGCCCCTCATTCGTCACCGTGAACTTTCATGTTCTTGATATGGACCCCACTTTCAATGCTATCTTGGGGCATCCTTACATTTTGGCACTCGATGCCGTCCATTCTACAAATCATCAATGCATTAAGTTTCCACATAAGGGGCGCATCGTTAAGGTGACTAGTGTGCCCATCCTACCCACGGCTGACATTCTGTCAGCTACTTCAATACCTTCTATTTGGCCATCCAATATGCCACTTATGTCAGTTTTAGACCTTGCCGACCAGCGGCATGATGTTTTGAAGCCGCAAGCTACAGTATGCACATCAGCATCAACTCCAAAGAAGAAGAAAAGCTTGTTAACTACCCCAGGATGGAACATTATGATGAAAATGGGGTACAGGTCCGGCAAAGGACTTGGAGTCAATTTACAAGGCAGAACCAAGGCCGTTAGGAACCAGAAGCTCATTCTCCGAGGCGGCCTAGGTTACAAAGGGCCAGGCAAAGAAGAGACGAAAGAAGCAGAGCCGGAGTTGTGGACCACAATGACCTCCACTTTCAAGCCAAACAGACGGCCTCTTACTTGGTCTCTTTATACACATTTTGTGAAGGGGCCGACTGAACGAATCGGTGAACAAGCTACGGTCCTTACGTCAGTTCTGGATGGTCATGATGTGCACACAAGATAGTTCGCCAGGCATGTGGCCCCGCTGGTGTCTTACAAAGCTTTAGAGGCCTTGAGGCCAGACAAAAGAAGGAAAATGGATGATCCAGAATGTGAATTGTATAGATGGTTCGACATGGACGACATTGCTATATCTCTGAGTCGACTATTTATGCCAACTGATCCAGAATGGCCTCCGCTGGTGCATGATGTGATAGAAAAGCCGGCCGTCATCACTAATAAAAGGCAGCTACTGAATGGCCATACAGATACAGGCGAGCCAGATGTCCCGTATGAAGAAGGGTTTACCGTGGACAGGCTGTGGGCCGGTCTCTTTTCTCTCTGTTCCATCCATTCGTCATTGATCCAGTCTATTTGCTCCAGGTTTTTCAATAACATTCCCAGACCACCCGCGGTCATGATTTCTCTTAATCCAGATTCTTGTCAGATTTCACTCACTCTTCCTCTGCTCAATGAGCAGTTTTCTCAGCTCACTATCTCGTCCCCACGTGGGCAATTGATTGATTCTGATATTCTCCAACAATTTTCTAATCTTTCGATTTCTCAATATCATCTCTCGTTTCTCCCTCTGCTCATTGCCTCGTTATCTCTGAAAACAAAAAAAAATGCCAATTTTTCAACTCCCCAATCCACCTCCCACATTTTCATTGAGGAAACCTCCTACCTTCTCCACGAGTGCACCCCGATCCAAGGGCCACCCGTTCAAGGCCCCCTAGTGGACCTCTTCTATCCCTCTGGCGAGGGATCCTCCTCTGTACCTCCCTCTATATCCGGTTCCTTCCCTTCTTCCTCCTCTTCGTCAGAGTCTAGGAGTCAGGTTAGTTGTTCTTCAGCTTCTACTATTAAGAGTTCAGGGGTAGTTGCTAGGAAAGCCAAGGGTAAGCAGATTCCCCGTAGGTTTTTAAGAGAGTTAGCCAGGAGGTGCCAGGCAATTTTAGCCATCCCTGAATTTCTTGAGAATCCAATCATCTTGCCAGAAATTGAATATGAGGTTTCAGGCGTCTTCAATGCAGATTTCGGTGTCTATGAAATCATGAATGAAGAAGACCATGTTCAAGAGGGGGACGAGGAATATGAAGAATATGAGGACGAGGCTGACGCTTTTGCCAGTGGCATGAGGAGATTTGACGAACCGTCGGCCTCAGTAGAAGAACCAACCAAAGAAATTAATCTGGGTACTGAGGAAGACCCTAGGATTGTCCTCATCAGTGAAAACTTGCCGCCTTCTGAAGAGGAAGTGCTCATTTTAGTCCTTCAAGAGTATAAGGACACGTTCACATGGAGTTATGAGGATATGCCTGGATTGGACCCTGCGCTTGTAGAACATCGACTCACGCTTAAGCCAGGGTCCATTCCGGTCAAGCAGCGGTTGAGGCGTTTCCACCCAAACATGGCCTTGAAAATGAAAGAAGAGGTCGATAAGCTCCATAAGGCTAGATTTGTTAGAGCCTTCCTCTATCCTAACTAGGTGGCTAACATTGTCCCGGTCATGAAGAAGGATGGTAAGGTCAGGATTTGCATTGATTTCTGGGACCTCAACCGTGCGTGTCCTAAGGATGATTTCCCTCTCCCTCATATTGATGTGCTGATTGGTAACACGGCAGGGTATGAGACCCTTTCTTTCATAGATGGTTTTTCAGGGTACAACCAGATCCGCTTGGCTGAGGAAGATCAGGAAAAGACCTCATTCACTACACCTTGGGACACTTATTGTTATGTGGTCATGCCCTTTGGGCTTAAGAATGCCGGAGCCACCTACCAGAGGGCTATGATGGCAATTTTTCATGACATGATCCATATCCATATTGAGGTGTATGTTGATGACCTGGTAGTGAAGTCGAGGATGAGGATTGAGTATCCTGGGGTTCTGGCTAAGGTCTTGCAGAGATCATGAGAATATAAATTGAAGATGAACCCCAAGAAGTGCGTGTTTGGCGTTTTCTCAGGAAAGTTGTTAGGATTTATCGTCAGGAAGAGGGGAATTGAGATTGATCCCAACAAGGCAATGGCTATCAGGGAAATGCCTACTCCCAAGAATTTGAAGGAAGTTCGAGGACTGATCGAGAGATTACAGTTTATACGCCGGTTTATCTCCCAACATTCACAAAGGTGTAGGCCGTTCTACGAGCTTACTAAGTCGGGAGTTAAATTTAGTTGGGATGACAAGTGTCAGGCGACTTTTGACGGACTAAAAGACTATCTGTCTAGCCCTCCTGTCCTGAGGCCGCCAGTTCCCGGCAAACCACTAGTCCTTTACATCTCGATCCTGGATGACTCAGTAGGTGCTGTCCTTGCGCAAGTTTACGAAGAAGGTAAGGAGAGGGCAGCCTACTACTTGTCAAAGCTTTTCAACCCCTGTGAGCAGAAGTATACGGCTATGGAAAAGACCTGCGCAGCTTTAGTCTGGGTAGTTCAGAAACTTAAGTACTATTTCTTAGCTCATGAGGTTTACTTGATTGCACGCATGAATCCTATCAAATTCCTTCTTGAAAAATCTGTCATCACTGATCGATTAGCACGATGGCAAAGCTTCCTTTCTCATTTTGACATCATTTACATTCAGCAAAAGGTGATTAAAGGCTATGCCATCGCAGAACATCTTGCTCATCATCCCATACCCCATTTTGATCATGTTCGGTCAGAGTTCCCAGATGAAGAATTAATGTCCATCAATCAACCTTCTGACCCCATGTGGACGTTATATTTTGATGGGGCTTTTAACTCTCTCGGTAGGGGTATCGGCATGGTCCTTCTAACGCCCGACGGTGTCACCATCCCACTTGCTGCTCAGCTTGCATTTCCTGTCACCAACAACATAACTGAGTATGAAGCTCTTCTAGCCGGTCTCCAGGCCGCACATCAATTTGGTGTCACCCAATTGCGGATTGTGGGTGATAGTCAACTGATTCTCAGCCAGGTGCTCGTCAAATGCCGCACTATTGATCCTAAACTCAAGCCCTACCATGAATTGGTCTCTGCTTATGCCAAACTCTTCACTAAACTGATCTTTGTCCACGTTCCTCGCAGCCAGAACATTTTAGCTAATGCTCTTGCTTCCCTTGCTTCCTCTTTGGTTTTTCTCCCTTAACGGGACTTCCATTCCTTTATCGTCCATAAGCGACACACTCCAGCTATTCATGATCCAGCTTTTTTTAGTGTTCAGGTGGAGGTGCTTAAGAAGGTTAAGGAAGGTGAACTTATTAAAACCAAGGAAATTATGTTGATGGATTGGGAAGAAGAAGTGGCTGACGAGGAGAAGCCGTGGTATTTCGAGATTGCCAGGTATTGCCACGATCAGTCCTATCCCGACGAAGCCACTGCAGAAGAAAGAAAGGCAATCAGGAGAGTGGCTTAGAGATATACCTTGGTTGGTGGTGTGCTCTACAGAAGGGGCCTCACCAGTGTTTTGCTAAGGTGCCTTGACGATGATGAATCTTGGAAAATTGTGGAAGAGGCACATTCAGGGATGTGTGGTGGCCATGTGAATAGTCAGATGCTAGCTAAGAAGATTCTTAGGCTAGGTTTCTATTGGCCCACTCTAGAAGAGGATTGCTCGATTTATGTTCGAAGGTGTGTCAAGTGACAACTGCACGCCGACGAAATTCATTCTCCTGCTTCTTCACTCCACCCTATGTCCTCCCCATGGCCCTTCTCCATGTGGGCTTTCGACATCATTGGACCCCTTGGTGACCCTAACCTCCTTACCAAGCCCAAATTCTTCATATTGACGGCCACGGAGTACTTCACCAAGTGGGTGGAAGCGGAAGCTTATGTTGAGATTAAAGCGTCAATAGTGTGCAAATTCATCATGAAGAACATCATCACAAGGTTCGGCATCCCAAGTACCATCGTCACCGACAACGGACCGCAATTCATCTCTCAAGAGCTTCAGGACCTCTGCAACATGTATATAATGCATCATTCATCTCCTTATTATCCGCAGGGCAATGGACAAGCAGACACTACAAGAAAAGGCGCGATTTGGGACGGAATTTTACGACGAAATTTTGAGACGGAATTTCCATCTCAAATTTGGGACGAAATATTTTCCGTCGCAAATTCCGTCTCAAATATGGAATTTGGGACGGAATTTGTGACGGAATTTGGGAGGGAAACTATTCCGTCCCAAATTTGGGACGGAATTTGTGACGGATTTTTAGAACCGTCTGAAATTTTTGACCAATAAATTGTGACGGACCGACTCCGTCGGAAATCCGTCTCAAAATCCGTCGTAAAACACATTTGCGACGGATTTCGCAAGGGGGCAAATGTGTTTTGCGACGGATTTTGAGACGGATTTCCGACGGAGTCGGTCCGTCACAATTTATTGGTCAAAAATTTCAGACGGTTCTAAAAATCCGTCACAAATTCCGTCCCAAATTTGGGACGGAATAGTTTCCCTCCCAAATTCCGTCGCAAATTCCGTCCCAAATTCCATATTTGAGACGGAATTTGCGACGGAAAATATTCCGTCCCAAATTTGAGACGAAAATTCCGTCTCAAATTTTCGTCGCAAAATTTCGTCCCAAATTGCGCTTTTTCTTGTAGTGAGAGGCAACAAATAAAATGCTCATTAAAGTCAATTAAGAAAACTTGTGAAGCTAACAAATTTACGGATTGGCCAGAGAAGCTAATTGAAGCTCTATGGGCCTATCGCACTTCCATTCGTACACCCACTAGGCAGACTCCCTTTGCCCTCACCTATGGAATGGAGGCGGTAGTCCCATATGAGATTCTCGTACCCTCTCTTAGGGTTCAATTGAACAAGGAATTATAAGTTGACGAGCGCCGCGAGGCTCTCCTTGAACAATTAAAACTCTTAGACGAAAGGCGTCTGGCCGCCGCTGAACACGCGAGAGTATATCAAAACAGGCTTTCACGGTTTTATCAAAAGAAGGTAATTGAGAGAAAATTTAAAGTCGGTGAAATGGTAATTATAAGGATCTTTGTAAAACCTGGTGGACCTCGTTCAAAACTCCAACCAAACTTGGAAGGGCCGTATGTGATAAAAGAAGCATATCCTGGTAATGCATATCAACTGGTCAACGCAGAAGGGGAAGAACTGGCTCACCCTTGGAATGGTTTGTACCTAAAGAAATATTACCCCTGATAAGATCCCTAAAAAAATAAAAAAAAGGAAAAGGGTGAAATCGTGCGGGTATCATGACAAACAGAAAGGTCAATACCTTTAATTCATTTTTCACTCTTGATAATTTAACAGGAGGGTCAACACTCGCACACACTTCACGCTTAACCCTCGAACCTCGTGCGGCACAGAATCTGAGGCAAGTCCAAACCAAACCAACAATGGAAAGTGTAACTTGTTCTCTTCTCTTCGGTTCACGAGGGAGGAAGACAGGGTCTAGTCAGACCACCGAACCTACCCGCCGCCCTAGTAGGTGGAAGTCAAGGCCCAAAAGGGGAATATCTGCTGAAAGCCTTGAAGCTAACCTCAAAGTCAAAATAGCATATCAAGAGGGCAAAGTCCCCGGAGGGAAAACCCTGGGCGTAAGCATGTATTAGTTCAGGCATGGGTAACTAAAATCACCCTAAGCCACAGACCGAAACCCAACGGGCAATAGGGTAAGGTAAGGGCATCCGCTAATCCTTTCGACCCACCTCGTGAACTTTTCTTACTATGATCTTCCGTCTCCCTCTGAGGTGCGCTCTAAGCTCAAGGGGCGGTAAAAGATAAGCTTAGGAAGAAGTGACGTACGAGGGGATTGAGCAAAAGTAACACTTGAGCATGTTGACCCTTTGTTAAATCCTTTAAGAATGACTAATGAATTTCAGGTAATGAACGGGTAAGATTTCGTAATATGTGCACTTTGTTATTAAACAAAAAAGAAAAAAGAAAAAAAGAAGAAGCAAACAAAAAAGAATAAGAAAACAAAAAAAAGAGAAGCAAAAAAAAAAAACAAAAAAATAAAAAAATATCATTTGCTTGATGGCATGACATTCGATCATCCTTTATTTTCAGTATTCATTTGCTTGCCTGCATGTTGCATTTTATCTTTATCCTTGCTTCATTTATTTTGCCTTCATTAATTAAAGGCTTGGCCCCTTGACCCCTTATCAAGGTCAAAGATGAGTAGCCCCCATGCTTATTGAGCAAGGGGCCAAGCCGAACAGATTAATTAACCTGTTTAATCAAAGTGAATGCAGGAAGTACACGTGCACAAGAACGCAAAGGATGCAAGTACAGAAAGAACAGTTGACTCAGGTAACAAAGTATGTGTCCCATTTTCTATAAACTGTCATGCATAACTACAAAAGCTATAATTGTCATAAACATCATGCACAAAAAAGAAAGAGGAAGGGTACAAGTCGAACACTCTCTAGCTCTCTCCACCTCCCCCCTCTCTCCGCTGGCTGCTCTCTGCCTCATCCCAGTCTGCAGGACAACTCTGTGGGGGCCTCATCGACCTCTGACTGGCGGTCGATACCTCATCTCGGGCCCGCTCTGCCCCCTGGTTCCTCTCAACAGTGGAGGAACCCGCGAAAAAGCTCGAACCAGAGTAGGCATTGGGACGCCCCTCGGCTCGTGCAAGCTCACGACCTCTATGGTACCGCTCCTCTACGATCTGCGCCCTCTCCTCTGCTCCACCGAGACGAAGCCTCAGCTCGTCCCGCTCTGCTCTGTCGCAATCCTGCTCGCGATCGCGCTTGGTCCGCTCCTGCTCACGCTCGTGATGCTCCATCTGCAGAAGAAGCTGTAGCTCCAGAACGTCACAAGGGAGCGCCTCTCCCGTACAAGGCAACTTTGCTATCGCCCGCTCCAGCTCCGCTGCAGCCCGGCGTCGCTCCTTGTGGACACCAAAAATTACACACACAGATATCCTGCTCGGCCCAGCATCAACAACGGCACCGAGTGAAGAAGCCTCGGAAAGACTGGTCACCCGGACTCCCCAAACAAATGAACACACTACCGTGAAGCCATCTCCGAAATCATGACAGTGAAGAGAAATCAACCACCAAGAGCTCCACAATCCATGGGCCTCGAAGAAAATTAAATGGGCCACAACTCGTGCTCACAATGGGCTCAAAACTGCCCATTTAGCCCTTCAGCGGCGCCCCTTGATGCTTCAGCAGCACGCCCCTGGAGCCTTTCAGCGGCACAGCCCCCATGGGCTTCAGCGGCACGCCCCTTGGGGGTCTTCAGCGGCACAGCCCCTGTGGGCTTCAGCGGCACGCCCCTTGGGGGTCTTCAGCGGCACAGCCCCTGTGGGCTTCAGCGGCACGCTCCAATGGGGCTTCAGCGGCACACCCCAAGGGGGGTTTCAGCGGCACAGCCCCCATGGGCTTTCAGCGGCACAACCCCAAGTGGGGTCTTCAGCGGCACGCCCCTTTGGGTCCTCTACGGCACACTCTTTTGTGCCCAACGGCACGCCTTTTGCCCTCTTCAGCGGCACGCTTGGGCAACCTTCAGCGATGCGCCCTTTTGGCCCTCCCCCGGCACAGCGCTAAGGCATGTCAACGGCTGGACGACGTGGTGCCCATGCCCTACGCATCCTTGGCGCGCAGTGAACCCTCTGAGGTGTCAATCAGGGATTGGGCCACACAGGCTATTCCGCTGACATCCAGGACGGGGGGAGTCAAACCCCATCATGACGGAGCTGCTTCCCGCCTTCGACGGCCGTGCTCAAAAGCTCCCGCTGCTGGGAGTATAAAACCACTCCCATTCGAGAAAAGGGGGAGGAAGAGACAGAGACACGCAGAAGAGAAGAAGAGAAGAAGAGGAAGAGAAGAAGCGAAGAAAGAAGAGGAGGGGAGGCTTCGCCTCCCCCTTTCTGCTGCTCCGTCCACCCGCCACCGCTGTCCGCGCGAAGAGAAGAAGGATAAGAAGAGAAGAAGAGGAGCTCGTCGCTCCACCTACCACCACCGTCTGTGTGAAGAGAAGAAGAGAAGAGTGGGTGGAGAGAGGGAGTGAGGTCCGGGAGGGGAGGAGTCCACGCTCCGTCCCCCCCCCCCCACTGTATTTTCTTTTCCTCTTTCCTTTCATTTCTTGTTTTGCCGTCGTTGCGATGTATTAGCCCCCTTGGGGCACTCCTCTTATGAGAATAGAAATAGAAGTCTTGCAAATATTTTTTGGACGTCTTCCTCAAACATTTCTCCCGTGTTTGCATCCTTCGGTGTTTTACGCCCCTTTCCCTTTCTCCTTTTGTTAGGGCTTGCTTCCTCTTTGGCATTTTTGCCTTCGCTCACCCCTGCGTGCCCTCAGCGGCACACCCCAGCCGTGCCTTCAACGGCACGCCCTTGGACACCTTCCCCGGCACGGTCCTTTGGACCCTTGCCCGGCAGGCCCTGACCAAGCCTTCAGCGGCACACCCTCTTGTGCCCTTCCCCGGCACGGTCCTTTGGACCTTTGCCCGGTACACCCTGGCTAAGCCTTCAACGGCACGCCCTCTCGTGCCTTCCTTGCCCGGCGCACTCGCCCCTCCTTCTTGCCCGGTGCACTCCCTCTTTGGCCAGTCCTAGGAGTAGTCTTCCACTGGCCGTTCCCTCCGAGTTTTCGAGGTTTATAAAGGTGTTGCCGCTCTCGAGCGCCCACCTCCAGTTGTCGGGTTCCGCCACTCCATGTGGGCGCGTTCCCTGTATCTCCCTTACGCTCGGGTCAAGGGGAGATGCTGCCGAATTTTTGTTAAGAACGATAACACATTAAAAAGGCAAAAGGAGGCAACAAACGAACGAAAAGAACAACGGTAAAACACTTTAACCGAGGCAAGGGAGCCGTAATCAACTCAAAGAGAACCAAACCGAACGGCAACTAGACAACTCGAACATCCGTCCCCACAAGAGAAAGAATGAAAGATAATCAAGAGAAAGAGAGAGACAAACACATGCACACTTAATAAAATCAGAAAAGAAGAAAAGAAAAGCCTTAAAAAAATTAGAGGGAGAGTGGGCCCTCATCGGTACACCCTTTTAGCCCCTCAGCGGTACACTCCTTCAGCCCTTCAGCGGCACAGCCCCAGGCCCTTCAGCGGCACACTCCCAGCCCTTCAGCGGTACACTCCCTCAGCCCTTCAGCGACACGTTCCTGCTTCAGCTCTCGGCGGCACACTCCTTGATCCTCCAGCGGTACACCCCTGGCCCTCCAGCGGTACACCCCCTGGCCCTTAGCGGCACACTCCTTGGCCCTCCAGTGGTACACCCCCTGGCCCTCAGCGGCACACCCTTTTAGCCCTCCAGCGGTACACTCCCTGACCCTCCAGCGGTACACCCCTAGCCCTCAGCGGCACACCCTTTTAACCCTCCAGCGGTACACCTCCTGGCCCCCAGCGGCACACTCCCTTGGCCCTCAGCGGTACACTCCCTTAGCCCTCTAGCGGCACACTCCTTTGGCCCTCAGCGGCACACTCCCTTGGCCCTCCAGCGGCGCACTCCCATGACCCAGCGGTACACCTGAAATAATGATATTAATAAAGATAATAAGCTAAAAGAAAACATAATAAATAAACAAATAATGATACAAAACTTAAATAATGATAATAATAACAAACTCAAAAGAAAATAGAGAAATAATAGCAAACAATAATGTTAAACAACAATAATAAATGATAATAAATTCAAAAAGGTGAATAAATAAATAAGAATGATAAAGAAATAAGCAATAATAATAATAAGCTTAAAAGAAATAATAATAATGATAAATCGACAAATAAATGATAACAAAAATAAATAAATAATAATAACAAACTTAACAAAAAATGACAAGTAAATGAATGATAATAAAACGAACAAAAATAATAACAAACCTAATAATAACAATAGTAAATGAATAAATCACAAGAAAAATGAATAAATAGTAATAAAGAATTCACTCAAAGATATGTATAAATTAACAAATGATAATGATAACGTTTCTTAAATAATAATAAAACAATGGGATCCGCTTCGCAGCCCCGTCTCTCCCGTGACCCGGTGCCAAAGGAACAATGATGTCGCCCTTCTAGGTTGGGCCTGAGTCTTGGGAATTATCCCGAAATGGCCATAGCCCGACCTCGCCTCGGGCTGATATTCCGATTAAACCGGACTTATTTCTCCGGCCGGATCCCTTCCGAGCCGCTGCTAAAATTGCCGCACGTTCGGCAGACATTTGAACGGATTCACCTCGATTCCCGCCGCGTTCTTATTACAGACCTACGTCCGAACATGAAAAGGCACGTGAGCGACCTGCATAGCCGGTGGCTCCTACCCCGATATGGTTGTGAGCCGGCATTGCTCCGGGCCAATAGCTCATCAATTCCGACCCGTTCCTATCGGGATTCGTTCCCGCCCTTCCATTGAAATTGCCGTAAACTCGGCATATATATTTGTACGGGGTTGTCCCTGCCCGCGTCGCACTTTCAATACGGGCCCTTGCCCGAACATGAAAAGGTCGGCAAGTGACCGACAGAATCCAAATTAGAACGAGACGGCTCTCGCCACCCCCGGACTCCTTCCATGGGAATATCAATAAGACCTCCGTGGGCCACACTCAGACCTCGGGCCTATCCCGATCATGGTCATCGCCTGGCTCATATCCTCGGTCTACAGCCCGCTCCTTTCGAACATATTTTCGGTTCTGGAGTCTAGTCCCGGGACTCTCCCCCGTTGCTCTCCGGCACCGGAAATATTAACGTTGCCCACGCGAGCCCCGTTTGGACCACGGGAGGCGCCCCCAATATGGTCTTGACTCGATCTCGCACCGGGCCAATAAACTCGCTGGTTTCCTGCTACACTAACTGAGATTTAACCGAATGTTTTCAGTATCTCGGAATAATGTATTTGCCGTACCCCGGCGTACGTATGTTTCAGGTCCTCCCGCGACGATTACAATATTCTCAAGCCGGACTCCCGTCCGAATATTAAACGGCCTCCCGAATGACCGACATGTTTCGAATGCCCGCTTCTCCGGGCACAAGGCTTTTCAGCCGATTCAAGGGATATTCCCTCGTTGCCCCTTGGCACCAGAAATATTAATGACGCTCATGCAAGTCCTATTTCGACCGCGGGGGGCCCACCGCAGTATGGTCGCAGCTTGCTCTTGCACCGGGCCAACAGATTTACTGGTTTCTGACCACTCTGACCGAGGTTTAGCCGAACGTTTTCCGTTCTTCTGAACAATAAATTGCCATATCCTGGCATACATATGCTTCGGTCTTCCCGCGACGATCGCGCTTTTCCCGAGCCGGACATTCGTCCGAATATTAAATGGTCAGCACATGACCGACATGACCGCGAATGCTTTCTTCTCACCCTCATACGGGGACTTCGATACCTCCTAATAGACTTTTCATGCAATTAATTTCTTGGCCATGAGGCCCTGAATCTCGGCGATTAATCAAGGGTGTTCCCTCGTATGGGGGATGTAAACGACACCGTGACCTTTATGGCGCGGCGGGTTTTGGTCCCGACACGAACCACACAATCGTCTGACGAAGTCAGATCGAGCGCACCATGGGCTCTTCGGAGCCCGAATAAATTGTCACTTTGTGACTGGCACGCCCACGCACTCAATAAATGAACAAACCAACAAGAGAATAATAAGTGAAAAAAAGTGCGTCCACAAGTCTGGCACGCCCGGTGGGACCGAAACCACCCTTCATCTCTTCGCCGGGATTCAGGGCCTCATGGCCCCCCCTAATAAACGATGTTTGCCTGCTTTGATGAATTGCAGGTGCTGTCTTCGCCAGCCCTATGGGGAGAAAATCCAGACTCGGTGCAGCTGCCTTCGCGGCCTCGAGGATGCTGCTTCGAAGCATATGCAGCTTCCAGGAATCATGGGGGCTGTTATAAAAAAGGGGGAGAAGAGAAAGAGAAGAGAAGGGAGGGGAAATCAAGCCCCCCCGTTTCCCTCAAGAAGAAAGAGAAGAAAAGAAGAAAAGAAGAAAAGAAGAAAAGGAGAAGAGAAGAAAAAAAGAGAGAGAAAACAAAGAAGCAAAAAAAAAGAAGAGAAAGAATTGGCAAGAGAGGGTTGTACGGCCACGTCCGTCGAGACCCGTGCTGAACAAAGATTACCACTGTGGGGTTGATGCGGTGGAGCGAACCACTCATCCCCTCCCTGAGGGGGTGAGCGCTCTCCTGCACCTCCACCCTGGTCAATCATACAAAAAAGAAGAGAAGAAAAAAAAAGAGAAAGAAGAAAAGAAGAAAAGTCGGCCAGCATCGCCGACCAAAAGAGCAACAAGAAACCCGGTATCCCGCCCGACTCTAGGAGGCCCTGAGTCCGTGGTGTAATGACCCGGCCCGTTCCTCCTTCCTGCTGCCTCCGTCCGGCACAAAACGCCCCCCCCCCCCCCGAGTGGTTGTTAAAAGACCCAGCGAGCAACGATTGTAGCTTGGTGAATGGCTACCCGCTGTGGGGAATGCTTTATAGCAATGGGGCCAAGCACGGCCACCACTCCCGAAGAGAGCATGCACATACCCCGCCATGGGGGGGATAAGAAGAAGAGATATACCACGCCATGGGGGCATAGGAGGCAAAAGAAGATATACACCCCGCTCTTGGGGGCACATGAAGAGATTCTACCCCGTCCGGGGGCATAACAGACAACAAAGCTACACCCCGGCTCAGGGGCCTTTGAAGAAGAGAACATACCCCGGTCCAGGGGCATAGAAGCAGAAGACATACCCCGACTGTGGGGCACATGAAGAGAAGCACACCCCGCCTTGGGGGCATAAGAAGCAACATAGTTTCACCCCGATCTAGGGGCATAAAGAGCAAAAGAATACACTCCGACTTAGGGGCGTATGAAGAGAAGCATACCCCGCTCTGGGGCATAAGAAGCAGAGCCCACACCCCAGCTTAGGGGCATTCGAGGAAGAAATATACCCCGGTACGGGGGCATATGAAGCATGCATCCACCTCGTCATGAGGGTATAAGAAGCAAAGACCATGCCCCGCCACGGGGACTAAGAAGCAAGAATTCGCCCCGGCCCGGGGGTACACAAATAAAGAAGCAAACCCCGACTTAGGGACATCAGAAAAAAGAAACACACCCCACCCCGGGGGCATAAGAAGCAGCATACACCTCTCCTTGGCAGCATATGAGGCCAAAAAGTATACCCCGACTCGGGAGCATAAGAGACAAAGGACATACCCCGGGTTGGGGGCATATGAAAAGGAACGCACTCCGTCTTGAGGGGCGTAAGAAGAAGAAGGACTCACCCCGCGTGGGGGCATCTGAAGTAACAACACACCTCGCCTCGGGTGCACAAGAAGCTAAGCTCACCCCGCATGGGGGCATGTGGGACACAGTTACGCCCCGACTCAGGGGCACTCGAAGAGAAGTCCACCCCGGCTTAGGGGCACAAGAAGCAAAACATGTCCCGTCCCGGACATAGAAGCCATAAGAGAATACACCCCTGTTCTAGAGGTGTTTGGAAAAGAAACACACACCCCCGCCGCGGGAGCATAAGAAGCAGGAGAATCCACCCCACTCTGGGGCGGAAGAAGCAGAAGAATTCACCTCGGCCTGGGGACACACAAAAAGAGAAACTCGCCCTGGCTTAGGGGTATATGAAGAAGGAACGTACCCCGACCTGGGGGCATAAGAAACAAAAGCACACCCCATGCTAGGGGCATATGGAGAGGAATGCACCTCACCCTGAGGGGCGCAAAAAGTATAAGAACACACCCTGGCATAGGGGCATTTGAAGAAGAAAATACCCCGCCAGGGGGCATAGAAGTCATGAAGAATACGCCCCGGCTTAAGGGCATTTGAAGAAGTCACATCCCGCCTCGGGAGCATAAGAAGCAGCAAGAATACACCCCGACTTTGGGGTATTTGAAGAAGAAATATACCCCGCCAGGGGGCATAGAAGTCATGAAGACCACGCCCCGACTCAGGGGCATATGAAGAGAAGTCCACCTCGGCCTAGGGGTATTTGAAGAAGAAGCATACCCTGCCAGGGGACATAGAAGCCATAAAGAATCCGCTCCTGTTTAGGGGTACTTGAAGAAGCTACATCCCGCCTTGGGAGCATGAGAAGAAAAGAGAATCCACCCCGGCCTAGGGGTATTTGAAGAAGAAGCATACCCCGCCAGGGGACATAGAAGCCATAAAGAATCCGCTCCTGTTTAGGGGTACTTGAAGAAGCTACATCCCGCCTTGGGAGCATGAGAAGAAAAGAGAATCCACCCCGGCTTAGGGACCTTTGAAGGAGCATACCCCAGGCTCGGAGTCCATGAAGCAACATTAACCCCCCCCCCCCCCCCGGGGGGGGGGGGGGACATCTGAAGCAGAACAAACAACATCCCCCGGCTTAGGGAAGCATATGAAGAGAGGAATACACCCCGATATGGGGGCACGTAAACAAAGAAGAAGAATTCACCCCGCCTCGGGTGCATAAAAAGCAAGAACTACACCCCGCATCAAAAGCGGCAATACACTCCACTCTGGGGGCACTAGAAGCGGAATACACCCCGTGCCGGGGGCATATAAAAAAAGGGGGATACCTCGCTCTGGAACATCAGAAGCAGCAATGCGCCCCACCTTGGGGGCATCAAAAGCAACAATACACCCCACCTTGGGAGCACAAGAAGCAAACATCCCCCCCGGTGTGTCTGGGAAGAAGAAAAGAATTCACCCCGGCCTGGGGACACTTGAAGAAAGAAGCACATCCCGCCACGGGGGCACATGAAGAGAACCCCTCCCGCCTCGGGAGTATAAGAAAGAGAAGAATACACCCTGGTCTGGGGGCTTTTGAAGAAACAACACACCCCCTCCATGGGAGACAAAGCTGCACCCCGACCCGGGGACACATGCAGAGCGTCCACCCGCTCAGGGGGCACAAAAAATACACTCCGCCCTTGGCGCATAAGAAGCAGAAGCACCTACCCCAGCCTGGGGGCAAAAAAAATTACACTCCGCCCTTGGCGCATAAGAAACAGAAGCATCTACCCTGACCCGAGGCACAGAAACGAAGAGACATGCGTCCCGATCTGGGAGCATAAGAAGAAAGATATACTCCGCCCAAGCGGCATTTGAAGAAACAACATACCCCGCCTGGGGGCATAGAAGCCGTAAAGAGATGCACCCCGGCCTCAAGGGGGCATAAGAAGCAAGAGATACACCCCCGTGCCGGGGACATATGAAGAGAAGCACTCCTCCGCCTTCAGGGGTAGAAAGAGAGCAGAATTTGCCCCGCTATGGGGGGTATAAGAAACAAAAGACACGCCCCGTACCAGGGGCATATGAAGAAGAAACATACCCCGCCTGGGGGCATAGAAGCCGTGAAGAGTATACCCCGGCCTAGGGGAGCATTTGAAGAGAGCTACACCCCGTACCAGGGGCATATGAAGAAGAATCATACCTCGCCTCGAGGGCCTAGAAGCTATAAAGAACAGGCCCCGGCTCAGGGGCATATGAAGAGAAGTCCACCCTGGCTTAGGGGCATATGAAGAAGAAACATACCCCACCTAGGGGCATAGAAGCCGTGAAGAGTATACCCCACCATGGGGGCATTTGAAGAGAGCTACACCCCGCCTCGGGGGCATTAAAAAAAACACACCCTAGTTTGGGGACATAGAAGCCAAAAAAATATACCCCGCCTGGGGGCACAGAAGCAAAGAGGCAAAGCACACCCCTCAGGGGGGGATGCACACCAAATGAAGCTACACCCCAACCTGGGGGCACATTAAGAGAAATACACTCCAGCACGGAAGCGTTAATGAGAAAAGAAGAGCAGAAAAAAAAGAAAAAAAAGGGGTACACGAGGCAGACGTGGTCTTCGAGCCCGCCTCATCCCATAAAAGAAAAGAAGAAGAAAAAAAAGGAGTCACGAGGCAGACGTGGTCTTCGAGCCCGCCTCATCACACAAAAGAAGAGAAGAAAAGGAAGAAAAGACACATGAGGCAGTCGTGGTCCCTGGACCCGCCTCTTCACACAAAAGAAGAAGAGCAGAACCAAAAGAAGACACATGAGGCAGACGTGGTCTTCGAGCCCGCCTCATCTCAAAGAAGAAGAGAAGAAAAGAAAGAAATGATCACGAGGCAAACATGGTCCTTGCACCTGCCTCTCCATAAAAGAAGAAGAGAAGAAGAAAAAAGAATGGTCATGAGGCGAATATGGTCTTTGCACTTGCCTCTCCATAAAAGAAGAAGAGAAGAAGAAACAGAGCAATTTTGAGACAGACGCGGTCTTCGCACCCACCTCTGTACACAAAAGAAGAAGAGAAGAAAAGAAAGAAATGATCACGAGGCGAACATGGTCTCTGCACCTGCCTCCCTATAAAAGAAGAAGAGAAGAAGAGAAAGAATAGTCACGGGGCGAACACGGTCCTTGAACCCGCCTCTTCACATAAAAGAAGAAGAGAAGAAAAGAAGGAAATGATCACGAGGCAAATATGGTCTTTGCACCCGCCTCTCCTCACAAAAGAGGAAGAAAAGAAGAGAAAGAAGAGTCATGAGATGAACTTTTACCTCCAACCTTCAGCCACCCAACAAACAGAAACCAACCAGACCTTCCGCCGACGGGGCGTTAAACCGATTAAACCTTCCGCCGGCGGGGCGTTAAACCGACTAGACCTTCCGCCGATGGGGCATTAAACCGACTAGACCTTCCGCCGGCGGGGCGTTAAACCGACTAGACCTTCCGCCGACGGGGCGTTAAACCGACAAAGGCCTCCCAGATCCTGGCTCATGTAGCCTGCTTCCCAAAATTCGGCCCTCGTGGCCTGCTTATCTCTGGCTCTCACAGCTTGCTTCCCTTTGGCCTTTGTGGCCTGCTTCCCAATGTTGGCTCTCGTAGCCTGCTCCCCCAACCTTTGGCCCTTGTGGCCCGCTCGCCAATATCCCTTGGCTTTTTAGCTTACTTTTCATTATCCTTGGCTCTTGCAGCCTGCTCCCCAAGATTCGGCCTTCACGGCCTGCTTCTCAGAATTCGGCCTTCGTGGCCTGCTTCCCATAATTTCAGCTCCTGCAGCCTGCTTCCCTTCAGCTTTTATAGCCTGCTTCCCAGATCCTGGCTTTTGTAGCCTGCTTCCCAAAATTCGGCCCTCGTGGCCTGCTTCCCAACTTTGGCTCTCGCAGCCTGCTTCCCCTCGGCTTTCACAGCCTGCTTCCCAGCTTTGGCTCTTGCATCCTGCTTACATTTGGCCTTCGTGGCCTGCTTCCCAAGTCTGGCTCTCGTAGCCTGCTTCCCAGAATTCGGCCTTCGCGGCCCGCATCCCATAACTTCGGCTCTTGCTGCCCGCTTCCCTAATATCCTCTCAGCCCTTTTGCGGTCTGCCTCCCTAATACCTTTACTACCACTACACTTATATGTAACAACAATATTTTCTTATGCAAAAAAAAACAAACAAAACAAACAAACAAAAAACAACACCCCAAAAAAAATAATAATAAAACAAACACACACAAAAAAGAAAACAGAAACAAAAGAGAGAATGCTTGATTGCCCTGTTTGCATGCTTGCTTAATATAGAATAATACACCTCCTTGAAATTTTCTAGGACCGTGTTTCCTTGCTAAATAATAATATCGCCCCGATTCCAGATGCACGGGTGTCACGGCGTACGCTCGAAGGGAGCCCGATTATGGCGAGTGCACACGTCAAGGGGAAGAGTCATGGCTGAATCGCTAAGCCCAACTCACAAAATAAACCTGAGGCAACGCTCCCACACTTAGCACTTAATGTGTTCAATGGCCTTCGGCTATAGGGATTGCCCGAATTTCTTCTTAGCACTCTACGGAGACTTGAATTCCTGCACTCGCGTGAAAGGTAATCGTGAGGAAAAAGCTGCCTACCCCCACTGTAAAAAAAAAGGAGAGAGAAAAAAAAGAGAAAAAGAAAAGAAAAGAGAGAGACACGTGAATCCGAGTAGCCGGGAATCCCCATTGAGACACATGAGGAGACTCGCGCGAAATGGTGAAGCGAATTATAATAAGGATGAAACCTATTAGCCGGGAATCCCCATTGAGACACATGAGGAGACTCGCGTCAAATGGTGGAATCCGTAATAGAATTATAATGAGGATGAATCCTAGTAGCCGGGAATCCCCATTGAGACACATGAGGAGACTCGCGCTGAACGGTGAAATCCGCTACCAAAATAAACAGATGGGGGCTGTGTGAAGCTACCGAAAGTCGAAAGCCTGAAACATATGTGTAGGCGCTAGAGTGATCCTCGAGTGTCACCAGGAAAACCTGCATATCCCTGTGGTTAGGGCTCTTTGTTCACACATTTGCACTGCCACGCCACATAGAATTACCTCGGGTGAAATGCGTGAATTTAGGCTATGCATGCAAGACGTGCGATATCCTCTTGACGGGTGCACCACCCCTCGATTGTGCCTCGCGGCCCGCACCGCATCTACGAATTACGGGCGACGTCCCTATCCTATCCCCTATAGAGGGAGCCGCCTTACTTATATTTATGTTATGCCTGCTAATGAATGCTTGCATGCTTTAAAAAAATGATAAAAAAAAACAAAACAAAACAACATAAAAATAATACAAAAAAGTATAATAACAATAAAATAACAAGAATGTGCGTATGCAATAAACTCAATTTCGGCCATCGAAGCCTACGTTCCCAGCTACGACTCGTAGAGCCCAACCTTAGCCCCCATGGCCTACCTCTTGCCCTCGCGGCTCGTTAATCTCCCAACTTCGGCTCCCGCAGTCCGCTTCCAGCCATGTCTATTCTGGCCTCCCTCATCGGCCCCTGAGCCGACAGCTTTCAAATTATTGGCTCCCATGCTGACAGCTTTCAATCATCGGCCTTTGAGCCGACAACTTTTAATCATCGGCCTTCGGGTCGACAGCTTTTCAATTATTGGCTCCCATGCCAACAGCTTTTCAATCATCGGCCCCTGAGCCGACAGCTTTTCAATCATCGGCCCCTGAGCCGACAGCTTTCAATCATCGGCCTTTAGGTCGACAGCTTTTCAATTATTGGCTCCCATGCCAACAGCTTTTCAATCATCGGCCTTCGGGTCGAGAGCTTTCCAATTATTGGCTCCCATGCCGACAGCTTTCAATCATCGGCCCTTGAGCCGACATCTTTTAATCATCGGCCTTCGGGTCGACAGCTTTTCAATGATTGGCCCCCATGTCAACAGCTTCCAATTATCGGCCGCTGTGCCGACAGCTCTTATATCATTGGCATCCACGCCAGCAGTCGCCCGGAGTTCTCCAAAAAAAGAGAGAAGGGAAAAAGAGAAGAAGAAGGAAACAGAGAAGAGAAAAGAAAAAGAGAATAAAAGAGAAAAAAAAGGATAACAAAAAAGAGAAGAGAAGAAAAGAGAAGAGAAGACAAAGAGAAGAGAAGACCAACATATCAGGTCAGTTCCCGGCACCCCGTCGGCGCTGACGAAGAGACAAAGAGACCAACAAACCAGGTCAGCTCCCGGCCAGCTCCCGGCACCCTGTCGGCACTGACGAAGAGACCAAGAGATCCACATATCATGTCAGCTCCCGACACCCTGTCGGCACTGACAAAGAGACAAAGAGACCGACATATCATGTCAACGCCCGACACCCCGTCGGCACTGACGAAGAGAAGAAGAGACCAACAAACCAGGTCAGCTCCCGGCACTCTGTCGGCACTGACGAAGAGACAAAGAGACCAACATACAGGTCAGCTCCCGGCACCCCTGTCGGCACTGACGAAGAGACAAGAGACCAACAAACCAGGTCAGCTCCCGGCACCCTATCGGCACTGACGAAGAGACAAAGAGATCCACATATCATGTTAGCTACCGACACCCTGTCGGCACTGACGAAGAGACAAAGAGATCCACATATCATGTCGGCTCCCGACACCCCTGTCGGCACTGACGAAGAGACAAAGAGACCAACATATCATGTCAACGCCCGACACCCCGTCGGCACTGACGAAGAGAAGAAGAGACCAACAAACCAGGTCAGCTCCCGCACCCTGTCGCACTGACGAAGAGCAAAGAGATCCACATATCATGGCAGCTCCCGACACCCTGTCGGCACTGACGACAAAGAGACAAAGAGATCCACATATCATGTCAGTTCCCGACACCCTGTCGGCACTGACGAAGAGACAAAGAGACCAACAAACCAGGTCAGCTCCCGGCGCCCTGTCGGCACTAACGAAGAGACAAAGAGACCAACATATCATGTCAACGCCCGACACCCCGTCGGCACTGACGAAGAGAAGAAGAGACCAACATATTAGCTCCCGGCACCCCGTCGGCATCGACGAAGAGGAAAGACACAAATACACCCACGGGCACCGCCCAGCTCATCCTTCGCCTGCGCTACTCGTGGGTGGGGGGCATTTGTGGACACCAAAAATTACACACACAGATATCCTGCTCGGCCCAGCATCAACAACGGCACCGAGTGAAGAAGCCCCAGAAAGACTGGTCACCCGAACTCCCCAAACAAATGCACACACTACCGTGAAGCCGTCTCCGGAATCACGACAGCGAAGAGAAATCAACCACCAAGAGCTCGACAATCCATGGGCCTCGAAGAAAATTAAATGGGCCACAACTCGTGCTCACAACGGGCTCAAAACTGCCCATTTAGCCCTTCAGCGGCACCCCTTGATGCTTCAGCAGCATGCCCCTGGAGCCTTTCAGCGGCACAGCCCCCATGGGCTTCAGCGGCACGCCCCTTGGGGGTCTTCAGCGGCACAACCCCTGTGGGCTTCAGCGGCACGCCCCTTGGGGGTCTTCAGCGGCACAGCCCTTGTGGGCTTCAGCGGCACGCTCCAATGGGGCTTCAGCGGCACACCCCAAGGGGGGTTTCAGCGGCACACCCCAATGGGCTTTCAGCGGCACAACCCCCATGGGCTTTCAGCGGCACAACCCCAAGTGGGGTATTCAGCGGCACGCCCCTTTGGGTCCTCTACGGCACACTCTTTTGTGCCCAACAGCACGCCTTTTGCCCTCTTCAGTGGCACGCTTGGGCAACCTTCAGCGATGCGCCCTTTTGATCCTCCCCCGACACAGCGCTAAGGCATGTCAACGGCTGGACGACGTGGTGCCCATGCCCTAAGCATCCTTGGCGCGCAGTGAACCCTCTGAGGTGTCAATCAGGGATTGGGCCACACAGGCTATTCCGCTGACATCCAGGACGGGGGGAGTCAAACCCCATCATGACGGAGCTGCTTCCCGCCTTCGACGACCGTGCTCAAAAGCTCCCGCTGATGGGAGTATAAAACCACTCCCATTCGAGAAAAGGGGGAGGAAGAGACAGAGACACGCAGAAGAGAAGAAGAGAAGAAGAGGAAGAGAAGAAGCAAAGAAAGAAGAGGAGGGGAGGCTCCGCCTCCCCCTTTCTGCTGCTCCGTCCACCCGCCATCGCCGTCCGCGCGAAGGGAAGAAGGATAAGAAGAGAAGAAGAGGAGCTCGTCGCTCCACCTACCACCACCGTCTGTGTGAAGAGAAGAAGAGAAGAAGAGTGGGAGGAGAGAGGGAGTGAGGTCCGGGAGGGGAGGAGTCCACGCTTTCGTCCCCCCCCCCCACTGTATTTTCTTTTCCTCTTTCCTTTCATTTCTTATTTTGCCGTCGTTGCGATGTATTAGCCCCCTTGGGGCACTCCTCTTATGAGAATAGAAGTAGAAGTCTTGCAAATATTTTTTGGACGTCTTCCTCAAACATTTCTCCCGTGTTTGCATCCTTCGGTGTTTTACGCCCCTTTCCCTTTCTCCTTTTGTTAGGGCTTGCTTCCCCTTTGGCATTTTTGCCTTCGCTCACCCCTGCGTGCCCTCAGCGGCACACCCCAGCCGTGCCTTCAACGGCACGCCCTTGGACACCTTCCCCGGCACGGTCCTTTGGACCCTTGCCTGGCACGCCCTGGCCAAGCCTTCAGCGGCACACCCTCCTGTGCCCTTCCCCGGCACGGTCCTTTGGACCTTTGCCCGGCACACCCTGGCTAAGCCTTCAACGGCACGCCCTCTCATGCCTTCCTTGCCCGGCACACTCGCCCCTCCTTCTTGCCCGGTGCACTCCCTCTTTGGCCAGTCCTAGGAGTAGTCTTCCACTGGCCGTTCCCTCCGAGTTTTTCAAGGTTTATAAAGGTGTTGCCGCTCTCGAGCGCCCACCTCCAGTTGTCGGGTTCCGCCACTCCATGTGGGCGCGTTCCCTGTATCTCCCTTACGCTCGGGTCAAGGGGAGATGCTGCCGAATTTTTGTTAAGAACGATAACACATTAAAAAGGCAAAAGGAGGCAACAAACGAACGAAAAGAACAACGGTAAAACACTTTAACCGAGACAAGGGAGCCGTAATCAACTCTAAGAGAACCAAACCGAACGGCAACTAGACAACTCGAACATCCGTCCCCACAAGAGAAAGAATGAAAGATAATCAAGAGAAAGAGAGAGACAAACACATGCACACTTAATAAAATCAGAAAAGAAGAAAAGAAAAGCCTTAAAAGAATTAGAGGGAGAGTGGGCCCTCATCGGTACACCCTTTTAGCCCCTCAGCGGTACACTCCCTCAGCCCTTCAGCGGCACAGCCCCAGGCCCTTCAGCAGCACACTCCCAGCCCTTCAGCGGTACACTCCCTCAGCCCTTCAGCAACACGCTCCTGCTTCAGCCCTCGGCGGCACACTCCTTGATCCTCCAGCGGCACACCCATGGCCCTCAGCGGCACACCCTTTTGACCCTCCAGCGGTACACCCCCTGGCCCTTAGCGGCACACTCCTTGGCCCTCCAGCGGTACACCCCCTGGCCCTCAGCGGCACACCCATTTAGCCCTCCAGCGGTACACCCCCTGACCCTCCAGCGGTACACCCCTAGCCCTCAGCGGCACACCCTTTTAACCCTCCAGCGGTACACCCCCTGGCCCCCAGCGGCACACTCCCTTGGCCCTCAGCGGCACACTCCCTTAGCCCTCTAGCGGCACACTCCTTTGGCCCTCAGCGGCACACTCCCTTGGCCCTCCAGCGGCGCACTCGCATGACCCAGCGATACACCTGAAATAATGATATTAATGAAGATAATAAGCTAAAAGAAAACATAATAAATAAACAAATAATGATACAAAACTTACATAATTATAATAATAACAAACTCAAAAGAAAATAGAGAAATAATAGCAAACAGTAATGTTAAACAACAATAATAAATGATAATAAATTCAAAAAGGTGAATAAATAAATAAGAATGATAAAGAAATAAGCAATAATAATAATAAGCTTAAAAGAAATAATAATAATGATAAATCGACAAATAAATCATAACAAAAATAAATAAATAATAATAACAAACTTAACAAAAAATGACAAGTAAATGAATGATAATAAAACGAACAAAAATAGTAACAAACCTAATAATAACAATAGTAAATGAATAAATCACAAGAAAAATGAATAAATAGTAATAAAGAATTCACTCAAAGATATGTATAAATTAACAAATGATAATGATAATGTTTCTTAAATAATAATAAAATAATGGGATCCGCTTCGCAGCCCCGTCTCTCCCGTGACCCGGTGCCAAAGGAACAATGATGTCGCCCTTCTAGGTTGAGCCTGAGTCTTGGGAAGTATCCCGAAATAGCCATAGCCCGACCTCGTCTCGGGCTGATATTCCGATTAAACCGGACTTATTTCTCCTGCCGGATCCCTTCCGAGCCGCTGCTAAAATTGCCGCACGTTCGGCAGACATTTGAACAAATTCACCTCGATTCCCGCCGCGTTCTTATTACAGACCTACGTCCGAACATGAAAAGGCACGTGAGCGACTTGCATAGCCGGTGGCTCCTACCCCGATATGATTGTGAGCCGGCATTGCTCCGGGCCAATAGCTCATCAATTCTGACCCGTTCCTATCGGGATTCGTTCCCGCCCTTCCATTGAAATTGCCGTAAACTCGGCATATATATTTGTACGGGGTTGTCCCTGCCCGCGTCGCACTTTCAATACGGGCCCTTGCCCGAACATGAAAAGGTCGGCAACTGACCGACAGAATCCAAATTAGAACGAGACGGCTCTCGCCACCCCCGAACTCCTTCCATGGGAATATCAATAAGACCTCCGTGGGCCACACTCAGACCTCGGGCCTATCCCGATCATGGTCATCACCTGGCTCATATCCTCGGTCTACAGCCCGCTCCTTTCGAACATATTTTCGGTTCTGGACTCTAGTCCCGGGACTCTCCCCCGTTGCTCTCCGGCACCGGAAATATTAACGTTGCCCACGCGAGCCCCGTTTGGACCACGGGAGGCGCCCCCAATATGGTCTTGACTCGATCTCGCACCGGGCCAATAAACTCGCTGGTTTCCTGCTACACTAACTGAGATTTAACCGAATGTTTTCAGTATCTCGGAATAATGTATTTGCCGTACCCCGGCGTACGTATGTTTCAGGTCCTCCCGCGATGATTACAATATTCTCAAGCCGGACTCCCGTCCAAATATTAAACGGCCTCCCGAATGACCGACATGTTTCGAATGCCCGCTTCTCCGGGCACAAGGCTTTTCAGCCGATTCAAGGGATATTCCCTCGTTGCCCCTTGGCACCAGAAATATTAATGACGCTCATGCAAGTCCTATTTCGACCGCGGGGGGCCCACCGCAGTATGGTCGCAGCTTGCTCTTGCACCGGGCCAACAGATTTACTGGTTTCTGACCACTCTGACCGAGGTTTAGCCGAACGTTTTCCGTTCTTCTGAACAATAAATTGCCATATCCTGGCATACATATGCTTCGGTCTTCCCGCGACGATCGCACTTTTCCCGAGCCGGACATTCGTCCGAATATTAAATGGTCAGCACATGACCGACATGACCGTGAATGCTTTCTTCTCACCCTCATACGGGGACTTCGATACCTCCTAATAGACTTTTCATGCAATTAATTTCTTGGCCATGAGGCCCTAAATCTCGACGATTAATCAAGGGTGTTCCCTCGTATGGGGGATGTAAAGGACACCGTGACCTTTATGGCGCAGCGGATTTTGGTCCCGACACGAACCACACAATCATCTGACGAAGTCAGATCGAGCGCACCATGGGCTCTTCGGAGCCCGAATAAATTGTCACTTTGTGACTGGCACGCCCACGCACTCAATAAACGAACAAACCAACAAGGGAATAATAAGTGAAAAAAAGTGCGTCCACACTCCTCCCCTAGCTCCCGTGCGGCTTTACGTCGCTCCTCTGCTACCACTCGCTCCAGCTCTGCTGTAGCCCAGTGTTTCTCCTCAGCCAGCTCCTCAGTGGCCGAGTGCCTCACAACTGTTAGCTCTCTGATAGCACGCAGGCGCGCCTCCTCGACCTCTGCTAACTGCTGGTCATGAACCGCAAGCTCGGTCCCCGCCAGTGCCGCACGGGTCATCACCTCCTGGAGCTCTCGCCTCTGCAACACCATAAAGAAAACAAGTCAGATTGATAAGACAATTGCAATATATAATCAACCTGAATTAAAACCACCCTTTTTACTCACCGAGGCCTCTAGATCCCTCTCTGCCTCCTCAGCTCGATGGACGGCACCCGCCAGCTGCTCCTCCAACGCCGTGACTCGGGCACTCTGATCCAGGGCACTCTAGGCTGGGGCACTCGAGCTCGAAGCACCCGTTGTGGCCGTCACTGCCGCTCTCCTCTGCTGGGCACGCTACATCGCAATATAAGACCGTCAGTGGCATAAACACTTAACTTCAGGAATCATAACATGGCATGTAGGAAAAGGACTCACCAGAACCTGGAGGCTGTGCCGGGTCGCCCCTGGCCGTGGCTCCAACGTATGCAGCCGCATCTGCATGTCGGCCGCAACCTCATCACAAGCATCCTGCATTGGTCACATGTTAGTCAGAGCATTCATCATATAGGAACTTTCAATTAAATGCATAAACATAAAGCATACATACCTCTACGGGCCTCATTTGAGGCCGGCGCCCGTAGGTCCTCTAGTAGGTCCACAGGTAGGTCATGCTCTCCTCCACCTGAGAGACGACCGGTGTGCCTCCCCTCTGCCAGTTGGCATACTGGTCGGGGAAGCGGAGCCGCCAGTCTGTCATCGCAGCTTGTCCTCGGGTCCTTCGCCTGATCCTGCGTGGCTCCTCCACAACAACCCACTCCTGGTGGAAGCTTAAAGTCCTCATCACCAGCCTGAGCTGTAGCGGCTCGATCTCATTCAGGCACTGGAGCCAAATCTCCCGCCCAAATAGAGGTCGGCCCGCTACGACCCAAGGCTGGTCGTTGTCAGCCATGCCCACGTAGGGCCTCCACACCACCTGCATTGGCATATCATCATCATCATCATCATGATTAACTCAAATGCATAAACATAAAGCATACATACCATGGATACCGGGAAGTCGCGCAGCTCGCGTCGCACTGCTACTAGCTCGTAAGCGTGCGGGGCTCCCATCATGTACGGAAGCCAACGCCTAGCCAGTGGGACCGCCTCCGGGCGGAAGACGGCGGCCCTCCCCATCGGGATGTACAAGTAGCACCAAACCTGCATCCACAAATCATTAGCATATCACAAAGCATAATAGAAACAGAAGCATGTAATATAGACATAAATTTAAGTTGCATACCTGAAGGAATGGTGCGAAGCCACTGACGGTAGTCTCTCTCCCTGTCCCCGTGGACAGGTCCGCAATAAGGTGAGCCAGCAGGGCCGCACCCCAGGCATATCTCCCCACCTGCTCCAGGTCCTCGAGGACACTCAGGAAATGACAATTCATGTCATCTCCCTTCGTGCCCAGCAGCAGCCTCCCCATCATCAGAAACAAGAACCTCTTGAGGTCTAGGTCTACTCTCTCTCTCTCTGGGTAGGGTCAGTACAGAAGGTGACTCTAGCTCTCTCGGCCATCCTCACAGCAAACTCCTCTAAGGACTCCCCCGTCCTCGGGTGCCCCCCTCCTAGCCCGAGGGACTCCATCAACTCCGCCCTATCCACCATCCTACAATCCCTGGGTCTCTCTGACACTGTAGACAAGCCTAGAAGCCGAAGGGCCCGTTCCCCATAGTCAGGGTAAGTCACCCCGCTCACTGCCTCCCCGTCCACCCTCAACCCACTGATCCTGACTACATCCTCTAGGGAAGGTACCATATGCCCCCAGGGCATCAGAAAGGCCCTACTAGTCCTATCCCACCTCTCTCCCAACACCTGGATAAGTACTAAGTCCAGGCGGAATGGCTCAATCGATAGGAGCGGCCCAAACCCCATCTCTCTCAGTCTCTCCCTCAGAAAATCTGGAAGGCCCTGGTAGGCGGCGTGGACAAGGACCCAGGAGATTCAGGTCTTCATCACACCCTGCAAAACACAAGGACTATATTAAAAAAATGTTTTAATCTAAAGCTTTTTGTGTCCAAAGTTTTGGGCGCTATTTCCTTTTAGCGCCTACAGTCACGGGCACTATTCATCCATCCTATCTTCTAATTTTAAAAAAAAATGTTTTCATCTAAAGTTTTTGCATCCAAAGCTTTGGGCGCTATTTCCTCTTAGCGCCTGTCGTCTCGGGCAATATTCATCCCTCCTACTTTCTGATTTTTTTTTAAAAAAATGTTTTCATCTAAAATTTTTTGCGCTATTTCCTTTTAGCGCCTATAGCCACGGGCGCTATTCATCCATCCTATCTTCTGATTTAAAAAAAAATGGTTTTCATCTAAAGTTTTTGTGTCCAAAGCTTTGGGCGCCATTTCCTTTTAGCGCCTGCCGTCTCGGGCGCTATTCATCCCTCCTATTTTCTGATTTAAAAAAAATGTGTGTTGATTAGCGCCCACTCCTTTGGCCGCTATTTATTTTCAACGCCTGCCATTGTGGCCGCTATTTGATTTTCTGTTTTGTGTTTTGAACAAAAATAAAAAGGGTTTTAGCGTCCACTCTTGTGAACGTTCTTTAATTTCAGCGCCCTTGGGTTTAGGCGCTATTTGGTCTTCTCCTACCTCTGGGTTCCTACTCGCCCTAACCATTCTAAGCATAAAATCAGAGAAAAGGGGTTGAGGGCCTACCTTTTTGAAATTGAGCAATGGCGAAGATAAGAAATTGAAAAGAAGATCAGACCAACAGTGAAAGATCAATGATGAAGCTCATCAACCACCCATCCGGCCAGGCTAATTTCCAGTGTCGTCGTCTAGCAGACGACGGCACCGATGAAATAGCAGTCACCTGACTGATGAGACCTCCTACCATATTTTAACAAGAGCTGTATTGCTGCCCTATCCAAGAATCTACAGATGACATGTCAGAATGGGTCAGATGTTGACTTATTGACAGATGAGGCGGGAGCAAAGACAAAGATGAAGCCAAAGCCAGCAAATGAAGACTGTGAAGACTTCTACAAAGTCAAAATAAAAGAAGAACCGTCTTCATGTACTGCGTGCCCTGCTGAAGCCTTCCCGGGTTAAAGATGACATCTGGTCTTGACATCATTCAGATGACAATGCTGATGAAACCATATCCGATTTTGTCGTCATTCAGATGGCAATACTGATGAAATCCCAGCCTGCTGACTGATGAAATCTTAAGATGATCTCAGCAAGGTTATGTCACCAATACATGGCCTTCTCTAGTTCTGATGAATATCAATTTAAGGGATTAAAAGAGGCCAAGGCACGTGCGAAGCTTAAAAGCCCTAAATGGGCCAGCCAAATGGGCTTTCGAGTGTGGCGCCGAGAACCTCAACAGGAGGCCACTTGGCGTGCCGGGAGCTATTGTGACCGAATGAGGCACGCCGATTACCATCTGCCGAGATGCAAGAAGAGGAGGAGTCTATATAAACCCATTCCTTCCAAGACATCAGAAGAGGGCGGACAGACAGAAAAGAAGAAAAGAAAGAGACGAAGAAAAAAAGAGCGAACAGATAGCCAGAAAGGAAAAGAGATAGGAAAAGAGAGGGAGAGAGTCTCCGTCGAAAGAAGAAGTAGAAGAAAAGAAGGAAGAAAGGCTCCAGGTGGGCTGATAGGGGGAGGGAGAGGAGTCAATGCTCCACCCTCCCCCCCCATGTTCGATGTTTCTTTCTTTTTCTTTTTACTGATTCTCCGTATGTAATAGTCGAAGTCTTGATGTTTAGATTATTCATACGATTCTCTCCCTGTTCCTCCCCTTTATGTTTCTCAGCTTCAGCTCTGCAGTCGATGTAAATGATGGTGAGATGAAATAAATGCAGTTGCCGTGATGGGTTTTAGGCAATACGATATTCCCTTGTCTCCATATGTATGCGTACTGTTTGTATGAATGCCCCATGGGCGAAATGACTCAGGCTTCGGAGTCGAGTCTGTTCTTCGAACAGGGATGAAGGTAGAACCCCCACCCTTGCTTAGTGGGTTGCTGGGTTCTATTCTCTTCTCTCTTCCTACTTCAATGATATGCCCTCCGTATGTGTTTGATTCTTGCCCTCAAGCCTCTTGTGATGTCCGGGAACCAGAGACATCAATCTCTTGGTTCCCCGGACTGCCGGCTATAAAAGATACATTTGAGCCCGCAGACGAATGCAACCCTGGATCTTCATTCCAATCGTTGGATGACTAAGGCCTGGGGTCCCAGCATCGAGGGTTCTTTCATCGCCGTTTCGCTTCTCAGATGATGCTATGCTAGTCTGGGGAATCAGAGACAGCCATCTCTTGACTCCCCCAGACGTCTGGCAGCAGACAGTTAAAAGCTACTCAGGCCCCGATGATGGTCTCTCCTCCCCCTGATGATTCGGCCTCTCAGCTCCCTTGGCGTCCTTCTAGCAGAGACATTCATGAAACCTCCTCATGCACCCTTGATTCGGTCTCGATCTGAGCCATAAAACCTAGAAATCCTAGAAACAGAGTACCGTAGCATCTCTGAAAACCATGAAATTCTCCCGCATTCCACCTTCTCGGCGTGCGAGTTTCCCCGCCGAGAACTGTAAGGCCGAGAGGCCTTCCCCTCCTTTCAGCTAAACGACAAGCCCCTTTCTTTGAAAACCCATAGCCCACGGCCTCCCGGCGCTAGGCTCCCGGCGCGGCCATGAGCGCGCCGGGAAGTCCCACGCCGAGAGCCCCTTCCATCCACCAAAAGGCCATGCCGAGATCCCCTTCTATCCACCAAAAAGCCAGGCCGAGAGCCTCTCCTGGCCACTTCATTGGCGCGCCGAGAAGCCCCTACTATAGCCCACGCCGAGAAGCTCCCTTCGGCCAGGGAATAGCGCGCCGAGAAGCCCCTCGCGCCGGGAGCTTTCTGCTGTCTTCCCTCTGCGCCGAGAACCTCGCTCCGGGAACCCCTTTGCCTCCTTGCCTTCATGCTGGGAGCCTCCCTTCCCACTTTGCTGTGCCGAGAGCCTGCTCTGCTGCCCAACTGGCCTCCCCTATATTATGCGGTCCCTAACTGGATTCACATGCAACCCCGCGGGTTCGGCGGACCTTGTCTTTACAAGGGTCTCGTCGACCTCCGAGACGGGGAATAGTGATTGATGATAGAGACATGTACAGTCTCCTTGAGCCTTAGTGCTCCCCCGCTTTTCGGCTTTCATCCCGGCATTCCGTCGATGTCAGCCTATATCATCCCTTGGCAGATGCTAAGTCTAGGGGAGGTGCTGCCAAAATTCCCCCAGGATGATGAAAGCCAATATTAAGCTGCCCCCGGGAACCTTTGCGCACTTGAACTGCATTGATAATCTACTCAAATGTTGTTACTGAATCTTAAATCCGAATTTTGTTCCGGGGGCTCCGCCCCCGGAAACCCCCGCGACCTGACCGCGCAGGTCGATCTGCGTGCGAGGGCGCAACATTGAGCGTTCGCTCACTTTCCGTCGTCCCGCATCGGGTTCATGAATAACCCCTTTAGCTCGGGAGGGCGCTGCCACTGCATGAGTTCCACCGGCTTCTACAGAGAATACCAAACATTGCCCCATGGCAAATATGCGATTCGAGAAGTTCAACACTTCTCTCTCTCTTGGCTTTCATCCCGGCACTCCGTGGGTGACAGCCTATTTCCCCCTGGGCATAACCCAGATAAAGGGAAGATGCTGTCGAAATACTGATCGATGTTTTAAACCTCATCACGGTCGCGGCTCAGGCTACCTGTGATTGAGATCCTCCGTCCCCCCTTAACCCCGGGCTTTGAACCGCTGACTTAGCGATATCATCTGTTTCTACGGTTGGTGTCATTATCTTGCCCACCTTCCTGGCTTCGGTATGAAGTTCCATTTCCGCACATGCATATATGTTTGCCTCTCGAGGCCTCCTACTTTTAGCGTTTAATCAAGGGTTGTCCTTCCTTGGAAGGACGTAATTAACGTCATAGCGTTCATGGTATGACGGACTTCGGGTCCTGACTCGGACTTCACAATCGACTGACCATGTCAGATCGAGCGCACAATAAAATTGTCACTTCGGTGACTGACACACCAATAAATAAATAATAAAATAAATAAATAAAATAAAATAAAATAAACTAAATAAAATAAATGTGTCAAACAGGCGCCTCTTGGTCCATTGCTCCCCGCAGTGGCCGACGGGGAGCTCGTTGCCGCTGCCACCGGGGGAGCCTCCTCTGCCGTCACCTCTGCGCCCTCCGCCTCCCTCGCCACCGTCGCCTCCTCGGCCACCTCCACTCCCTCATCCGCTACTGCGTCACCCCCTCCATCTTCCTCTTCTCCACTTTCTTCCTCCTCTCCTTCCTCTCCATCTCCCTCTTCCTCACCGTCTCCCTCTTCTCCCTCCTCACTCCACCATCGGTCTCGGTGGTCTCTCCCTCCCCTTCTTCTTCTTCTTCCACCACCGTGGTGCCCTCCGTCGAGGCCGCCGTGGCCGCCGTCGGCTCCATCTCCTCCACCGCCGCTTCGCCACCGTCGCCAAGGTCAACGACGTCGGGGGCCGTCACACGCCTCCACTTGCCTGGGGTAGACATTATCGAGGAAGGGAAAGAAAGAGGGGGTTTCGTGGGTTGCAGAGAAAATGAAGAAGGTTTGAGTTAAGAAGAGAATGAAGAAGAAAGAAGAAGAAGAAGAGGGAAGGGTGCCCGTTAAGATTTTCGGTTACGAAACATTTTTGTGCCCTGTCTTGAAGGCGCTATTTGTGAAATGGAGGGATTCGAAAGTAAAATAATCTCACGAATGAGCGTCGGGATTAAGAGGCGCTATTTCAATAAGCGCCCTTGTATGCGGACGCAGATTTTGAGGATTGAATTTCAAAAAAATCACGGAATGGTAAAGAATTGGCGGCTGCCATGTTGAATGTGCTTTGAAAGAGTGGCTTGATAATGGGACGCCATTTGCCTAATTTCGAATATTGCATAAGATCAGCCATGATTTGGGAATTCTTAGTCATTGATTTTGGCTCGAGGAAATAAAGGATGGATTTTTATTGATAAAATGAAATGAAAGATACATCATGAGCCAACTAGGCCCTCATCTTCTTAAGTTCTCTCACATAAGAATCCCTCATCTCATTGTCCTCTTCCTCTACATTTTCTATTGATTTGTGCATCTTGCACACCCTCCAGGGAGCTTTGATTGTGTTGACCTCTTCATCATCCTCCTGGCTAGGTAAGATCCTCTTCTTGATAGGTGGAAGATGATTGAGGTGTCCTCCATAAGATGGCGTGGCCGACCAAGTTGAGGAAGGCACCTGTGGGAGTTATACAAAAAGAAACTTGTGCTGCCAATGAGTCTAGGATCCACGCCTGGGGAGAGCCGGGCACGGAGATCATGCGTCTTGAGGAAGCCCGGTGTACAAGTGGACATATCTCGAGGCATGATCTTGATGTGCTCCCTCCAATCGGCCCTCTTCTTCAGCTTAGGCACCCTGTTGACCACTGTATCACTCAGCCCAAGGACACCAATCATGTAATGGAGTGGGCTCTTGGAGAAAATTCTAGAAGCTTGTTGAGATTCATCGCACGGGTCGAATTTGAGGTGGAGATCCACCCAGCAAGTGAGAAGTAACACGAACCCATGCAAAGGTCTACCCAGAGCAGCCGAAGTAAGCCCACTGTAGAGGTAAGCCAAGACTGTGGGGCCCATCCTCTTTCCTTCCCAGATCGCACTGATGGTGCTCAGGTGTTCCTCCTCTAGAAAATCCTCTATTGTAGGGAACAACATGGCTCCTGCCAAGCAAATCACGAACGCCTTCATGACGTTCTCCATATCTTCTTCTTGAGCCTGGCCCAGTTGCTTGTACACCCACGAGGCCAATTTCATCAAATTCAGCCCTTTGTTCATTCTGATCTGGCTCACTATATTCGAACTTGGAATCAAGCCGTTGAGAATTTCCATCACGCCTATAGGCTGAGTCATGGTGGCCATCTTCTCTTCATCTCCCGGTTTCATTCTCTTCAGCCCAAGTAGCATCTCGGTCTCCTCTAGTAGCATGGTGGCTTCAAATGTAGGGAACAAGAAAGTGTGCATGTCGGGGTGCCAAACCTCCACGAGCGCGCCAATCACAACCCAGTCAAAGTGCACATCTTGGAAGTATTTGGCGTGTGTGATTAATCCCAGAAGATGCCATCTGGAGAGGTAAGATCGCATGTCTAATGTGATTTTGGAAATTAAGAGCGAGAGCCATCTGTTTTGCGTAAACCTCCTCGTACCGGGAATATTTGGGTAATCCTGAAGGAAGGGAAAGGAAATAGTATTATCTCGGAGGCTGAATGCAGTGAAAGCTTTGAAGTATAACGTGAAGAGATAAGGAAGTCTGTGAGTTCTGGGAGTTAACAGTAAATGAGAGCAGGGAAGGAATTGGGATTTGATGTACTAACCTGATTCAGCATTATCCTCCTACTAATATGCCCGGCAACATATGTGATCTTGGGAGTTGTTGTCTTAGGTTTCTTCCCCTGACGCTGAAGCAAATGATCCATAGCAACAAGAGTTCTATAAGTGACTGTTGTGAGCAGGGAATTTAAAGAGCTTCGGTGAAACCCTGTGCGTTGCAGGATAACATAAGGAACTTTTGGCAATCACGGAGATTTGGGTTTCATTAGAAAGGTAGGTATTCTTATAGGGAAAGCTCAGGAATTAGCAAAGTTCGGAAGGTTCCGGGAGTTGTTTCTGGGTAAGTTTTAAGCCATGAAGTAGAAAGGGAATCCGCGTCCAGAGATTTGGGCGCAGTTTTATTGAGCGGCTGATCCAGCAGGCGCTATTTCGTGATTTCCCTATTTGTATTATCGAAAATGCGGGCAATGAGTGTCTTCCATTATGAACGCTATTTCTTATTCTGCTTCAATTTGGCATATTAATTTATAAGAATTCACGTTCACCTCATCAGACGCTAATTTTAATGGGCGGCCAGTGCAGAGGGCGCCATTTATTCATATGATTAAAAACTTTGATAATTGTGGGCATCAGTGACTGTTCGTGAGCACAGGAAGGATGAATTTTGCAGGCACTCAAGCGACATCTTGGTGACGTCACTCCACTGTAAGCATTTTACTATATGGTATCTACGCTATTATAGCATATCGAGGACCTTGTGGTTTGGATGAACCTGGAATTTGAGTTCCCCTTTACCAAAAACAGTGATAATCCCAGGGAAGTCCTGATCACACGGATAGGCCATTGGGGCATCCAAGATTCAGGACGATGGTTCTACTTTCTAAGTTGATACGTGGATAAACGAGCTTCGGCTTAGTGTCGACTTAGGGATCTGGTTTCTTGACTAAGTCTGGATGGTTTAACAATATTATCATTGATTATTTTCTATCCTTTTTGTTTGTTTTAATTTTTTTCTTTTAGCCCTGCATGCATCATGTAGGACTTTGAACTTCATTGCTAGAGATATTCCCTTGTTCAGCTCTTAATGGAATCCATTCGCTCTTGATTAATGTCAACATTAGATGTTCTATTCCGAATCAAGTACTAAGTTCTCCTTGAAGCCGTTAAGGCTGGTTCCTTGAAAGCACCATTGATCGGGTCCCTATCTCAACTTCTTTGTTTTCCTTATTTCACCTTGGTTGTAACACGTCCACATTGGCTGGTAATCGCTCTCCAACGGTATCCTTTGTGCACCACGTGCACATTTTCCTTAGCTTAATTTCATCTGAGCAATTGTGCCTTTCTTGAGATCATCCGAGGTGGTTTGTGTCTGAGCTAATGGAAAGATTCCTAACAGTTAGTGTCCTAAGCGTGCCACATCACACATTGACAGCCGCTTTTCACTCCGTTCCCACTCCATTTCTCTTCACTTCACTACACTCCATTCCGTCTCACTCCCCTGCAAAGTAGACGTCAAGGCGGGGCAGCTGTAGACACACTAAAAATGACATTGGCATGAGCAAATCTCATGTTATCACGCAATGCCCCAAGTGGATTCCATCTTAGGGTTGAACATGATGAATATTTCTATTTTCTGGATATTCTGTCTGAATGGCACCTTTTTTGGAGGGCGCAATTTGTTATTAGCGCCCTCTTGAGCGAACGCTTATTCTTGGAGCATTTATCACTCTTAATAAATAGCAGTTAAATAATGAGCGCCCTTCGGCAGGAACGCCATTTTAATAAGCGCCTAAGCATGAGAATGTTATTTATTTTGGAAGGTCCAGTTATTACTAAATTTGCTCCACGAATTGGCATTCTTCTTATTGGGCGCTGTTTCAAATAGCGCATGTATTTGTGGGCACCATTTCCCATCCAATTCTTGCCAATCGTGATCTCCTTCCCCGGGTTGACTGTTGCCATTTCCCGTCGAACCTACCATTTCAAGTACTGCCATCTCTCGTTTCTTTCCAATTTTCTTGGAGGAAATCCTGCCTCTTTTGATTCTTTCCCATCAAGCACATTCATCCCCTATAAATCCTCCTTCTTTTGAGCGCTCGTGAGACAGGGCATGCGAGAAAGGGAAGAATCATCAGAAAAAGAGAGGGAAACACAGTGCCAAGAAAAGAGAGGAGTTACAGAGCCACGAAAGAAACAGTCAGAGAGATAGTAGAGAAAGAGATTTCGTAACCAACGTTTCCTCCACTTCCCCTTTGCTGGAAGCTTTCTTCTCCCTCTCTGCAGTGCAGTCCGATGGAGGGAGATCATCCTCATTTCTTCCCTCTGACACTCATTTAGATTTTTAGTCTTTGCAAGTTCATGACATTTCACCATCCATAACCATCACAGCACTTTATATCTGGCCATGCCAGATCACTTAGGCCACACTTTTCATTGCATGCATTCCCTATCCTCACACTTAAGAGGTTTAAAAAACCACCACCCAGTTGCGTTCCGGCCCATGGTTGCATGTCTTTATTTCTCGCTTGGGCATTTACTACACTGCTCATAACCTAATCCGGTGCTTTTTCTTTGTCTATTCTTACTTTCAATATAATCAAGTGAGAGGAACCCTTTTGGGTCGGCCAGCCGATTCAAGAGGAAGTCAGGATCCACGTCACATCTCCCGTTCTCAGGTATTTTATGCGATCTTCCTTTTATTTTGTGTTATTTCATTTTTAAGGGGTTCCCCTCTGGCGATCATGATTCATCAGAGCACCACGTGCTCCTTTCATCTTCGAGCACCATGTGCTCATCTTAGTCATGTCATCAGTGTTACACATTAACACATCCTTTTTTATCTACACATTTCGTCTCCAAGTGACGGCGTTCACAGCTATGACCAACTGTGAGTACGTACGTGGTGTCAGCGATTTGATTGAGTTAAATGCAAATTACGTTCCACTACTGTAGCGTGTCTTACACCACATGTTCACCTCCCTTATTTATCCCAAGGTGGGCAGCAGAAATGAAGTCACAGAAGTTCATCGATTCCTATTCTACCATGTCATGAATGGTATTCAACTCAACATGGGTCGCCTTGTTGGGTTCTGTGCGGCCCCTCGTTGTCTATGACAATTGTTTTGATGATTCTAATATATTGTGTGTTTTATGCTTAATGGCATCTTCGTGATAAATAAGCTAATATGATGATATCTTGTTTTGCAGGTAGAACTTCAATGGTCCTTCATGGATACATTTCTGATGTTGAATCATGCATGTTGTGCATGAGGGTTTGGAGTTTTCTTGTGATACCCATGACTCTTGGTGAATCTTGCTATTACAGTCTCAGTTTTGCTGTTCTGTCTTGGCTTGGGCCTCCTTGCTCTCATTGTACAGATCCCAATAGGATGCTCTTTACTTGACTCTGCATGATATTTTAAATGGTCTTGAATTGATGTCTATCGGTTTTACATTGGCTTGATAAAGCATGTTACTAAAATGATCAACTCTACTACTCATGCTTCATGAATTGTTCTCACTAGTTTGAAATGGATGTCCAGTATACTCGTTTAGCTCTTGAGAAACTCCTGCTGGTCTTCAATGGTTTGCTGGATGGAATTTCATGTATATAGTTCATGATTGCCTGGCTTTGTGTATATGCATAGCCATTTCTTTTTTCAAGTTCTTGTTGAGTAGTCTATCATATTCCTTGGACCCTTGATGCTTAAGGTGGTAATCATCCACTCTTCAGATCTGACAGGTAAGGTGTCGACCCCTTGTGTCGACCCTCCCTAGGCCATGGGCTGTCTGCACAACAGACAGTCCAGGCAGTGAAGAGTGTCGACACTAAGTGTCGACGCTTCTGCTGGTGATGTTTCACGTATGATATTTGTTCGTGTTTGGTCTTGATGAAATACTCATATTTGGCATTCTTATATTGCTTGGTGGATGGCAAATTGAACTAACATTCCATTTGTGAAACATGGTTTCTTAATGCAGAAATGTGTTTAAACTTGTATTCATGAATGACTTTCAATGAGGAAGGATATCATTTACACGTGTTGAAAGAAGCTCTGATTTGGCTCTCTATACCTGCATGTGGACAATGTGTTAAGGCTTAACTTGTCTGAACTGGGAGGTTTATTTCTAAATTGAACTTTGAGTTATTGGACTGAATTTGGAACCCTTGGACTTATCTTCATAGTCTTGGTTTCCCATTATACTTGGTTAAGGTTTCTACATCAACTTTGTTAAATTGGCTTCATCATGCTCACACCCTCTCAATGCCAATGGTTCTATGTGAATTAACTCTCAAGTTTTGAAAATGGTGGTAAGAATTGATGCGTAGCTTGACTTCAAAGTGGATTGAATGCTAGTGGTTCAAAACTGGCTTGCATCTTCAAATTTGGAAAAATCAGGTACATTGTGGAGTTTCTCACTCAAATACTCATGGCAATGGTGAGAACATATGCTTGATTGTAATTCAATGTGAATTGATTGATCAATGTTGAAATCAAGTGTTGTCTATGTCTATCCATGTCATATGTGCTCAAGTGATTGAAACTTGTACTTTGAATGATTGTAGTATGGTATTTTAATGTGTTTTAATGAACTTTTCCAATGTCAGGAAAAGTGTCGACCCATGGGGTCGACACTTTATATTGGGTTCTGCTGTTTTGCTAAAGGCAGAACTCACGGGAAAAAGTGCCGACTTCGTAGGTCGACACTTTCAGGTAAGTTTGCTCATTTCTGTGAAAACAGAATGTTCGTGAAAAAGTGTCGACCTCAAGAGTCGACACTTTTCACCACGAATGATTATGTCTCTTAACAGGCCAGAACTCATGGTGAAAAGTGTCGACCCCATAGGTCGACACTCGTATCTCGGTTTTGTTTTTATATGTGTTCTGGCAGAACTCGTTGAGACGAGTGTCGACCCTAGAGGTCGACACTTTTTCTGCTACGTACGTCTGGATCGGGTTTTCAGATTTGGTTTCGAACTATGGGTTTATAGGTCCGATTGGCTTTCCCTTTTACCCCATTACCCCTAGGGTTTCTACCCTTGGTTGGGTATGGTTTTGAGAGGGTATCTGCATGGGGTTTATGGTCTTTTGTGCCTCTATTTGCTACCCTATATGTATGATGCGAATTTGGGGATGAAAAATATCTCCCAAGGGCTAACATCGTTCTATTCTTGCAGGAGAAGGAGAAAGGAGCTGGAGATGGCTTTCAAGCTATATTTGATCTCTTCCCATCGAGATCTGGAGCTCTGTGATGAAGGAGATAGTAAGCGGAATGAAGAGAGGAATCTGAAGATGTCAATATCACGAGCAACCGTCGACATCGACTTGGAGGTTTGAGAAGTTTGCAAAAAGGAAACACTCTATATCCTTTATACATCTCTTGGTGATATTTTGGAAGGTTCTTCTGCTAGGCATTTTCATCTTTAAGCGGCTCTTTGTGCTAGGTATATGTTAGCCGTGATTTTCATTCAAGAGCAGAGTTTTTGGGCTTAATGCTTTCATTTGCTGAAGGAAAGAAGGAGAGGAGGACGCCAAACAAGCATTCTCTGCCGAACTGAAAGCTGGGAGCGAACCATTCTCCCTACGGCGCCTTCTATGAGCTTGAGCGGTTTCCACTCTGCGGATAGATCGTTCAACGCACCCCATCATTCCATTGGACGGCTTTCACTGCAGATTTGAGGGGGAATCAATCTTCTCTCATCTCTACTCTTTCATTTGAGCAATAGATTAACATTTGGGTGATTATTGTATATCCTTTGTTTTGTTAAAACTTGATATACATCATGTGTGGGCGGAGCTGCGACTCCGCGTGTGTGGTTTTATTGTGGGGAAACACTCCCCGTGTGGTGTTGTGTGCGGATGGAGATGCGACTCCGTGTGGTTGTTGTGTCCGGGGTACGTTCCCCGAACCTGTGTGTGTGTGCTACAGTGGCAGCGTGTTGGGGCTAAGCCCCGTGTGTGTTTTACTGTAGAGGCAGCGTGTGTGGTGTGGGATTCGTCCCCGTTTTACTACTTTGGTAGCATGTAGTGAAGCCTCACCCGGTTGGGTGAGGGGTGGACGTAGGGAGCCCATCGTGGTCCCGAACCACCTTAAAATCATTGTGTCATATGTGATTGCCTGTGTGATTGTCATTTCTTCTATCTCCCTTCACAGGTACACTATATAGGTTTTTAATTTACTACACTGTCACACACTGCTACCTCCGTTATCTGTGTTGAGTGTAATTCTCTTGATAGTTGCATTAACTATTCGAGTGGGATCGGAAAGCTTGAGAGAATATCTTTAATCTCACTTGAGTATTAGTTAATCAATGCTGTTTATTTTAATTCCATTGTGTTTAGCTAAGAAAGTTTTTAAAATCCGCCATCTCGACAAGGGGACAATTCAACCCCCCTTCTTGTCCGCCATCTCTCTGGGCCAACAATTGGTATCAGAGCCTTGTCTCTGATTTTTTAGTCGACCTTGCGGTCGTAGAGTAAAGATCATTTTATGATGGCTAGTGTAAATGTGCTTCATGTCTTTGATGGTTTTGATTACGCTGCATGGCTTGGAAAACTTTTTGTTTGGATTACTAATACTAATCCAAAGCTTATGAGTCTGATTACTCATGGTCCACATGTTTTGCCCAAAAATGAACTAAAATGGACCGACGAGCATAAAAGAATGAATTCTGAAAATGTCTATGTTTTGAATGTTCTTAAAGCTGCATTATGTATTGACAAATTTCTGTTTATTTCTAATTGCAGATCTGCCAAAGAAATTTGGGACATGCTAAAGGAAGCCCAAAAAGAAAATTGCAACGATGGTGACTGCTTGGTGGCAAACAATGACACTGAGCGTCAAAGTAAAGAAAGTACCAAGGTATCCTCTGACTCTAATTCTGATGATGAATTAAGCTTTGAAGAATTAATGGATGTCTATGATGACTTGCTTGATAGATATAAGACATTAAAATCTGAAAATAAAAGGTTGAAAAAGAAACATGACAACTCTTCATGTGGGAAATGTATTGAGCTTGAAAAACTTATTGAATCTCACATGCTTGTTGAAGAAGAACTCAAAGAAGTGATTGAAAATCTTAGATCTGAAAATAAATCCTTATTGGATAAAAGTTCAGAATTTCAACACATTGAGAAAGATAATGAGAAGCTAAAAATGTTGAGCACAGCCATGTCTGAAAAACTACTTACTCTTGAAAAAGAGAAATCCTTATCTATTGACAAATCTGAAAATATGAAGGAATTAAGGAAGGAATAGAAAGCTTTAGGAATTTGAATCCAACAAAGCCATGCATGAAATTGTTAATGATAATGTGAGTTTTCAAATGAAAGAACTTGAACACACTTCCATGAACAAAAATTCATTTGAAAAGCTCAAAAATGAAAATAGTGCTCTGTTGATTCAAATTTCACTGCTTGAAGGAGAATTGAAAAGTCTTAAAAATTTTGAAAAAGGAAAATGTGTGATTGATGATGACTGTGACAAACTGCATATCCTTGAACAAGAGATTGAAAGTCACAAAAGTGTAAATCTTTTGTTGAATGAAAAAGTCACTTCTTATGAAAAAGAGATTGATGATCTTGAAATGCATATTGCGTCTTTGCAAAATGAAATCAAAATCTTGAATGAATCTCTGTGTTTGTGTGATGAATTAAATGAGAAACATAAAAATGTTAATGATCAATCTTGTGTGCATGCAAAACCCCCCGTTGTCAAACATAATCATGCATCAAGAAAAAGAAGAAATGTTTCATATTTTTATTGTGGGAACTTTGGTCACGACATGTACGATTGCTTCTTAATGAAGCTTGATGATGATGAAGCTTTAAAATCAAGAATGAAAATGAATATTGATTCTAAAAACCATGAGAAACCCACGAAAAAAACTCAAAACACTCATTGCTTTCATTGTGGGATGCATGGTCATGTTTTTGAAAACTGTTTTACAAAGAAAAATGATGATGAGTGGTCTTTCAAGAAAAACATCTCTTGTCATTACTGTGGTGGCGTTGGACATAAGATGAACAATTGTTCTTTAATGAAAAATGATGAAAAGCTGTCCATGAGAAGAAAATATTCCCATTGTTCTTATTTTGGCCTGAATGGACATTCTATGGACGATTGTACCATGATGAGGACCGATGATGAATGGTTTGCTAGGAAAAATAGGAATTCATCTGTTCGTGTAAGAACTAACCCCTCGGGACCCAAGATAGCTTGGGTACCCAAATTACCAAAATGAGAATTTATTTTGCAGGGACGCCTTGAGGTCAAGAAACATCAACAAATAAATGACTCTCAAGGTGAGAAACAAAATGGTTTGTTTTGAAGTTTATTTCACCTAGGTTTTCCTTGACAAATCTGAAAAGGTAAAAATTTCATTTGAAGAAAAAGGTTGTAATTAAAAAGTTACATTTCTGTTTCACTGACTCTTGTCAACTTCTGAAAAGTTGAGATCCTTCAATTTTGATGAGTTGTTGACTTGAATGATTTTTGTTGAACATCTTGTGAATAAATTTGGTTTTGAATACTTCACCTTGGATATACATAGTTAGTTTTCATACACACCTTCACTTTTGCTTAGCAAATAAAAATTTGGTTTTGAACGCTTTACAATGTGCATAGAGTCATTCATACTCTTACTTACTTTTTGCAAATAACAACTCACATGTGCATACATAGAACACATACTTAGCTTCATGATACTCATTGCACATATCATACACATCTTTGCATACTTTTGAATAGGAATAATTTTTCAATCATCTTTTCAAGGTACATGCATATACTTGCATACACTTCATACTTCTGTGCTTGAATGCCATGATTATTCGGTATATAAAATGGTGTTAGTGGAAGGTTAGATTATGTTCAGTCGGAAGCTTTCACTATGCGTGAGGTGGTCCTCGGACCTACGTTCTTCGCCAAGTACCGATAATCAACTTGCTTGAAAACATCATTTCAGTGCTTGTTTGACTGTAAATAATATACAACCACTTTTTGACTCCTTCTATGACTCATCCCTTGCTAAATGAAATTGCATTGAGTTAGACATGTTTGTTACATGGCATATATTAAGGGGGAGATTTTTTTTTTTTTATAACCGTGCATACATTTAGGGGGAGATATTACTGTGAGAAAGCTAATTCATCTTTTACATTCAATACAACCACCCACATAAAATGCACCTTTTTGAGATAATGATTCATTCTAATAAGCATCATTATTTTCTACTCTACACTTTTGAGGACTGTTTATTCTATACAAGGAAATCACATATCTCGTAAGGTAATGGCTGTTTACCCCTTCAAAAAGTCGTATAAGTGGAACGTGGATCCGAGTAGCCGGGAATCCCCCCTGAAATAAAGGAGGAAACTTATGTCAAAAGGAGAAACTAATCCATATCAAAATAAGTGTGATTTTCCACCGAGTAGCCGGGAAGTGCCCCTGAGACAAAGGGTACAACTCGCGTCGAAAAGTGTCTCATCCACATCATAAAAAGTGACGAAACTGAGTAACCGGGAATTACCCCTGAAACAAAGGGCATGACTCGTATCAAAAGGTTAGTCACACCGTTTTTAGTAATTAAAAACTGGGGTCATACGTAGCTACCAATATTCGAGCAGTGTGTATGAAAGTGTATGGATGAGAAGTCCTTTTTAGTGTTATTTAGAAAATTTGATTTTTCATATTGACTTGAACTTCATTGCTCAATCTTCACATATGAACATTGGGTTTGATTATTTGAATGTCGCTTATGAATCAGTCATCTTTCATGGTTAATGTAGTACTTTATTTATGTAAGCACGACCTTCTTAGTATTGCTCATGCACTTCATGTTCAACGATCAATTGCATTATCCTTACATCCGTCCCGAAGGGACTTGCATGAGTCTATACTTAACTATGCATGCTTGAGTGCCTGAATGCTTGATCTGTCTATTCATACCATGTTTCATTTCATTTACATGCATCTATAGGTTATACATGTAGATAACAGGTTAAATAACCCATTGCCAGTTGGTTTTTATTCTTGACAATTGGGGAAGAATAACGTGCCTTTGAGCACAATGCACTTTGTGCATACTTAGTTTTCAGATTTTGCATATAGTTTCCTTATACTACTTGTGCATATTTAGTTATACATATACCAAAAATTACAAAAATTGAGCAGTTGCACTTATCTCACACATCTACTGATTGTTCATCAAATTCCAAACTGTTGCTTAGTTCTCAGTTCATACACCTTCTCTTCATGGGAAGTTCATTGCTGGGTTCGTGTGCGCATGTCTCATTCATGTTTGGAATCGTCATTGTTGACTCTTAACCCCCATTTTTTTGATAATGCCAAAGGGGGAGAGATATTAGAATTAATTTTGAATAGTCACAATATATTGTCATCATCAAAAATGGGGAGATTGTTGGGTTCTGTGTGCCCCCTCGTTGTCTTTAACAATGGTTTTGATGATTCTAATATATTATGTGTTTTATGCTTAATGGCATCTTCGTGATAAATAAGCTAATATGATGATATCTTGTTTTACAGGTAGAACTTCAATGGTCCTTCATGGATACATTTCTGATGTTGAATCATGCATGCTGTGCATGAGGGTTTGGAGTTTTCTTGTGATACCCATGACTCTTGGTGAATCTTGCTATTACAGTCTCAGTTTTGATGTTCTGTCTTGGCTTGGGCCTCCTTGCTCTCATTGTACAGATCCCAATAGGATGCTCTTTACTTGACTCTGCATGAGATTTTAAATGGTCTTGAATTGATGTCTATCGGTTTTACATTGGCTTGATAAAGCATGTTACTAAAATGATCAACTATGCTACTCATGCTTCATGAATTGTTCTCACTAGTTTGAAATGGATGTCTAGTATACTCGTTTAGCTCTTGAGGAATTCCTGCTGGTATTCAATGGTTTGCTGGATGGAATTTCATGTATATAGTTCATGATTGCCTGGCTTTGTGTATATGCATAGCCATTTCTTTTCTCAAGTTCATGTTGAGTAGTATATCATATTCCTTGGACCCTTGATGCTTAAGGTGGTAATCATCCACTCTTCAGATCTAACAGGTAAGGTGTCGACCCCTTGGGTCGACCCTCCCTAGGCCATGGGCTGTCTGCATAATAGACAGTCCAGGCAGTGAAGAGTGTCGACACTAAGTGTCGACATTTCTGCTGGTGATGTCTCACGTATGATATTTGTTTGTGTTTGGTCTTGATGAAATACTCATATTTGGAATTCTTATATTACTTGGTGGATGGTAAATTGAACTAACATTCCATTTGTGAAACATGGTTTCTTAATGTAGAAATGTGTTTAAACTTGTATTCATGAATGACTTTCAATGAGGAAGGATATCATTTACACGTGTTGAAACAAGCTCTGATTTGGCTCTCTATACCTGCATGTGGACAATGTGTTAAGGCTTAACTTATCTGAACTGGGAGGTTTATTTCTGAACTGAACTTTGAGGTATTAGACTGAATTTGGAACCCTTGGACTTATCTTCATAGTCTTGGTTTCCCATTGTACTTGGTTAAGGTTTCTACATCAACTTTGTTAAATTGGCTTCATCATGCTCACACTCTCTCATTGCCAATGGTTCTATGTGAATTAACTCTCAGGTTTTGAAAATGGTGGTAAGAATAGATGTGTAGCTTGACTTCAAAGTGGATTGAATGCTAGTGGTTCAAAACTTGCTTGCATCTTCAAATCTGGAAAAATCAGGTACATTGTGGAGTTTCTCACTCAAATACTCAAGGCAATGGTGAGAACATATGCTTGATTGTAATTCAATGTGAATTGATTGATCAATGTTGAAATCAAGTGTTGTCTATGTCTATCCATGTCATATGTGCTCAAGTGATTGAAACTTGTACTTTGAATGATTGTAGTGTGGTATTTTAATGTGTTTTAATGAACTTTTCCAATGTCAGGAAAAGTGTCGACCCATGGGGTCGACACTTTATATTGGGTTCTGCTGTTTTGCTAAAGGCAGAACTCACGAGAAAAAGTGTCGACTTCGTAGGTCGACACTTTCAGGTAAGTTTGCTCATTTCTGTGAAAACAGAATGTTCGTGAAAAAGTGTCGACCTCAAGAGTCGACACTTTTCACCACGAATGATTATGTCTCTTCACAAGCCAGAACTCATGGTGAAAAGTGTCGACCCCATAGGTCGACACTCGTATCTCAATTTTGTTTTTATATGTGTTCTGGCAGAACTCGTTGATACGAGTGTCGACCCTAGAGGTCGACACTTTTTCTGCTACGTCCGGATCGGGTTTCCGGATTTGGTTTCGAACTATGGGTTTATAGGTCTGATTGGCTTGCCCTTTTACCCCATTACCCCTAGGGTTTCTACCCTTGGTTGGGTATGGTTTTGAGAGGGTATCTGCATGGGGTTTATGGTCTTTTGTGCCTCTATTTGCTGCCCTATATGTATGATGCGAATTTGGGGATGAAAAATATCTCCCAAGGGCTAACATCGTTCTATTCTTGCAGGAGAAGGAGAAAGGAGCTGGAGAGGGCTTTCAAGCTATATTTGATCTCTTCCCATCGAGATCTGGAGCTCGGTGATGAAGGAGATAGCAAGCGGAATGAAGAGAAGAATCTGAAGATGTCAATATCGTGAGCAACCGTCGACATCGACTTGGAGGTTTGAGGAGTTTGCAAAAGGGAAACACTCTATATCCTTTATACATCTCTTGGTGATATTTTGGAAGGTTCTTCTGCTAGGCATTTTAGTCTTTAAGCGGCTCTTTCTGCTAGGTATATGTTAGCCGAGATTTTCATTCGAGAGCAGAGTTTTTGGGCTTAATGCTTTCATTTGCTGCAGGAAAGAAGGAGAGGAGGACGCCAAACAAGCATTCTATGCCGAACTGAAAGCTGGGAGCGAACCATTCTCTCTATGGCACCTTCTATGAGCTTGAGCGGCTTCCACTCTGCGGATAGATCGTTCAGCGCACCCCATCATTCCATTGGATGGCTGTTGGCACTCAAAAGATGATCCTTCGGCGACCAACCCGCAAAGATGAAAGATACGGCCCACTGAAGTACAGAAGCCGATGAAGATCAACTTACTAAGGGCTTCTCAAGCTGCCAGAGCCCCGAGCCACCTTGAAGTGAACACCGGGGACTTCACCCCAGGGGAGTCGAGATGAATCCACAACCAACCGACAGTGCGACCAAGCCTGCCTAATGATCCGGCATCGATTCCGTCATGCCGCTACCCTACATCCGTCGCCCGACCAAGGACGACGGTCTACCCGGTGACTCTCCTAAGGAGGAAGAACATCCTCGGTCGTTCACAACAAGGGGCCGAAGGTTCTGTCAGCAGAAGGCCCCTATCACCCGACACGGGCTCGGCTTCTCGCCATAGTGGGCTCGTTAGTGGCCAATTGGTCGCCAGTCAAGGTGGAATTATCTCGGATGCAATGCCATCCCGTAAGGAAGCTTCGAGCACAGGTCCGTCTGAGCCGGAAGCACAAATCATGGTGCCGAAGGCCGTACCGGCAGGAGACGCGTATGCTCGGGCCAAACACACACAAAGTTCCGAGCAAGGTCTTTCACCGCGCGGAGAGCTTCGTCAACACCCGCTAGGGTTTTCAAGAACCAGGGCGAGAGGAACAGTCAACGAGAGCCTCCGGAACCATCCCCGGGCCCATCGGCCGCGTCGAGCGAACAAGCTAAATCGGCGCACAAAGTGATGTCGGCGCCCCTTAATTCGGCGCCGCCAAATCCGGCACGCCAATTCCATTTGGGGACGTGTTCCCAGCACCATTAAATCCGGCGCGCCCCTTCCCAGGGCGCCGGATTAACGAAGGCTACATATACACCGCGCCTTCGAAACAAAAAAAAAAGAGAATGAACGAAGAGAAAAAAAAGAAAAAAAGAGAAGAGAATAGAAGAGAGCCAATACGAAGGGAGAGAGACCGTTCGTTCGAGAGAGAAAAGCCTTGGAGGAGAAGTAGGGTTTCCATTGAGGGTTCTCGCCGCCGTCTTCCTCGTCTGCTCATCTGAATACCTCCGGAGCCGGAGAAGAGAAGCATGTGGTTCGATACTCTGTTCTGGAGAAAGGGTTTAGGTGGGTTTCCGTGTTTTTCCTCCGGCCGATTCCCCCTTTCTTCTTTGTTTCCTTCTCCTGATATATGTAAGTGAGAGGGGGGAGGGGCGATGATACGAGCCTAGCCTCCCCCCCTCACCATTATCGTTGTTCTTTCTCTTCACCTGTAATGATCTTCTTCTATTAATGTAAACAACGGATGAGCGACAACGCCGGCGCCGGAACATATGCTGTGTACATCTACCTATCGTTCGTTGAATGAATGAAATGCGATTGCGCCTGATGCCATATCCATCTTTCATGCTCTCTCCAATTTCTTCTCAAATGTGCATTTAATGGTTTCCCGACGTGCGTAGTTCCCGGATCCATTTTCCTGACGCTGGATATGCCCTTGGGCTACATGAATCGTTCTTCCCCCTTCCCCGGGGTTTCTCTCTCTCTATTCCAATGCAATGGTCGAGCTTTGCACCACGTGTGCTATGGGTTTTGTGGTTGGAGACGCACTTGTGTGCATATCTCTGTCCACCCCTGTCTAGGGAGCAAACCCTTCGCCTCCCTTGTGCCCTTCCTCATAGGCCAGAGGGGAGGGGAAGATCGCTTCTAACGTTCCCGTTCGTCCTGTGCCAAGCCTCTGTTGGTTTTTGCGAACATGATATATATATCCCTTCCCCAGATCTATATGCTAATCATATAACCTGTAAGTGTAACTCATTCAGCCCACGGGCTTCACGGTTCTAATATACGTCTAACAAATCATTTGTCCATTTGTCGTTGAACGATGTTATACCCAGCTCTTTCCACTCCGTTCGGACCTACGTCCTCCGCCCTATATCGAGGGTCATTGATTTAATAAACCATGCCTCTCTTGCATGATAGATAGATGCATCTCACGTGATCTTGTCATGTTCATAACATCGTACCTTTTATTCCGGCCTCGACAGCCCGCTATCTCGGCAATTAATCAAAGGTTTTCCCTCCTCGTGGGGGATGTAATTAACATCATGACCTTTATGGTATGACGGACTGCTGGTCCCGACCGAACCTCACACTCGCCCGACACGGGTCAGAAGGAGCGCATAATAAACTTGTCACTCACGTGACTGGCACGCCCGCACAGTCAATCAGTCAATTAATTGCCAGTCAGTTAATTGGTTGATCGACGCGTGAAATAAACTAACAAAAAGAATAGAAATTTTGTCCCATACAGTCAGGGACCTACTTAATAAGATACCCCCGGGTAGATCATCGTCTCGAGCAAAGACGATCGCAAACAGTCTGGCACGCCCGGTGGGACCAGTGTCACATTTCATCTCTTTGCCGAGATACTTGGGCTTCGAGGCCCTCTCAAAGGCTGCTGATCGTTGGCTTGTTTATCTTTACAGGAGAACGATGACAACGACTGGATTGGCTGGCGTAGGTTTTGGCCCGTCGATCGTCGCGGGGCATGCACAAGGGTACCTGGCGATGCCCATGGAGTTCGGCGGCTTCCCTGCCGCCGTCGGCTTCCCCAACTTCTTGGGGTTGGCCTTCGTGGACATGCTAGAAATTGATGCCTCGGAACCTGTCGAGGAAGCTGTGGGGAAGGTGGAGCCTCTGAAGGCTCGTTGCTGCAACGACTCATACAAGAGTCCGGCCCCGGCCGCTAGCTGTCTGGTGCACCACGCCATACGTGGGGCCTGCCCCAATATTGCCAACAAGCACCCTGGAGGACGTCAATGCCGGAAAGTCCAAAGGAGTGCTGCTGCGATTACCGGGACTCTATCTCAGTCCAGCAAGTCCATGATGGTGGGTCGCATGCGCGTCTTCCTCAACGGACGCAACACACGGATGGTTTCGGACCGAGTCATACCCACCATCCCTGTCCACAACACATACCAGGCCCTCGCTGGAAGGAGGGCAGAAATATAAGAAATTGGCCACTATGGCCAAGGAAGGTCGGCCCCCAGGCCGAGAAAGTTCAAACAGGTGTTGGTTCCCAAGCGGGCCCAACCTGTCCATCAGCTGGTACCTATCTGCCACCGTCCTGTGTATGACGGGGCGGAGGAGAGAAGAGAAAGGGGCCTGGCCCCGAAAGAAGAAGAAGTGGTTGCGGATCCTCCGCGCCGCAGAAGTTTCCGGGCTGCTGCCCGTCAAGCCAACGTCCCAGCTGCGGGACGAAGATTCCAACAACTTACCGACAGAGCTCGGCTAGCTTATATCCCTCCTGCGGGAGGTCGACAATCATCCCCCGTGTTACATCAAGAGCGGGGTCAAGAAGAGATGACATGTCTGGTCAGAAACTATTTTCGATGGTTAGGCAACCCCTCGCTTGGGCAACAACGACTGATGCAAGCAGCCGCCGCCAACAAAGACTATTGCCCGTCAATGGCAGATGAAGAAGAGATAGAAGAAAGAATGATGGTGTCGTCGGTCGATGACAATGGATATGACAACGGCTTCGAGATCGAGGCCAAATAAGCCATCCCCAAGCAGGAAGAAACAAGAAGAACTTCTGTGTTCGAGAGGTTGACCTTCTCGCATCAAGCTAAAAGGAGGGTCCATCGACAAAGGAGAAGGATGCCGGTCTTCACCTGCAACATGGCTGGTATATCCAACCGATATGGGGGGCTCCCCGAAGATCCCCGAGAATTGGCTTAGTTGGCCGCAAGGCCAGGGCTTAGCACTCGGAGGACAGAAGCAGCAAGGGAGCTCCTGATGATGAAGGAAAACAACCCCAGGTCTACCACCAGTGGGATGATAAGGCCCCCGTCCTGACCGCCAATGTGGTGACGACAGAGGAAGAAGACAATGTTCCCCTTGACATCTTGCCCGAGGGTACGTCCGGGGAGATAGCAAAAGTTATCCCCACTACAGCCACTATAGACCCATCAGTCTTGATATTACTTCAAAAATATCGGCAAGAGATAGACTTGCTGAAGAAGCAGCTGATGGAGAAAACTGAACAGTCCTCAACTTCCAAACCACCCGAAGTCCAGGGTGAATCATCCCGGGGAGCGGTCCATCATGACGGCCCTCCACCGCTCTACACACTGCCTCAGTCGTCAGAACCAAGCATGGCGACAATGCAACAGCGGCCACCACAGCTCCAGCCGCTGCTACCACCGGTGCTCCCTCAGGTGCACAAGACACCCCCGCTGCCGCGTCCTCTATAGGCGACCACCCTGGTCACCCCGTACCTGCAGCCGGCACACTTCTACCCAGAGCCGGTTGACCCTGCAGTCATGAACCAGATGATGGTGGAAAGAATGATCGAGCTGAAGCTCGCAGAAAGGGGTGAAGGCGACTACATCGCATTCGATGCATACCGGGTGCCATACCCGCAACACCATGCTGCTAAGCGGCTTCCCCCGGGAATCAACAAGCCGCCCAAGTTCGACAAATTCAATGGGAAGGGATCCCCGAGAGAACACATAGCCTATTATATGACTGTCATGGGCGACTTGGCCACCGACGAGTCATACTTGCTAAAATTCTTCGGGTCCCCGCTGACGGGGATCGCATTTGAATGGTATTCTTGCCTCTCGGCCGGGTCTATCAGCGACTGGCCGAATATGCAGAAGAAGTTCAGAGAAAGATTCCATGTTACAGAGAGGGAGGTCACAGTGGCCGAACTCTACTCAACGAAGCAGAGGGCCGATGAGATTGCCCTCGATTATATCAAGAGGTGGAGGAACCTCGGAATGAGGTGCAAGCGGCCCCCGCATTAGGAGGACGCTGTGCAAATATGCAAACAGAATCTCAGAAGGGAGGTCCTGGAAAAGATGATTGGGATGGAAATACGGTCGTTTGACCGACTGAATAATGTGGTGGCTGAGGTGGAAGCTTTCTTGGCCAGACCTGCCCCTACATCTGCTGTCAGCACGACCCAGAAGGGCAAGGCGGTGGAGCGGCGCTCCTCGCCTAAAGAAGCGAACTCTCTTGACATAAAGACGTTCGAACAACAGAAAAGTGAAGACAAGAAGGGAGTCACCCCACAGCCTGCAGAAGTCCCAGATGGCAAAGAAGGTCCTTCGTTGAGGGACAAGATGAAGAAGGCCTATTCCTTTCCAAAGGACAAGACCCGGGTTCTGTTCGACTGGGTAACGGAATATAGCATGGTCACCCTGCCAGAGCCAAGGAGGCCGGAGGACTTAAAGAGAAAAGACAGTTCAAGATTCTGCCCCTACCACCAGATGCTGGGGCATCTAATCGAAGACTGCTATGTTCTCAAGGACATCATCGAAGGGATGGTGAAGAAGAATGAAATTGAGCTGGGAGAGTACAAAGTGGACTCTCCTCAGCCACATGAAGCCCTTCGGAGGGGGGCAGGAGTCAACATGATCTCCCTATACCAGGCACTGCCCGAGGAGATCTCTGAAACAAGCACGCGGAGCACCTATGAAGCTCATTTCATGGAGCCCGCGAAAGAACAGTAGGGATGGCAGCAAGTCCTTGTGAAGCACAAGAAAAAGAGGGCACCTCGCCCGAAAGAGGGGGCACATATCCGTGGTGTCACACCCCGGCCTGCTCCGCCAGTGGTAGCGCCCGTATGGGTCACTCCACCTACAACTGTCAGGATACCTGTACATAATCGGTGGAGACAAACTCCGCTGCCAGTGGTTAAAGAGACCAATCATGGGGTCCTTCGACTGTAAAACCTCATTAAGGGGCTGGACGAATACGTGCAGCCCGAACTGAAGCCCTTGCTGGTGCGGGACCACGTCCCGTGGCAAGAACTAGAGCAGCTCTCACTTGAACAAAAGGAGGAAGCTGAAGAGGCACCCGACAGAGAGGGCAGTCTATTCTAGGGGCACCCGCCCGCAGAAGCAAAAAAGAAGAAGAAAAGGAAGGCCGTTGAGGCCGATAAAGTGCAGGTTGTTTCCTGTCATACTCTATCAGCACTCTTCAACCTGCCCGGAGAGGAGGAAGAAGAGAAAATTTACTTCACACCCCATGCTGGGGGAGGCAAGGCCGAGGCTGCAACTACTGCACATGCCACTCGGTCAGGCCGAAAATGGGAGCGCCAGCCGCCACCCAATCACAACATCATGTTCAGAGGGGAGCAACCCTACAAGACACCTCCACCGGAGGTCAAGGGAGTCCAAATCCCTCCTCCGTCAGGCCTATATAACAAGAGTGGGGGAAAGGGGGTCCCTTCATTTCTTGAATTCATGAAGATGTCCAAGGGGAAGCAGCCTTGCCAGGAGGCCAACCCTACACCCGGGGCCGTTCACCCGCAGCTAGCATAATCTGCCGAAGATCCAAACGCAGATGGAGCTTGCCCCGCAGTAGCTGACAAAGAAAACCCAGGAGTCGATACCAGCCAGAAGGGCGCCGAATCTGAGGAAGATGAAGCAGGTCCCTCAGGGCCAACAAATCAAAACCTCCCCAAGCCCAGATGGGCTGAAGAGATGAAGCTCTCCAATGTCCGAGCTGGGAGCCGAATAATGAAGCTACTCAAGAAGCTCCCTACTCGACTTACAATCTGGGAGATCCTTTCTTTGAGTGAAGAGACTCGACAGGCGATTGTTACTGCTCTCCAGACGCCTGCTCATTTTGAGACATGTCTGGCTGAAGCAATGCCGGAGGCTAGCTTGACCTTCACTCCAGACGATATGCTACTGCCCACGATCAGCCACAACAGGCCGCTGTATATGAAGGGGCACCCGAATGGAAGGGAGCTGAACAGGATTTTGGTTGACCCCGGTGCAGCGGTCAACATCCTGCCTTACAGGATACATGAGAGGCACCACTTTAATGTGCATCTCGAGAAAGTCAGAGATATGCGTATCATCGGCTTCAATCAAAAATGTGAAGTGTCAATGGGAGTGGCAGAGTTCACCCTCACCTTAGCAAATTTCACTACGACGGTGCAGTTCCATGTCATTGACTCCCGCACCTCGTACAAAGCACTGCTCGGCCGCCCATGGCTGCATGAAAATATGGTGGTGCCCTCCACGCTCCACCAATGCATCAAGTACAGTCTCCAAGGGAAAGAGGAGAGGATATTTACAGACCCCTACCCATTCGAGGTGTTTGAATGTCATTTTGTGGATGCCAACCTATATACAGGGCCTTCCCAGAAGACCTCTGAAGCTAAGACCCCTGCGGGGGCATCAAGAAGCACATCCGGTAGCAGTTGGTATCCACCACCGCCGTGCGGATATGTCAAGCCCAAGGTGGTCTCCCATATCACAGCATCCGGGGACGTGGGTAGAACAGCACCCCCAACATTATACCCTGAAGCTAATGAAGTGTGGGTCGCTCGGCGGCGCAATCATATTGAAATCCCGGATGGCCTTACCAAGCCAACTCCTGGCCTTGATAACCCTACTGTCGAGCCTTTCAAAACTTAGGAGGTGACACATGAAGATGGACCTAGCAGCTTGTTCTATACGGCTGAAGAGCACCCTACTCGGGAAGACACAGACTGCAACCTCTCCGAAGATATAAGCAACCCACTGGTTCCCATTCAGGGTCTGGCATTTATAACAGATCGGATGGCCAGGATGTTTCAGAAGCAGCACATTCCCCCCGATCAGTCTCAAAAGTTCAAGGAAGCTTTCTAGAAAATGTGGTATCCCGTAAATCTGGATAAGGAAATGAGACGTGTCTCTCAACATCCGGGGTTGGTCTTCACCCTGGAAGAATATTATTACAGTGGGCGATACGAGGTGGACACCATCTCCACCTTCTATCCTGCTGAAGATAGCCCGTTGGGGGCAACTTTTGATGAATACCCGACGGAAGCTGAGCATGTTGAACTGGCTCAACCTGGAAATCAAGAAATAGAGACCTCGGTCCCCTGCCGATGCTAGGTGTAGGTCTACCCTGAAGAGGTGGCCCTTCAAGCCAAATTTGATACGACTAGCAGCAGTGAAGCCGAAGATACTGAAGAAGCAGGAATTTCTACCTCCAGTGGAGTCCTACTGATGGTAAATCTGACACCCCTTCGGCCAATCAGGGAAGCCTCAGTCGACTCCGATCAAGAGGAACAAGATACCAAGAAAGGAAAAGCCACTTCTACGGAAGATACAACAGCCCCAGGAGGCGAGACCTCCCCAACTTCTGCTACAAAACCGGGACACTGTCCAAGCCCGGCAATAAACAACTACAAGCCTGTCACGTCTGCAACCTCATCTACAAGGACGGAGGCTGCCCTCTCACCCTTGGGAGCTACAACGGCAGTGGATTTGCTAACAGAACAATCCGCGCAGTCGCTAGCACAAGAAATAGAGAATCCTCAAGAAGTTCTGATGGTGTCTGACGAGGAAGTCGAAGTACTCGACCCTCAAGATGGTATTCCAGACTTCGTTGACCTCCAACCGGCACCTCCGGAGATAGAAGACGGAGGCAAAGCCACAGTCGATGAACTGATAGAAGTCAACTTGGGAAATAAGGAGGACCCTAGACCTACCTTCCTCAGTGCCCAGTTGTCCCCAGAAGAACGGGAGCTGTACATCCAGCTGCTGCTAGAGTACCGGGATTGCTTCGCCTGGACTTACAAAGAAATGCTGGGTCTATGCCCCGCTGTCTCGCAACATGAGCTAGCAATCAGCCCTGAGGCCGAGCCGGTGAAGCAACCACCACGGCGCATGAGGCCAGAACTCATTACCCAAATTTGTGCTGAAGTCGACAAGCTCATTGACGTGGGATTTGTTGAGGAAAACCAGTACACCACATGGCTGGCGAACATCGGCCCCGTGAAAAAGAAGAATGGACAGATCCGGATATGTGTTGACTTCCGAGATCTAAATAAAGCCTGCCCCAAAGATGACTTTCCGGTGCCAATAACGGAAGTCATGATCGATGGCACAACCGGTCACGAGGCCTTATCGTTCATGGATGGGTCATCCGGTTACAACCAGATCTGGATCGCGGAGCATGACCGGGTCCATACTGCTTTCCGAACCCCTAAAGGCATTTATCATTATAAGAGGATGCCGTTCGGACTAAAGAATGCCGGTGCAACTTATCAGCACGCAATGACCTAAATCTTTGATGAGTTGCTCTACCACAAGGTCGAGTGCTACATAGATGATCTGGTGGTCAAAACCAGAAGAAAGGAAGACCATCTGCAAGACCTCCGGATTGTTTTTCAGAGGCTGAGGCAGCATGAACTGAAGATGAATCCCATGAATTGCGTGTTCGGAGTATCGAGCGAAAAATTCTTGGGCTTCATTGTCCGATATCGGGGGATCGAGATAGACCCCGTAAAAATCAAAGCAATTTAGGAGTTACCTCCACCAAGGAATCTCTCCGAGTTGAGATCACTATAGGGCTGCTTGGCTTATATCCGGCGGTTCATTTCCAATTTGTCAGGGCGATGCCAGCCTTTCCACAAGCTGATGATGAAAGATGTCCCCTTTTATTGGGATGAAGACTACCAGACAGCCTTCGATAAGCTGAAAGACTATCTGAAGACTCCTCCAGTGCTGGGCGCACCGGTGAAAGGACGGCCATTGATACTATATATAGCAGCTACACACAACTCTCTGGGGGCAATGCTGGCCCAGAATAATGAAGAAGGGAAAGAGCAAGCCCTCTATTACCTCAGTCGGAGACTAGTCAGAACTAAGGAGAAATATACTTATATTGAGAAGGTCTGTCTGGCACTGGTCTTCGCAGTTAAGAAGCTTCGACACTACATGTTGTCGCATGAAATCAGCTTGGTATCCAATCAGGATCCCCTGAAATATATTATGTCCCAGCCAGCACTCAAAGGTCGCCTGGGCAAATGGGCGGTAATCCTTATGGAGTTTGACATCTCCTATGTACCGCGCAGGGCCGTCAAGGGCCAAGCTATTGCAGACTTCTTCGCCGAGCACCCAGTACCTAGGGACTGCCTGCTGGAACCGGAGCTTCCTGAAGATGAAACCCTGGAAGCCGTTCAGGTGCATCCCTCCTTATGGCAGCTATATTTCGATGGTGCTTCCATAATTGACACCTCTGCCGCTGGATCGGCTAGAGTCAAGGCAGGAGCAGGCATAGTCCTGAAATCCCAAGAAGGAGAAGTGGTGCACACATCCTGCTCAATAAACAAACACTGCACAAATAACAAAGCAGAATATGAAGCCCTGATAATCGAGTTACAAATTGCTCTATCTATGGGAATTCAGATGCTGGAAGCATTCGTAGATTCCATGCTAGTTATAAAACAACTGGAAGGAGAGTTCGATGTGCGAAAGCAAGAGCTTCTCCCCTATCACCAGCTGGCAACCCACCTGATGTCAAGATTCTACTTCATCAGCATCAAGCATATCAACCGAGGCCAGAATGCTCAGGCAGACGCCCTCGCTAAGTTGGCCAGTTCCCTGGCAGTCCCGCCAGACACAAGCCTGAACATAACAGTGATCAACTGCCGGCAAGTCCCCAGTGTAACAGAGGTCTTAGCCGACGAACAAGAGGTCGAGGTGATGGCCATCGAAGAGGTTCAACAGCCCGACTGGCGAGAACATCTCCGGCGGTGGTTCCAACACCAGCAGCTTCCAAAAGAAAAAGAACAGAGAATGAAGCTCCTGAGGGTCAAGGACTCTTACGAGATGAGAAGCGGAACCCTGTTCCGGATAATGGCAGATGCCCGAAGGAAAGTCCTACTTCGTTGCTTGTCTTCAATAGAGGCGGGACAGGTGATGCAAGAAGTCCATGCGGGATCAGCTGGAGCACACCAGGCTGGCCCAAAGATGAAAATTGAGATAAAGAAATTGGGTTACTATTGGCCTACTATATTTGATGATTGCTGCAAGTTCGCCAAAGCTTGTCAGAAGTGTCAAGAGCACGCTAACGTGGCAAGGAGACCTCCAGTGTCGCTGCATCCCACATTGCCAAGCTGGCCGTTTGCTCAGTGGGGCACGGACGTGGTAGGGCCGCTACCAGCATCTTCATCAGGGTGCAAATATATCTTACCAGCTACAGACTACTTCTCCAGATGGGCGGAGGCGGTAGAACTAAGAGATGTAACGGGGGAACTAGTTGTTAGATTCTGCCGGCAGAACATAATATTCCGGTTCGGGATCCCCAGCCGAATCATCTCTGATAATGGCAGCCATTTCAGAAACCATAAGGTTTATCGGCTAGCCGACAAATACAAGATTGACTGGAGGACATCATCCCCCTACAACCCTCAAGCCAATGGACTTGCAGAAGCCTTCAACAAGACACTATGTACGTTGCTGGCAAAGACTGTCAAGTCTAATAAAAAAAGATTGGGAAGAAAGGATGTACGAAGTGCTCTGGGCCTATCGTACTGTCTACAAAACTCCAACCGGCTGTTCGCCTTTCACCCTCGTCTATGGGTCAAAGGCTGTGGTGCCGATTGAACTGGAAGTTCCTTCGCTACGAGTCGCCATCCAGCATGGACTAGCCAACGGTGAACAAACCAATGCTGAAAGGAGATTGGAAGAGCTCGCTGAGCTCGAAAGAAAATGCCTCCGGGCACAACAAAACATCCAACTCTACCAAGCTCGCATGGCCCATGCTTTTGACAAGCTGGTCAAAGGTCGAGAATTCAAGAAAGGAGACCTGGTGATGGTCAAAATAAGAGAAGTGATGGCCTCCAACCCCAAAGGGAAGTTGGACGAAAATTGGATCGGACCATATATCGTCCATCGAGTATATGAAGGGGGTGCCTACGTCCTTGTGGACCACAAAGGAGTCATCCAGTTCTCTCCCCTCAACGGAAAGCATATAAAGCTGTATCATGCAGCGCAACCAGCATTCCCCAAGTGATCGGTCGGAATACCTTATCTTGGTCTAGTGGCATCCCGCCCTAGCCAAGCCACCCTTATCTTGGTCTAGTGGCACTCCGCCCTGATCGAGCTACCTTTCCTTGGTTTAGTGGCACTCCACCCTAGCCAAGCTACCCTTATCTTGGTCTAGTGGCACTCCGCCCTAGCCGAACTACCTTTCCTTGGTTTAGTGGCACTCCACCCTAGCCGAGCTACCCTTATCTTGGTTTAGTGGCATTCCGCCCTAACCGAGCTACCCATATCTTGGTCTAGTGGCATTCCGCCCTGATCGAGCTACCTTTCCTTGGTCTAGTGGCACTCCGCCCTGATCGAGCTACCCTTATCTTGGTCTAGTGGCACTCCTCCCTAACTGAGCTACCCTTATCTTGGTCTAGTGGCACTCTACCCTGATCGAGGTACCCTTATCTTGGTCCAGTGGCACTCCACCCTGATCGAGCTACCTTTCCTTGGTTTAGTGGCACTCCGCCCTAGCCGAGCTACCCATATCTTGGTCTAGTGGCATTCTGCCCTAGCCGAGCTACCCATATCTTGGTCTAGTGGCACTCCGCCCCAGCCGAGCTACCCTCATCTTGGTCTAGTGGCACCCCGCCCTGATCGAGCTACCCTTATCTTGGTCTAGTGGCATTCCGCCCTGATAGAGCTACCTTTCCTTGGTCTAGTGGCACTCCGCCTTGGCCGAGCTCTCAAAAGAATACACCATATTGCCGTTACGGGCCCTACGCCCGAATCGGTGAAAGATCATTCCTTTGCATTAGCATTCAGCCCTCGCTAACGTATGAACTGCTCTACTCGGCACGAGGCCCGATGCTCTGGCCAACAGCCGTCTACTATCAACCAAGGGTCAGACATCACACTTCGACCTACCGTCTTTTATATCCTCAAAAGAAAAGAAAAGAAAAGAAAAGAAAAATGGGGTTAAAAATAGAGATACCCCGCCAGACTTGCGCCTATATTAGGACAAGTGCAAAAATAGCTATAACCCAGCTGTGGCGAAAACCCAAAAGGGCGCTACAGGCAAAATCGGGTACCCCGCCACGTAAAAACCCGAGAGGGCGCGTGGGCAAAAGTAAGAGGGGGCTGGCTTCTGTGAAAACCCGAAAGGGCGCTTAAGTCAGTAAGTTGGTAATTTAAAAATTCCTCTTTTGTTCTCCACCCGATGAAACTCCAAAAGGGACAATCATCAGACGTCCCACCGGAGATCCCTTAACGAACCCATGTTTGACCCTCGTCATCATCGGCGAGATCTGTCGATCTCTACCCCTAACTTGGACCCTCTGTCCCTGTTAATAATCCTACCCTTGCTTTGGCATATGATCCATGCTGATGAATAAACCCATGTTCGACCCTCGTCATCATCGGCGAGATTGGTCGATCTCTACCCCTAACTTGGACCCTCCGTCCCTGTTAATAATCCTACCCTTGCTTCGGCATATGATCCATGCTGATGAATAAACCCATGTTCGACCCTCGTCATCATCGGCGAGATCGGTCGATCTCTACCTCTAACTCGGATCTTACGTCCTTGTTAACAAACCATGACTTTTGCTTCAGCATTTAACCAGTGTCGATGAACTAAACCCGGGACCAATCCTTGTCATCATCGGCAAGGCCAGTCGGCATTCTAGCAGTCCAGTTCTTCTCTACTCCGAATTCAAAGAAGAAAAGAAAAGAAAAATGGGGTTAAAAATAGAGATACCCCGCCAGACTTGCTCCTACATTAGGACAAGTGCAAAAATGGCTATAACCTGGCTGTGGCGAAAACCCGAAAGGGCGTCGCAGGTAAAATCGGGTATCCCGCCATGTGAAAACCTGGGAGGGCGCGTGGACAAAAGCAAGAGGGGGCAGGCTTTGGCGAAAACCCGAAAGGGCGCTTAGGTCAGTAATGCGAATAAAAAAGTATATAATATACGAATGAATGATGAATAGTGATGACCCGTCCTCCGTCTTGAGAACCCTTTACAGGGTCGAGGCGGAGTCGTCATCCGATGTCCCCCTTATTTATCTACGTATATATATATATTCTCTACCCTTTTCGACCTTGTCATCATCGGCAAGATCGGTCGCTACCCTTTCTGGTTATTGTAATCATCGGCAAGACTGTCTACCCTTTTCGACCCTTGTCACCATCGGTAAGATCGGTCATTACCCTTTTTTCATTGGCAAGATCGGTCGCTACCCTTTCCGGTTCTTGTCATCATCGGCAAGACCATCTACCCTTTTCGACCCTTGTCACCATCGACAAGATCGGTCGCTACCTTTTCGACCCTTGTCATCATCGGCAAGATCGGTCGCTACCCTTTCCGGTTCTTGTCATCATCGGCAAGACCGTCTACCCTTTTCGACCCTTGTCACCATCGACAAGATCGATCGCTACCTTTTCGACCCTTGTCACCATCGGCAAGATCAGTCCTACCCTTTTCGGTTCTTGTCATCATCGGTAAGACCGTCTACCCTTTTTGACCCTTGTCACCATCGACAAGATCGGTCGCTACCTTTTTGACCCTTGTCATCATCGGCAAGATCGGTCGCTACCCTTTCCGGTTCTTGTCATCATCGACGAGACCGTCTACCCTTTTCGACCCTTGTCACCATCGGCAAGATCGGTCGCTACCCTTTTCGACCCTTGTCACCATCGGTAAGATCGGTCGCTACTCTTTCGACCCTTGTCACCATCGGCAAGATCGGTCACTACCCTTTTCCGGTTCTTGTCACCATCGGCAAGACCGTCTACCCTTTCGACCCTTGTCACCATCGGCAAGATCGGTCGCTACCCTCTCGACCCTTGTCATCATCGGCAAGATCGGTCGCTACCCTTTCGACCCTCATCACTAGAAAAAGTGGGAATACCGACGAATATTTCAGACAGATATTTTCCGTCTTAAAATCTGTCTGTATTTGTGACGGATTAGTTTCCGTCACAAATTCCATTGGTATTAAGGACATACTATACTCTCTCTGAAGATCCATCTATAATTATAGACGGAATATATTCCATCTTTATATACGTCACAAATTTGGGACGGATATTCAGACGGAAATAAGTTTCGTCTGTATTTTCATCACAAAATTCTCCCTTTCCCGCCACCGTCGACCCCTCCCTCCCACCCCTTCCACCCGGCCCCATTTCCACCCCCCACTCTCCCTCTCACTCTCTCCTTCTCCTCTGCCCTCTGCTTGCGGTCGCCGGAGCCGTCGTCACTGCCGTCCTCGCCGTCGCCGGAGGCCCCGCCGTCCTCACCGTCGCCGCCATTCGCCAACCTCCCTCCCTCTCACGGTCGTGGTCACCGCCATCATCCTCTTCTCACGGTCGCCGTCACCGCCAGCCGGTAAGTGGTCTCCCTCTCCCTCTCTCTCTTCCGATCATGTTCCCCTCCCTCACTCAATCCCTCTCCCTCTCCCGATCCTGTTCTCCCTCACTCAATCCCTCTCCCTCTCCCCTGTCCGGCTCCCTCACTCCCTCTCCCTCACCCCTCTCGCGCTCCCTCACTCCCTCTGGCCGCCCTCCCCCACCCCCTCCACCGCCCACTCTTCCCCTGTCCGTGGCCCCCCTCCCCCTCATAGACATACACACACACACGTACATCACACACCTCAGCCCCCCTCTCCCACTACCTCACTCCCTCTGGCTGCCCTCCCCCACCCCCTCCACCGCCCTCTCTTCCCCTGTCCGTGGCCCCCCTCCCCCTCGCAGACACACACGCACACACAGACACAAACACACGCACACACCTCAGCCCCCCTCTCCCTCTCCCTTTACCGTTGGCCGCAGGCCACCCTCTCCCTCTACCGTTGGCCGCATGGCGTCTGTTGCCCCTCCCCCCTCACAAGCACACGCACACACCCATCTCACAGATGTACACATAATAATTATTTTTTATTTTATTTAATATATTGTTGTATTCATCGTAGGATAATTGACTGAGAGAAAGGGAACGAAAGAATCAGATAAGTTTTTTTAAATAAATAGTAAGTAAAAATTTAATTTCATATGTATATGTTGTTTCATTTTATTTTAATTTATGTAATCTTACTCATATTTATTGTTAGGATGTCTTGTTAGGACAAAGAGACTCAAAATATAGCAAAAATATAAAGCTATGAAGTACAATCAAAAAGCTAAACTACTCGAATGGCTGGCAGCCCAGCTCTATCCAATCTTAATTGACCCTTTGTCAACCGAGGAAGGTCTCCTACTTGAATGAAAACTTGATTTTCTGGAGTATTGCATGCATAGGACGCCAGGGAATCTGCAACCTGGTTGCCCTCTCTATAAGTATGCAACATTAAGCAGCCACTTTCATGGATAAGATCCAAAATCTTCCTCCACCATGGGAGAACCATCCGGCTAGGAGGAGCTCCTTTCCTTACAGCCTCCACAAGAAGGGCACAATTTGAATATACAGCTGCCAAACATTTTGAGCACCTAGCTTAGCTATTAAAGCAGTCATATAGAGCCCTTGCCTCTGCCACAAGACTATTCCCAATGCCATAGTGGAAAGCAAAGCCAACCATCCATTTACAATTTGAGTCTCTTACACAACCTCCACCACCACACCTACCAGGATTACCCTTGGAGGCCCCATCAACATGCAATGTGAACTTCTGAGGTGCCAATCTGCAGAAGACCAGAAATGGCTGCTTTAAATTGATACGAGGGAATAGGTGAAAAGAAGCAAGGCAGCAGGATTGAGTTGGGGATAAGGGCTTGCGGAAGCAAAGCTTATCTAGAGCTAGGGCTATTGAGGAGGAAATTCCCCTCTTTATTGAATCAATTTTAAGAGCCATACCCTCAAATCTGGTAGCACACCTTTGTTTCCAAATTTCCCACATCATCGGAATTACAGCATACATCCCCACAAAACTGAAGGCTAAGAGTAGATTGGTAAAGGTTAGTAGGTTCCAACACCTAATGAAAATCTGATTACTTAAATAGACCTTGTTGCTTACCAAGGGCTGCACCCAGCCCCACAGTTCAGAGGCCAATTCATTAGAGATGAATAAGTGGTTGAGGACTTCCTGGGCAGAAGAGGAGCAACAGCTGCATTTGGAGACAATGGGAATACCATAATCTGCCACCCTGTTGTCCACTGGTACTGCCCGATGGATAAGCTTCCAAACAAAAAGAGCTGCCCTCGGTGCTATTGCTGAGTGCCAGAGCTTCGCCCAGGCAAGCCTTGAAATGCCTTTAGTCCGTATTAGGTTGCAAGCTGATTTAACCGAAAAGGAACCCTTTACGGTATCTGTCCAGACACAGCAGTCAGCCTCATTGCTTAGTTGAATATTAGGAAGGTGGAAGTCACTATTGAGGTATCCCCGTGTAGCATGTTGGGTGTTGCATAGAACCTCTCTAACAGAAGCCAAGGGGAGGCTATTGAGCTCAATCCTTTCATTAGCCATTGCAGCATTAATGGCTGGACCACACCCTGTCCAATTGTCACTCAGGAAGTCTATATTAGCCCCATTCCCTCCTATCCATCTGCTGTTAGAGATAATAATATCTTTGGCCTGTCTAAAGACAGTCGAAGGCATTCCAACTGGGAATGGTCTTACACAATTGGCTAGATGGGCCTTGAAATACCTGCGCCTAGCATACATGGACCAGAGAGAAGACCCATGAACAATATTCCAAAGGGTTTTGATTGACAAAGAAGTCTGAACCCACTGCAGATCTCTGATTCCTAGACCTCCCTCTAACTTAGGTCTCTGGATATTTGACCATGCTACCCAATGCCTGCGTTTGGTGCCTTTCTCTCCATACCAAAAAAAAATTGCACATAGCCGGTCAATGAAACTGATCACCTTCTTTGGGATAAAAGTGACTTAGGCAAGGAAAACTGGCATACTATATATGACTGAGTCAATCAATACGGCTCTACCAGCTTGAGATAGAAATTTTGACTGCCAGCCTTCCAATTTTAGCTGCACCCTTGTTAGGAAACGTAATACCTTCAGAGATGGACAACCAGCAGAGGAGGAAGAAGAAAGGAGAAAGAAAAGATCAATAACAAGAACATACAGGGTGGGAAAGCACATATCTTAAGTAGATATAGAGAAATGGAATGACATTGTCTTGTGATGATAAGAAGATATAGAGAAATGGAATGACCACATATCTTAAGTAGTACATATATACAAAGATGTGGATAAATGCAAAGAAATCAGAATTCTCTATAGCAATAGATAAATACCCAAAAAATTCATTTTGTGATTTAAAACTTTGTGTATTTTAATTGCATGTAAATATATTTTTAAATCTAATTTTAATAGAAATTTGATGTTAATTTGACTCAAAAATGTAGATTGTTTAGCTTCGATGTTCTTCGTTTTGAAAAATTTTGTAATTTGGGTGTTATTTAATTTGATATGTGCATAATGATAATTGCGTTGTTATTTAATTTTATGTTATATAAATGCATGGGGCATTCCCTGTGAGCTGAGGTGCGTGGGTGCGACCTAACATTACACGCACCTCAGGAGAGGGCGTTAAAACCGTGTCAATGTGCCGTCCCGTTCAAGACTTTGGGATTGATGTGTATGTTCTCATTTGTTTATGAGAATGTATATATTTACCTCAAAGTCTTGAATTGTCCCGTTTGAACAGTATGTGAATGTTTGATCGCACTTAGGCAGTCATTTACTATATGTGTTTGTATGGTTTGTTGAGAATTTCGGTTGCGTCTCCTCACTCTTCTCTGATACACCATTATTGATTTTGAGTGTTTTCCTAACCACTTACTTGTAAGTGTTTAAGAAAATTTCAAAATCAATAAATATTTTTGGTATATCGGAGAAGTGTGGGGAGATGATGCCGAAATTTTCAGCAAATCGTGCAGCACATATAGTAAGTGATTGTGCGATCAAACCTTCATGGATGGGTTAAAAAGTGATAATCTAATCAATATACCTCTTCCAACTACAAATAGTCTATGATGAACGATGTGAGGAAAGGGTCGGGTGTAATATTATGAGTAATGATTTGAAAGGTAGGATGTGTATTGTCATTTTTTGGGTGCAGGTAAAATATCGACAGATTGTTCATAGATGTATCGTAGAATAGTTGACCGGGTGGTGTCAGATGACTTTAAGCTTGGGGTTGAGAGTTTCATTCAATTTACATTGGGGAACTCAAATGCAGCAATAGATCGCGACGGTCACATTCGATGCCCTTGTTCAAGTTGTAGAAACTTGAGGTGGTGTTCAACATGGGATGTGCAACATCATTTGTACACGAAAGGGTTCGTGGATGGTTATACAAATTGGACGTGTCATGGTGAGCAATTCTTGAGGTATGAGCCCGACAATATTACAGGCACAAGTGGGTACGTGAATATAGTTGTAGATACTGCTGGTCCTAGTTTTAATGTTCATGAGGAAGCACCGAATAAGACAGCCGGAAGATTTTATGAACTACTTAGGGATGCTAATGAGCCGCTGTGGGATGGTTGTGAAAAGCACACTCGATTATCTGCAGTGTCATAGTTGTTGAAGTTGAAATCTGAATTTCATATCAGTGAGACTTGTTTTGACCGTCTCCTCCTCTTGATCAAGAGTATTTTGCCTCGAGACGAGAAGTTGCCAGAAACTTTTTACCGTGCAAAAAAGATGGTCAATGACCTAGGACTTGGATATGTGAAAATAGATGCATGTCCAAATCATTGTATGTTATATTACAAAGATGATGCAGATAAGATATCATGTTCCATTTGTGGCCATGACAGATTCAAACCTAAGGGGGGGGGGGTCAATTCAAAGGCAAAAGATGTACCTTACAAGGCGTTGCGATACTTCCCTCTTGTGCCTAGGCTGCAGCGGCGGTATATGTCCTCAAAGACGGCTCGACATATGACATGGCACACCGAAAGAGTACGTCGTGTCGATGATATAATCAGTCATCCAAGCATCATGGCCCGCGCCTTCAGACGGGGAAGCTTCGGCCGATGACCTGCTAATACATGCACTACTCCTCACGCAGGAGGGGGAACTTGGGGTGGGGAGAGTAGGGTACAAGCAAACACTACCTCCACGCAGGGAGGGGCGCTAAGCCGGCCAGGCGGGGAGCGGAGATTAGCTTGGATCGCGCCGATAGAGCACCTTGCCGATTCTGTCCCGGTTTGGAACAGCAGAATAGGGGGTCGGAGTGGTCGCTGCTGTGCACTCCTCCGAACTCAGAATTTGACGAGACTGGTGCCAAAACGTCACTGACAGACCCAGGTACGTCTGTAAATTTTTTTGGGTGCTTCCAAAGTCGACACCGGTTGGGACGGGCTCTGGAACAGGGTCCCTGTGATCAGATTCGGACTGCTCCCTGGGTGTAGCAGCAGATGGATGAAGTCACCATGGCAGCTCCCGAAGTCCAAACGTGGCAGGACCAAGTCGAGGACGACCGTGGACGAGTCTTCTACGGCAGCAACCAAGATGGGCACCAGAAGACATCGGGGTGGCCAGGAGAGGTCCGTTGAGTGAGGGGGGGTCAGGACAAGACCCTGATGGCCTGTTCTGCGCACCTGGGAGAGAAAAATTGGAAACTGCTCTTCCTGATGCCGAACGGGATACCTCTTGTGGGTGATGGTAGATGCCTTGTAGTAGCAGCTCTCGGCCAAATGGCACCTTCAGAAGTTGAGCGGTGTGGCCGTAGTAGCTTCTGTACTGCAGCTCTGGTCCAGGTTCTGGTCCCGGTTGCGCAGTCGGACGAGAATAGGCACCACGATCTGTAGGGAAGTCGGAACAAGACGATGCCACCTCGCCTACGAAGAAGACTGGAAGACCTTTCCGGAGATATATGGTTCACCTCCAGATGATGTCTGACAGTACCATGGCAATCTCTGCAAGTGGAGCTTCTTCTGTTGCCTACGAACTGGATAGAGTAGGTTGGTGAATGAAGTTGATAGTTGTGGGAGGGGTGAAGGGGCTGCAATGGGGAGAGGGCTAATGGCTGTGGGGCTTGGATGGAGGTGGATAGAGGTGGTGGAGAGGCTGGAGAAGAGGGCTGGGTCGCAGCTAGCAGGTGGAGGGGGAGGGGGTTGCGACCAAGGGTGGAGGGTGAGAGAGAGAGGGGGGGCGCAAGTGGCTTGGAGGGAGAGGGAAATTTGAATTGAGTTTAATGTGGGGTTGGTTAATGTGGCCTTGAGAAGGGGAGGAGTGGAAGTAGCGGGGGACTAGGTTTGGGTAGGATAGGAGTTGGAAGTGGAAGGTGGGTTGGGTGAGTAACTTTGGATTGGGGAATGGTGGCTGTCATGGGCCTAGGTGGAGGGGTGGACATGGGGTCCACGTGGGTTTGAGTGGTGAGGGTGGAGTGAGCCATGATGCTTCTTCCACCTGGGAGGGGAACTTCTCGGCCTAACCCATGACACTGTGATTCATATTCCTCTTCCCAATCTGGTGGAGCCTCATAGTCTTCGGTTACCTCTTTAAGTTCCTTTTGGAAAGGGGTGGAAGAAGGATTTTTAGAAGTTTGTGGGGTGTGGGTTTGATGGAGAATTTTGGGTTGGGTGGTGGGGAAAGGAGGAGTGGGAGTGCCCCTCGGGTTATGGTTCTCAGGGTAGGAGTGGGAAGGTTGGGGAGTGAAGATCTTCCTGATCTCAATCCTTATCTCTTCCAATAAATCTAGGGGTCCTTTGGGTGGTGGGGTTTGGGTCCTAATAGAGGTTTTGGGTTGACGGGGAGGGAAAGGGGGAGTGGGAGTGCTCATTGGGCTATGGGTGCTTGAGTTGGAAGAGTGGGAAGGTTTTGGAATGAGGATCTTCCTAAGTTCTACCTTCATCTCTTCCCATGAGTGAATGGGCTCTTGTCTCTCAATCCCCCGGGGTGAATGAGAGGGGGAGATCTCTCTCCTTTGGTTTGAATGAGAGGTTAATGGGGGTTTAATGTTGCTTTGGGAAGGGGAAGGGTTGTGTTGGGGAGAGGAAGGGGTGCTTGGGAGAAGGGATTCTCCCTTGGGAAAATGAAAGTTTGAATGAATTTTGAGCATTAGTGCACCTCCCTCTCTCTATCTCTAGCTCTATCTCTCTCTCTACTTCTCTCTCTCTAAAGGGGGCGAACCCCATTCTCTCTCCTCCCCACCCCAAGTTCGAAATTCACTCTCTCTCCTCCCTATTCACCTCTAATTAAGACCCCTCCCCCTTCCCCATACCTCCCATTTAAGTCCCCTCCAACCCCTAGGTGGAATCCCTTTCTCCTAGGCACCTCTCCCTCCTCCCAAGCAACCTTTCCCCTTCCCCATACAACCTTTCATTTTCCCAAGGGAGAATCCCTTCTCCCAAGCACCCCTTCTTCTCCCCAACATAACCCTTCCCCTTCCCAAAGCAACATTAAACCCCATTAACCTCTCATTCAAACCAAAGGAGAGAGATCTCCCTCTCTCTCTCTATCCCAACCCAAATTCGCAGCTCCCCCTTCCTCCACCTGCTAGACCATCTTCCAGCCCCCATTCTGCCCCTCCCACACCTTAGATCACCCTATACCAGACCCCCACACAGCCCGGGGTCGCCCCCCACACACATCCACCCCATCTCCCACCCCATCTACCCCATTTTCTATATACTAGTGAGCAGCTGCAGTTCTGCAGAACCGCCCCCCCTGTTACAGCATCGCCCATGACCTCATCCCAGATCTTCTGAGGGCGTGGCCTACATCAACGGAAAGCTCTGCCAGTCTGCTTCGCCACCGCATTGGTCTCGTCCTCATCCAAGGTCCGTGCTGCCCGGGAGGTCCAATCTCCCCCAACTGCGCAGAGTTCCTCATACCGAGCTCCTGAACCGGAAGAGAAGCTGTACCCCGAAGAATCGCAGAAGAATCAGGCCAAGAGCTCTTCAACAAAGTTCTTCCTCGCCTAGTCCTCGTTCAGAATCAAAAAGCGGAACTGTGTTCGGCATCCGTGGGACAGAGTTACCATTTTTCTCCCTCGGCTACTCTAATCTGCATCTCACAGTGTGCCTCAACCTGCCCTCACTATTCAGAGTCCCCCAGTCGACTCCGACCTCATTCAGCTTCCCCGTTAGTTTTTCTGCGAAGAGGGCTTGTCCACGGTTCCATAAACTCCAGCGGTTCATGATTTGGAGTCCGGGAGTGGTCGGGGCAACCTCTGCAAGTTGCTATCAGAAACAGGAAGCTACTGCGTCCAGATTCTGTCTCCCTGATCGAACCTCATCCCGGGCCAGCAACTGCAACAGAAGAATTCCGCAAAATTCAGAGGCATCCTAGTCCCAGATACGAAGATTTTCCCTCTGGTCTCATCATCAGTAGAATTCCGGACTAGAAGTTATGACCTCAATAGTGACTGTCAGTCATTCATCGCAGAGTGCAGGCAGATTCGACATCGGCGTCTCCGCTCGAGTTTTCGGCGAATCTCCCCTCCCCGCCTGGCCGGCTCACTGCCCCTCCCTATGTGGAGGTAGTGTTTGCATGTAATACAAATCATCCCCACCCCAAGTCCACCCTCCTGCATGAGGCGCAGTGAATGTTATTATTAAACAGGGATCAAGCTACACCGGCGCAGTGTGCTGGGAACCCACACTTCCCCGCTCGCCCTCGTCTCCGAACGGGGTTGGTTTCTTCAAACCAACCAGGTGAGCTCTAACCTTTGCTCCATTTCCTTCTGGTGCTTGTTCATTTAATATCCGTAGAATCCGCTCCGTTGAGCAAGCGAGAGAGTGTCCGACTCCACGTGCTCCACTTACGAGCGGTCACCGTGGAGTGTGTGAGAGAGGGACCTAGTGCTCCAAGTGGCACCCAGCCAGCCCCTTAATTGTGGGCTTCGTACCTTCGGGAGGGCAACCCTAGCCTTGCTGGCACTCTACCAGCAAGGGTCTTGATCCATCACCTCCCCTTAGCATCATTTAGTCACCCCGGGCTCATGTGTGTGCGACGACGAATTGGCCCGATCTGCCAACTGAATTGCTATGTGGTTGTGATTACGGAATAGGTCCTAAGTTTCTGTTTGCTTGCTGGATACCCCGTGGTCGTTTCACATCAGTATTTTGCCTCGAGACGAGAAGTTGCCAGAAACTTTTTACCGTGCAAAAAAGATGGTCAATGACCTAGAACTTGGATATGTGAAAATAGATGCATGTCCGAATCATTGTATGTTATATTACAAAGATGATGCAGATAAGATATCATGTTCCATTTGTGGCCATGACAGATTCAAACCTAAGGGGGGGGTCAATTCAAAGGCAAAAGATGTACCTTACAAGGCGTTGCGATACTTCCCTCTTGTGCCTAGGCTGCAGCGGCTGTATATGTCCTCAAAGACGGCTCGACATATGACATGGCACACCGAAAGAGTACGTCGTGTCGATGATATAATCAGTCATACTGCCGATGGTGAAGCTTGGACTCACTTTAGTCGTACTCATCTTACCTTTTCAAGGGAGTCACGTAATGTTCGATTGAGTTTATGCACAGATGGTTTTAATCCATTCGATGGTTCAGTGGCATCTTATTCTTGTTGGCCAGTGTTCATGACACCATACAACCTTCCGCCACACATGTGCATGAAGCGAGAAAATCTATTTTTGTCCTTAGTAATTCCTGGTCCAAGAAATCCCGGAAAAAATTTGGACATATATCTCAGGCCGTTGATTGATGAGCTCAAATTTTTATGGACTGATGGAGTTGTTACTTATGATGCATATAGGAAGTAAAATTTTATTATAAAGGCTGCACTGATCTGGACAATAAGTGACTTCCCTGCATATGGAATGCTATCTGGTTGGAGCACACATGGGAGGTTAGCATGTCCTTACTGTATGGAAGATACCAAATCATTTGTATTGAAACATGGTGGGAAAGCATGCTGGTTTGATTGCCATCGGCGGTTGCTACCAAGTGACCATCCTTTTCGAAGGAAAAAAGACTCGTTTAAAAAAAATACTGTTGAAATGGATGAAGCTGACTTGCAACAGGTGTCGGGTCTACATATGGCGTCACGGGTGCACAATTTACCAGATGTAGTTCAATTGTCTGGTAGCACACGGCAACTCCCTAGTTTTGGAAAGGATCACAACTGGATCAAGAAAAGTATTTTTTGGGAATTACCTTATGGGTCAACTCTTCTTGTACGACACAATCTGGATGTCATGCATACCGAGAAGAATTTTTTTGATAATGTGTTCAATACGATCATGAATGTTAAAGGGAAAACAAAGGACAACGTCAAAGAACGTATGAATTTAAAGATGCTTTGTAAACGTCCAGAACTGGAACTACAGAACGAAAATGGCAAAACTTTGTAGCCTAAAGCAACTTATGTGCTTCATGATACACAGATCAAGGAAGTATGCCAGTGGTTGAAACAGTTGAGATTCCCAGATGGATATGCATCCAACATAGCCCGTTGTGTGAATGTTAATGAGGGGAAAATATATGGTATGAAAAGTCACGACTGTCATGTGTTCAAGGAGAGGCTACTGCCCATTGCATTTCGTGATTTGCTGCCAAAGTAGATATGGGGAGCACTAGCTGAGATTAGTCAATTTTTCAAGATTTTATGTGCATCTGAACTCAGACTTCAGGATGTACAAACTATTGAAGAAAAAGTTGTCACAACCATTTGTAAGGTAGAGTAGATATTTCCTCCGGCATTCTTTCATTCGATGGAGCACCTGGTCGTTCATTTGCCATATGAGGCTATCGTCGGAGGGCCAGTACAATTTTGATGGATGTATCCATTTGAGAGGTATGTGACAATTTTTGTTAACTTACAAGTCGTCCATAGCCGGTACATATTGTTGCCATCTGACTTGTTGTTGTAGGTGCATGCATGAATTAAAAATGAAAGTTCGCAACAAGGCACAGGTGGAGGGTTCGATTGCTGAGGCATACATTCTTGAAGAAATTTCAAACTTCTGTTCTATGTACTTTGAGCTAGAGATTCAAACTCGTCGTACTCGACCTTCACGTAATGATGATGGGGGAGTGGATGAATGGTCCGATCGGCTCTCCATATTTAAACATCCTGGACGTGCGTTCGGACGTTGCTTGTCTCGCACACTCGAAGATATAGAGTTGCACGCCGCTGAGATATATATTCTTTTGAATTGCCTCGAGATTGAACCTTATGTTGAGTAAGTTCTTATTAATTCACATTTCCAGCAACTCCATAAGTTGTTCATCCTTCTTCTGCAGTTCATTTAAAGTAGTAGTGCATTAATATTGCAGGCAATTTGATTCAGAATTAGCTGAAAAATGTCCAAATATCCAGGATGTGGAGATTGAAAAAGAATGCGAGAAGTTTTTTTCCAAATGGCTGAGAAATCGAGTTAGTGTCAACTATGAATATATATGTTTATATTTACGTATGTTGAGGTAATTGTTATTATTTTAACTACTCTAATTTGAATATAGGTTGAACAAGGTCTCATTACTGATCAAAGAGTACAACAGATAAGTTATGGCCCCTCGAACAAGACACGTGCCTATCCAGGATATATTGTGAATGGATACAAATTTCATACAAGGGATTATGGGCGAAATAAGTCTACGATGAAGAGCGGCGTATGTGTGAAGGGAAGTTTATACAATGAAATGGAATTGGACTACTATGGTATTCTTGAAGAAGTCTTAGAACTTCAGTATTTTGGACAAGACAATCATGTATACATATTTAAGTGTCAATGGTTTGATCCTAATTCTTTTCTACATGACACAAATTATGGGATTGTCAATGTCAAGCATAGGTCTAAACTTAAGACCTATGAACCGTTCATTTTAGCCGCACAAGTCCAGCAAGTGTACTATTCAAGTTATCCATCATCCAAGAATAGAGATTGTTGGGCAGTTTGTAGGGTTAGTTCAAAACTCTTTCCCACAAGTGAAGATGTCTCAGAGGTTGCTAGTGCTGAATATTATCAATCAGACGAAGTTGGCGTTGTCGGTTCCTCTAGGTTTAATCTAGACGAATCTGATGAGCACTGTCATTACGGACGCGAGATGAAGTGGAAGAAGTCGATCCGATGGAGCTAAATGTTGATGTTAGAGGGGAGGAAGAATCAGATGAAGATGAAGAGTTTGAATCTGATGAGGCTACTATGGATGACGAAGATGATGATGATGAGCTAGATATATCAACATGAGGGAGGCATGTTTTGATAATTTAGTAAGATGAATCTTACTTTTAAGCATAATTTTAAATAACATTTGTCTAGCCTTATATAATTGTGGATTAATATGTATTAATTGTTTTGTTATTAATAAGGAAATGGTGCGAGGAGGTCGTGCTAGGAGTGGGAGGAGACAAGGTAGTGAGAGGGGCGCTACTCCCTCCTCGCTAGCATCTTCTTCAGACACAGGTATATTTGATCAATAAGTTAGCTATATAAATATTTTAATTATTTACAAACTTAAAAGAATTTATTTATAGGTGCAAGTGTCGGCTCACCACCACTTGTACAGACGCCACCACCACTACTTACAGGTCCTAGTGCCCTCCCACCACCTCCCGCTACAGGTATATCTATTTTAATTTTCAGTAACATGTTGCATTTACTTATGAAAATTAATACAGGTCCCACCTCGGCGTATCTTTGAATTTCTAGCAAACTATTCATTTACCTAATGTGAATTACTACTTACAGGTCCTAGTGCCCTCCCACCACCTCCCGCTACAGGTATATCTATTTTAATTTTCAGTAACATGTTGCATTTACTTATGAAAATTAAATCTTGCAGGTGTCTGTGGCCTCCCACCTATTGTGCAGATGTCACCCCGACCACCTCCCGCTGCAGGTATGTACATTTTAATTATAAGTTTACAATATTTGTATCACTCCACATGAAAATTAAATCTTGCAGGTGTCAGTGGCCTCCCACCTATTGTGCAGATGTCACCCTGACCACCTCCCGCTGCAGGTATGTACATTTTAATTATAAGTTTACAATATTTGTATCACTCCACATGAAAATAAATTCTTGCAGGTGTCAGTGGCCTCCCACCTATTGTGCAGATGCCACCCCGACCACCTCCCGTTGCAGGTATGTATATTTTAATTATAAGTTCGCAATATTTATATCACTCCACATGAAAATAAATTCTTGTAGGTCTCAGTGGCCTCCCACCTGTTGTGGAGACGCCACCCCCACCACCTCCTGCTGCAGGTCCATGATAGACGTCGCTCGTGTTAGATCTCCGGGTAAATATATAAGGTTATATTACATTAATTAGCCTTCAACTGTCTAATATGAATATTTTGACATTTGCAATTACGGTACGAAATTTGAACCCCACACCGTTGTCCATCATTCCACCGAACTCATGTTGGCACATGTGCCCGGGGCAGCATCCACTTTCAGAGAATTTTCGATGTCCGTCCGTGATTCATTGTACAACATGTTCTTAGTAAGTAATTACGTCATTTAATTCAAGTATTTCCCAAACTCAATTTACAACTTTATACTAAGTGTGAAAAGTAATTGATTTACAGCGGTCTTTTCAATTCACATGTGGACATGACGCGGCGAGATGTCGTCGTGCCTGGGAGTCTACTATGCTCTCAAGTTACAAGAGGAAAATACATGAGGCCCGAGCACACGCTAAAAAATTGAGTGGGGGGAGTGAAGACCGACAATTGTGGAAGGCGCACCGCCCTCTATGGATGAGGCAGGAGGATTGGGAGATATCTTGTGACCATTTTGCCGACCCCAAGTGGATAGAAAAGTCCGCAAAAGCCAAAGCAAACAGGGCGTCAAAACCAGGTTCAAATTTACATACGAGTGGGTCCATCTCTTATGCGGCTCATAAACAAAAATTGGTAAGTAATATAACAATTTATCTTCTTACAATTTATCCCAATATTTGACTTTTTTTTACTATGAATTGTATAACAGGCTGTGGAGCTTAATCGACCTCCGTCGTTCCTCGAGGTGTTCGACAGAACACACAAAAAGAAGGGGACTAATGATTTTGTGAGTGAGACAGCTAAGTCAGCAGCGGTAAGTTTATCTACATATGTAACGTGTACCGTTCATTTAAATTGGCATGTAATTCATATGAAATTGACTAGTTACTTTATTCAATTTGTAGGAAACATATAGCCAAGCAGTGACAGAGAAGTACGGGGAGGGAGACATGCAGCAGCCAGAGTTCGATCCGGTGGAGTGGGTGGCAGCAGCTGGCGTACCGAAGAAAGGCCGACTATATGGTTTTGGGGAGAGCCTAGACGCTAGTGCAGTGATATCATCGTGTGCGAGTTCTAGCTATGCCCAAACCAGTAGCAGTGCCTTCACTATACCTTCCATTGCCCCCAGCGCTTCTGCCAGCGACATGATGGACATGGTCCGATCGCAGATTTCTGATATGCAGCGGCAGTAGCAGCATTTCCAACATGAGATCTCTAGCCAAGTGTCAGTGGTTTTGCAGGCAATCAGTGGCCTCCTCTCCCAAGGGGGAATGGTCCCTCAGCAATCCACCACCACCACAGCACAGGCCGCACAGGTGAGTGTTTACTATGTTTTTTATTTTGATGGAATTACTCAATTATGTTCATTTGAAATTTTAAAACTCATTTACTTTAGAAGAATTGAGAAAATCCGGGGTTCGGGGATCTAAAACTTGAAATACCAGTCAGATGGCCGTGCTGATCATTCCAACACGATCGGGAAGATGAAAGTGACTTGTCAGAATCGACGGAATCCAAATCGGATGCCCGGTTTGAGCTCGGTGCTCAAAGTTCATTTTTAAAATACACTTAGTTTAAATGAACTGCCAGGTCGGGTCCGGGGGTCTAAAACTTGAAATATCGATCGGATGGCCATGCCGATCATTTCAACACGACCGGGGAGATGAAAGTTACTTGTCAGAACTGACAGAATCCAAATCGGATGTCCGGTTTGGGCTCGGCGCTCAAAAGTGCATTCTCCAAATACACTTAGTTTAAATGAACTGCCAGGTCAGGTACGGGGGTCTAAAACTTGAAATACCGGTCGGATGGCCGTGCTGATCATTCCAACACGACCGGAGAGATGACAGTGACTTGTCAGAACTGATGGAATCCAAATCGGATGCCCGGTTTGAGCTCGGCGCTCAAAGTTCATTTTTAAAATACACTTAGTTTAAATGAACTGTCAGGTCAGGTCCGGGGGTCTAAAACTTGAAATACTGGTCAGATGGCTGTGCCGATCATTCCAATACGACCGGGAAGATGAAAATGACTTGTCAAAACTGACGGAATCCAAATCGGATGCCCGATTTGAGCTCGGTGCTCAAAAGTGCATTCTCCAAATACACTTAGTTTAAATGAACTGCCAGGTCGGGTCCGGGGGTCTAAAACTTGAAATACCGATCGGATGGCTGTGCCGATCATTCCAACATGAACAGGGAGATGAAAGTGACTTGTCAGAACTGACGGAATCCAAATCAGATGCCCGGTTTGAGCTCGGCGCTCAAAGTTCATTTTTAAAATACACTTAGTTTAAATGAACTTCCAGGTCGGGTCCGGGGGTCTAAAACTTGAAATACCGGTCGGATGGTAGTGCCGTTTGTTCCAACATGACCGGGGAGATGAAAGTGACTTGTCATAACTGACGCAATCCAAATCGGATGCCCGGTTTGAGCTCGGCGCTCAAAAGTGCATTCTCCAAATACACTTAGTTTAAATGAACTGCCAGGTCGGGTCCGGGGGTCTAAAACTTGAAATACCGATCAGATGGCCATGCCGATTGTTCCAGCACAACCGGGGAGATGAAAGTGACTTGTCAGAACTGACGAAATCCAAATCGGATGCCCGGTTTGAGCTCGGCGCTCAAAAGTACATTCTCCAAATACACTTAGTTTAAATGAACTGCCAGGTCGGGTCCGGGGGTCTAAAACTTGAAATACTGGTTGGATGGCCGTGCCGATCGTTCCAACACGACTGGGGAGATGAAAGTGACTTGTCAAAACTGACGGAATCCAAATCGGATGCCCGGTCTGAGCTCGGCGCTCAAAGTTCATTTTTAAAATACACTTAGTTTAAATGAACTGTCAGGTCGGGTCCGAGGGTCTAAAACTTGAAATATCCATTTGAATGGCCATGTCAATCATTCCAATATGACTTGGGAGATGAAAGTGACTTGTCAGAACTGACGCAATCCAAATCGGATGCCCGATTTGAGCTCGGCGCTTAAAAGTGCATTCTCCAAATACACTTAGTTTAAATGAACTGCCAAGTCGGGTCCGGGGATCTAAAACTTGAAATACCGGTTGGATGGCCGTGCCGATCGTTCCAACACGACCGGGGAGATGAAAGTGACTTTTCAGAACTGACGGAATCCAAATCGGATGCCCGGTTTGAGCTCGGCACTCATAGTTCATTTTTAAAATATACATAGTTTAAATGAACTGCCAGGTCGGGGCCGAGGGTCTAAAACTTGAAACACACGATGTATAGACTTTATGTGTTTGTGCTAGCAGCCAACGTATAGACTTTGAGTTTGTGCTAGCAGCCAACGTACATACTTTGAGTCTGTGCAATCAGCCAACGTACAGACTTTGAAGAATGTATAGACTTTGAAGAGTGTATAGACTTTGAAGAATGTATGGACTTTGAAGAGTGTATAGACTTTGAAGAAGTGCTAGCAGCCAACGTACAGACTTTGAGTCTGTGCAATCAGCCAACGTACAGACTTCGTGTTGCAGGATGTATAGACTTGCTGATGTATAGACTTGCTGGCTGTATTGACTTGCTGATGTATAGACTTGCTGGCTGTATAGACTTGCTGGCTGTATAGACTTGCTGATGTATAGACTTGCTTGTTGTATAGACTTGCTGCTGAAGAATGTACAGACTTGCTGCTGTATAGACTTGCTGTGCACTGAGCTGATGGATGTATAGACTTGATGTGCCTGCCACAGGATGATGTTCAGACTTTGAGTTGCAGGATGTATAGACTTATTAATGAAGATGCATGGAGAATGTATAGACTTTGCATGGCAAGCTATGCAACCAATGTATAGACTTGTTAATGAAGATGCATGGAGAATGTATAGACTTTGCATGGCAAGCTATGCAACCAATGTATAGACTTGTTAATGAATATGCATGCAATGTATAGACTTGATGTTGTGAACTATGCACATGCATGAACAATGTATAGACTTGATATGCAAACATCTCTCTGCGATGTATAGACTTTACCTATGGCAATGTACAGACTTGACTAATGCAATCTAGGCAGAACTCTGTACAGACTTAATAGCGTGCAGACAAGACCTCATATGCAATGTTTGTGCTAACCTCAAAGCACTTATGAAATCATTTCCACAACCATTTCCACATGATGATAAGTCTTATAGAAACAGTTTATGATCATTTCCACAATCATTTCAACCTTCATACACATGAAGACATGAACAACCATTCTTGCACACAACCAAGCAACAAAGGCATTTTGTAATCATCAAAATCACAATGCACAACAAATCCAAACCGGATGCCCGGTTTGAGCTCAGCGCTCAAAGTTCATTTTTAAAATGCACTTAGTTTAAATGAACTACCAGGTCGGGTCCGGGGGTCTAAAACATGAAATATCCATTTGAATGGCCGTGCCGATCGTTCCAACATGACCTGGGAGATGAAAGTGACTTGTCAGAACTAACGCAATCCAAATCGGATGCCCGATTTGAGCTCGGCGCTCAAAAGTGCATTCTCCAAATATACTTAGTTTAAATGAACTGCGAGGTCGGGTCCGGGAGTCTAAAACTTGAAATACCGGTCGGATGGCCATGCCAATCATTCCAACACGACCGGGGAGATGAAAGTGACTTGTCAGAACTGACGGAATCCAAATCGGATGCTCGGTTTGAGGTCGGCGCTCAAAGTTCATTTTTAAAATACACTTATTTTAAATGAACTGCCAGGTCGGGTCCGGGGGTCTAAAACTTGAAATACCGATCGGATGACCGTGCCGATCTTTCCAACACGACCGGGGAGATGAAAGTGACTTATCAGAACTGACGGAATCCAAATCGGATGCCCGGCTTGAGCTCGGCGCTCAAAGTTCATTTTTACAATACACTTAGTTTAAATGAACTGCCAGGTCAGGTCTGGGGGTCTAAAACTTGAAATACCGGTCGGATGGCCGTGCCGATCATTCCAACACGACCGGGGAGATGAAAGTGACTTGTCAGAACTGACGGAATTCAAATCGGATGCCCGGCTTGAGCTCGGCGCTCAAAGTTCATTTTTACAATACACTTAGTTTAAATGAACTGCCAGTTCGGGGCCAGGGGTCTAAAACTTGAAATATCGGTCGGATGGCCGTGCTGATCATTCCAACACGACCGGGGAGATGAAAGTGACTTGTCAGAATTGACGAAATCTAAATCGGATGCCCGGCTTGAGCTCGGTGCTCAAAGTTCATTTTTACAATACACTTAGTTTAAATGAACTGCCAGGTCGGGGTCGGGGGTCTAAAACTTGAAATACCAGTCAGATGGCTGTGCCAATCATTCCAACATGACCTGGGAGATGAAAGTGACTTGTCAAAACTGACGCAATCCAAATCGGATGCCCGGTTTGAGCTCGGGGCTCAAAAGTGCATTCTCCAAATACACTTAGTTTAAATGAACTGCCAGGTCGGGTTCGGGGGTCTAAAACTTGAAATATCTATTTGAATGGCCATGCCGATCATTCCAACACGACCTGGGAGAAGAAAGTGACTTGTCAGAACTGACGCAATCCAAATCGGATGCCCGGTTTGAGCTCGGCGCTCAAAGTTCATTTTTAAAATACACTTAGTTTAAATGAACTGCCAGGTCGGGTCCGGGGTTCTAAAACTAGAAATACTGATCGGATGGCTGTGTTGATCATTCCAACATGACCGAGGGGGATGAAAGTGACTTGTCAGAACTGACGAATCCAAATCGGATGCCCGGTTTGAGCTCGGCGCTCAAAGTTCATTTTTACAATACACTTAGTTTAAATGAACTGCTAGGTCGGGGCCGGGGTTCTAAAACTTGAAATACCGGTCGGATGGTCATGTCGATCATTCCAACACGACCGAGGAGATGAAAGTGACTTATCAGAACTGACAGAATCCAAATCGGATGCCCGGTTTGAGCTCGGCGCTCAAAGTTCATTTTTACAATACACTTAGTTTAAATGAACTGCCAGGTCGGGGCCGGGGATCTAAAACTTGAAATACAGGTCGGATGGCCGTGCCGATCATTCCAACACGATCGGGGAGATGAAAGTGACTTGTCAGAACTGACGGAATTCAAATGGATGCCCGGTTTGAGCTCGGCGCTCAAAGTTCATTTTTAAAATACACTTAGTTTAAATGAACTGCCAGGTCAGGTCCGGGGGTCTAAAACTTGAAATACCGGTCAGATGATAGTGCTGATCATTCCAACACGACCAGGGAGATGAAAGTGACTTGTCAGAACTGACGGAATCCAAATCGGATGTCCGGTTTGAGCTCGGCACTCAAAGTTCATTTTTACACTACACTTAGTTTAAATGAATTGCCAGGTCGGGGCCGGGGGTCTAAAACATAAAATACTGGCCGGATATCCATGCCGATCGTTCCAACACGACCGGGGAGATGAAAGTGACTTGTCAGAACTGACGGAATCCAAATCGGATGCCCGGTTTGAGCTCGGTGCTCAAAGTTCATTTTTACAATACACTTAGTTTAAATGAACTGCCAGGTCGGGGCCGGGGGTCTAAAACTTGAAATACCAGTCGGGTGGCCATGCCGATCATTCCAACATGATCGGGGAGATGAAAGTGACTTGTCAGAATTGACGGAATCCAAATCGGATGCCCGGTTTGAGCTCGGCGGTCAAAAGTGCATTCTCCAAATACACTTAGTTTAAATGAACTGCCAGGTCGGGTCCGGGGGTCTAAAACTTGAAATACCAGTCGGATGGCCGTGTTGATCATTCCAACACGACCGGGGAGATTAAAGTGACTTGTCAGAACTGACGGAATCCAAATCGGATGTCCGGTTTGAGCTCGGCGCTCAAAAGTGCATTCTCCAAATACACTTAGTTTAAATTAACTGCCAGGTCGGGTCCGGGGGTCTAAAACTTGAAATACCGGTCGGATGGCCATTCCGATTGTTCCAACACGATCAGGGAGATGAAAGTGACTTGTCAGAACTGACGGAATACAAATCGGATGCCCGGCTTGAGCTCAGCGCTCAAAGTTCATTTTTAAAATACACTTAGTTTAAATGAACTGCATGCCAGGTCGGGTCCGAGGGTCTAAAACTTGAAATACCGGTCGGATGGCTTTCACGAACATTCCAACACGACCGGGGGGATGAAAGTGACTTGTCAGAACTGACGGAATCCAAATCGGATGTCCGGTTTGAGCTCGGCGCTCAAAGTTCATTTTTAAAATACACTTAATTTAAATACTGTTTCAAGCTAGTAGTTGATCTATAAAATCTGCAGTTATCAATTTGATATGTTTGATTTCAATTTATGCTAATTTCTTCGCACTAATTTTTTTATCTATGAATGAATTTTATTATTTTTTTAATGTAGGGGGATCCTTCTGCAGGCGGCGACAGAGGAGATGAGCAGGGCAGAGAGGATATGGATGATGTACCGGATATTTCTTGATGTTTGATGATATTCAGACGGATCAGCAGGGTTAATGTGTTTTTTTTATGGTATTTATTTGATCAGCATGGTGTTGAAAAATTTTTTCGGTGGTATTTATTTGATCAGCATGGTGTTGAGTTTTTTTTTCGGTGGTGTTTATTTATTTGAACAGCATGGTACGTTGATGTTGAGTTTTTTTTTCGGTGGTGTTTATTTATTTGAACATCATGGTACGCTGATGTTGAGTTTTTTTCGGTGGTGTTTATTTGATCAGGAGGTTCCCAATATTTTTTTTCAACATGTTGAATTTCTTGATGTTTATGTATGATCCAACAGGTTTTTTAGAATAATTCAAGATTTAAAAAAAACGTAGATTTCAGACGGATTTTCAGACGGTATTTGCGATGAAAAAATTCCGTCTAAAATCCGTCGTAATATCTGTCTGTATTTCAAACGGAATTCCGAATACTTTTCGAACGGCATCTTCTACGAGTTGGGCTTAATTTCAGACGGTAATTGTAGATCCGTCGTAATATCCGTTTGAAATACCGACGGATTTCTGACGACTTTTAACACGGCATATTAATTTGAGAATAAGAGTTGGGCTACATTTTGGACGGTATTTGTGACGGAAAATAAATCCGTCATAACATCCGTCTGAAATACCGACGAAAAATTTTAGACGGAAAATTTCAGACGGAACTTTTCTCGTATGATATTCAGACGAAATTTGTCACTGAATTATTTCTGTCTTATTTTTAGATGGAATTTCAGACGAGAAAATGAACTGTCACAAATATGTGACTAAGAATTTCAAACGGTCGTGTTCCGTCTGAAATCTGTCGAAAATCGGTCACAAACGTGATTTGTGACGGATTTTCAGACGAATTTGAGACGGATAATGGCCGTCTGAAATCCCGCTTTTTTTGGTAGTGCCTTATCATCATCGGCAAGATCGGTCGCCACCCCTTTCGATCCTCGCCACCATCGACGAGCCCGGTCAACTACCCTCTAACCTGGGCCTTCCGCCCTCGTTGATAAACAAAACATCATTGCGTCGACATTTAACCCATGTCGATGGTTATAACACACTTGCCGTCATCATTGGCGAAGTTCATAAGGCACATCCGCCTATGCTACCCGTGTCCCGTCCTGGCCAAAAAAAAAAATCCTGCTCCGGGAACGGATGTACCGCAGTGGAGCGAACACCTCACCCCTACGCTGAAGGAGTGAGCGCTCTCCTGCACTGTCGGCGCGTATCCCTAGACTTGGATGATCGGCCAGAAGAAGAAACAGAAGAAAAGAGGGAAAGAAGTCGCGGTTGGGGCGACAAACAGAGATATTTCATTAATGAGGGTTGTCATAAAACATTTGTGCCCGGGGCATCCCCCAGGGGTACATAAGCTCCGAAGACAAAAGAGGAGCAGAACCCGATGCAAGAAGAAAAGCAAAGCAAAGCTACGGCAAAGGACGCCGAAAAATATCTGCCAACTCCAAGAGGCCTAGTGAGGGGTATTGGGTCAATTCCTGCAAACGGGCCTCGTTGGCTGTCAACTGCGATAACCTCTCATCTAGTGAGGCAAGTAGTCCTTCGGCCAGATCATCTTCTTCCGTTGTCTAGACCTCTAGGCGCTCGCCTTCCTGCAGCTCGGCTTCGACCTTAGCAAGTTCCACGCGCAACTCTTCCATCCGCGCCGTGAGGAGCAGCCGACGTTCTGAGATATTGCCAGCAACATTTCTCAATTGTTCCACGGTCACCCTCAATGAAGTAGTAGCGGCGCGGCAATCTGCCCTCTCCAGCTTCACAGCCGTTAGCTGATCAGATACCTCTCGGCTGAGGAAATCCCGCCTGTTGGCGTGCTTTAACAGCATTATAACCCGCGGAGTCCAATCATCCATTGGGCAGCCAAATGCTAACAGTGACCGGGAGAGGTGGTCTATCAGGCCTCTCAGCTGCACATAAGTGAGACCCGGGGAAGCTGACATAGCCCGCTGGAGATTGTCCAGAGACTGCCACACCATGTCACTGGAGAATTGTAAGCCTAGTGGCGAAGTCTCAGGGAGCTGAAAGTCCACCTTGCTATCTATCTCGGCCCAGATGTCATCGGCCACCCTGAGGGATGTCGACGGCATGGTCTGCACAGCGCCGACGCCCGGCCCGACAATTGCAGCTACAACAGCTGAAGGGCTCTCCATGATGGCGACTTTCTTGCCCGTCCTTTGAGATGAGGTTATGACAGCCGTCTCAGCAGCTGAGGGCGGTTGCTCCTCCTGAATAGTCTCACCGGCCGCTAAAGGAGGGGAGATTTCTATGACAGACAAGGCTTTAGTGGCATCGGCCTCTTCTGTAATGATTTCTCCCGCTTCTGTTTCCGTGGGACCACTTGTCTTTAGCAATAATTCTTCACCGGCAACCAAGGCTTAAGTCCCTGCAACCTCGGTCAGGTCGCCGACTCCAGCAGTTGCGTCGGGCTCCTTTGAGGCCGCAGCAGCAGCATAGGTCCGAGGAAGCCATAGGGCGATGGGCCGCACAACAGGTGGAAAGCTGATTGGCTCATGCCCAAGTCAGGAAGGGGTATGCAAACCATCACAGCTGGCAGTACCGCCTCAGCCTGCATCACATATATGTATGTCAGCCAGCTGGCTTGGAAATAAAAAGAAGTGCTGCATGCGGGAGTCGGAACATTTCCTACCTCGACCGGCACTATATTTAGGCCTCCTAAAGTGGCCTCTGAAGGTTCTGGTCCTCCTCCTGCGGTCGGGTACGATGCCCCGTGCTCGACTCCCAGTAGTCTCGGAGGGCTAAAGGTTAAAAGGTCACTCTCATAAGCTGAAGAGGCCCCAGCATCCTCAGCCTCGGTGTCAACCGGTGGGAACCCCTCGTCGTCGCCGAAGCCGCCACCATAATCAACTCACTCAGAGGAGGAGGACTCTTCCGCCTGTTCTCGAATCTCCAGTATCTGAGCGGGAACCATGCTACTAGGAGAAGACCCCTTAGCCGGAACCTCCTCGGCGGTCTCTGCCTCGGAGGCACCCGTTGGCTGGACACCTTGGGATTCTTCCCTTGAAGGCACCTGCTCTCCAGTAGCAGCTCCTGCCATGGCACCGACCTCAGGGAGCATCGTTGGTCGAACATCGACTGGAGATAAAAGACAATAAACAGTCAAGACCCGACTGAGAGCACAATAGACCGTTGAGCTCTACAGGCAAGCTGCAAGTTACCTTCTATCTCCTGATGGGGTGTCAGTGAAGGCAAATCACCCTCAACAGAGGCTGAGGGGGCTTCCTCCTCTCTCTCTCGACGCGGCTCCAGTCACCGCCTCCAACCCGACAATGGCGGAGGTGGTGCCAGCAGCTAAAAAAAAGGAAGGATGACCAGCCAGGGTGGCAGAAATAATCAAACAAGTCATACAGGAATAAGAAGTTACCTTCGCCCTCAGGCCCTTGCATCCAAGTAGCCTCAAACTCAGAGAATGATGGAACCCGAGGAGGGGTGACTATGGGTTCCTCTTCAGCGGCCTTCCTCCGGCGCGCCCGGGTAGCGCGGGAGTCCGCCCTCTTGGCCTTCTTGGCCTTGCTGATAGCCTCCCTGACCTGGGACCTAGTTCGCTTCCGCGAATCCCCAGGGGGCAGCGGTGTTGTGGTCGGAGCTGGCTCTGGAATATTAAAATACGAAGGCTTCTGCGCCTTGGAAATCAACTCCTTGTAATGTCTGGTCGCCTCCACAGAGAGGTGAGCTGCGAACGAGCACAGGTGAGAAAGATCCATGCTGACTATAAAAGGAGCAACTTCAAGGCCGAAAGAAAAAATAAGCATTACCTGGCGGCCCTGTGTATCTGGGACTAAGCGACCAGTAAAGCAACACGGGCGCCTTGTCCCGGGAAGCCGCTTCGCGGATAAGCCAGCACACGTCACCAATCTTCTCACTTTTCTCCGCCAGCTGCGCCAAATCTTCATGGCCACAGGAGGATAAGTGGTGATATAGGCCCAAGTGGTCCAATCCCCAGCCATCAACATACTTGAAAGATACTAGGAGCTGATGATCCCGGATGGCTTCTAATGGACCAGAAATTGAAAGCCCGTGAGAATGAAGCAGGGCGAATATCCAGGGGGTGCTGGAATACAAGTCAGTCTGTCTATCTTCCCTCCTGATGAAGGTCCGGTAGGGATGAAAATGGTCAGCTTCTGGGCGCCAACCCGCCACTGCAGGAAGAGGTTCTTCCACCGAAGGGGGATCGTCTGGAGGGCAATCCGGTCACTGCTAACCCGGCACAGCCCCCAGAGAGTCTTGATATAGTCATCCTTCTGGATCTCTGGCATCTTCGGGTCGGCCTTGGACGACCTACCCTTCGCAGCTTTCCTGGCCTCCAAATATGCCAGCACCTCGGTGTTGGACCAGGACTTCAATTTCTTCAAATAGGACGGATCAACATCCAAAGCAGGCTCCCGCTGGGAATCTAAGAAACGACGTTCGGCAACCTGCCAACAGTCTTTTCGGAAGTTCTGGTAGAAGCCCGTCCGTGCATTCCACCACTTAATGAAGTCTGGAGTCACTCGGGGCAGATGAGCCGGGGTTGGCACCCTGAAGGATACATCCTCCCGACCATGGAAGTAGTCCCACCATGTGCGGGCTTCATCTGTGGTCGTCTGACCAGCCCGATGTCTACTCGGGAGATTGAACCAGGCTGAAGAAGAAGGAATCTACTGGTCGTATCCAAAATTTTGGCTAAAGCGGAAGGGATAGTACGGCTCCAGCTACAGTAGGCCGCTCTTTCTAAATACAAGGACGCTGCGGCGAATAGACAGTGCCCAATCAACCAGTTCTGGCTCCAAGATTGGCCTCGTGATGTTGGCCCCGGTGAGCTGGTGAATGAATTCCTCTGTCTCGAACAACCGGCATTGCCGCATCCTGTTGACGAGAGGGCTGGAGCTAGCGGCCAAGCTCCATAAATGCAGAACTCCAGGGGAATCTGTCGGAACTGTAGTCAGCTTCCCCCGAATAGCAAAAAGCAGATCCGCCAGTGAAGACGGCTCAGTACTAGCAAATTCGATCATCCGCGGCAAAGGACGATCCGACTGCATCGACCGGGGAGCTGCTTCAGGAAATAAAGTGCAGACCCAGGCGTTGAAGAAATGGATGGGGCCGACCGTCCGTGAATTTCTGGGGATCCGTGACTTATGCAAATCCCCCAACATCTTGTATGCGAGGCATAGAGCCACCGGACACAGGGACAACTTTATCCCCCAAGCCATCAAACAGGCAGGTTAAATGGCCTCCGGTCTGATTACCCTCTCGTCCCCCTGAGGGAGGGCGAACGAACAAAGCCAATATGTCAGATACGCAGCACAATGTGTGACTGCGTCAACTCTTGTGGGATTCGGGCCCCCTTGCCGCCCTCTCCTTGAAGCAGCAGGGTATGTCGTCTGGCGTCGAGCCCTCTTCTTCCGCTTCACTACTGTCGGAACCACCGTGGGGAAGTCCTCATATTGCTGCTCCCCACCGAAGAAGTATTGAAGCCACGTGCCCATCCGCACGCGTCTCTTTTCGCCAGGCTTCCGCGCTTCCCATGAGTCAAGCGTCAGGCGCAGCAGGGTGCGGTATGCCTTCATCAAATAGCGGTAGGCGAAGCCCGTGAAATATTTGCCTTCGCCATCTGTCTGGTCTTTCAGCCAGTCCGGGAAACAAACTTCTTCGTATGGTTCCCCGTCTATCGGCAAGCCACTCAGCTGAGAAAGACTCCAGAGGTCCAGTGAAGTCTCACCCTCTGCAGTATAGAAAGTGTTGTATTCCGGGCAAAAGACTTCAATCATCCCGCAGCACAGTCCTTGGGAGATCGGATACCTGTACCGGGAAGCATATACACTCTGATAGACACCGGCATGTACCAGGATGGGAGCATACTGCCGCAATACAAAATCTGTAAATTCGACGGCTCCCGGTCTGAAGGCGTGAGCATCGGTGGCTTTGAGTTCTCCGAACCATCCCACTGAGATCTGATGCTTGAACCGGACCGCCAAGCAGTCCAAAAGGAAAGGCTCATCTCGGTACCCCCAATGAAGCGGGGCAAGGAACAAACCATACACGGGCTTCTCCCTGTCGACGGGCCCGGCAGTCTCATTCCAGCGGGCTGGTGTGTACTGCGGTGCTCTTGTCAGCAGCCCGGCCTCTGGAGATAACTCCTGCACCGCAAGGACGGCCCCCCATTTTCTGAGCTCGCCCGGAATATATATGGGCATGCCATGAGTAACCGACTCGGTCAGACTGTCTCTGTCCGCCAGTAAAGCTCCCTCGGCTCGACGGACGAGAATTATATCGCGCTTCCCGCCAAGGTTGAAGCGCCCAAGGAATGCCATCAAGTGTTTGTCCTTGGGGTGGTCCAGTCTGACGCCATCCCCTCGCTCATACTTGAAATGATTGCCGTCAAGAATCAACAGGCGGCCGGTGTCAACGGTGTCAGTCTCCGAGTCCGAAGACTCAGCTACCACGGCTATCCGCCTCGACCCCCGATCAAGGGAGTGGACATTCCCCCATGTCACAACGACTAGGGAGGCAGAGGAAGAAGGGCCGGATGCCATGTTATCTGCAAGACAACGTCCAGAAAAGAACGAGCAAAGTCAGAAATCAGTTGATCTAGTAAGACTTTTGACAAAATTTCGGCAGAGCCTCCCCAGCTCGGGGATTTGCCAAAGCAAAAGTGGAAGCCGTCCACTGAGGGAGCGGCCCCTAAAAGCAGCCATAGGCACTAAGCCAAGGCCAAATGGGACACCCGAGGGATCTAGCTCCGAGGACAAGTCCTACGAGGAGCCTCCCGGGGCCCGGAAGACGGGTTTAAAACCCAAATAAAGCAGCACTCGACTCACCCGCTCGCTCAAAACCCAGAGCCCACTCGGCGCCGCGGAAGGAGGAGAAAGGGAGGAGAGAGAAAGGAAAACGTCAAATGAGGATGAAGAAGAAGAAAATGAAGGAAGAAATCATTTTATAAGGGGGGCACACGTCTGTTAAAATGGCACACCCCAGAGCGCGCCGTTTTAACCCATTTGCGCGCCGATGAGGCCGCGCCGTTTCAACCCCCAGAAGAAATGGCGCGCCACTTTAAGCGGCGCCGTTTTAACGAGTACGAGGCGCCGTTTTAACCCTGAATAAAGGGCACACCATTTTAAATGGTGCCGTTCAAGCTTCCTACCACGTCAGATTAACGTCCGATGTCAGAATTAAGGGCCACCTCAAGCTTCCGTCAGCTAAGGAGATCAACCCAAACGAAGCTCATCTGTCGGCCCTGCCGCACTCCTGCCTCGCTTGCACCACCCACGTCTGGGGGGCATTTGTTGGCACTCAAAAGATGATCCTTCGGTGACCAAGCCGCAAAGATGAAAGATACAGCCCACTGAAGTACAGAAGCCGATGAAGATCAACTTACTAAGAGCTCCTCAAGCTGCCAGAGCCCCGAGTCACCTGGAAGTGAACACCGGGGGCTTCACCTCAGGAGAGTCGAGATGAATCCACAACCAACCGGCAGTGCGACCAAGCCTGCCTAATGATCCGGCATCGATTCCGTCATGCCGCTACCCTACATCCGTCGCCCGACCAAGGACGACGGTCTACCCGGTGACTCTCCTAAGGAGGAAGAACATCCTCGGCCGTTCACAACAAGGGGCCGAAGGTTCTGTCAGCAGAAGGCCCCGATCACCCGACACAGGCTCGGCTTCTCGCCATAGTGGGCCCGTTAGTGGCCAATTGGTCTCCAGTCAAGGCGGAATTATCCCGGATGCAATGCCATCCCGTAAGGAAGCTTCGAGCACAGGTCCGTCTGAGCCAGAAGCACAAATCATGGTGCCGAAGGCCGTACCGGCAGGAGACCCGTATGCTCGGGCCAAACACACACAAAGTTCCGAGCAAGGTCTTTCACCGCGCGGAGAGCTTCGTCAACACCCGCCAGGGTTTTCCAAGAACCAGGGCGAGAGGAACAGTCAACGGGAGCCTCCGGAACCATCCCCGGGCCCATCGGCTAACCCGCGTCGAGCGAACAAGCTAAATCGGCGCACAAAGGGACGTCGGCGCCCCTTAATCCGGCGCCGCCAAATCCGGCGCGCCAATTCCAATTGGGGACATGTTCCCCGGCGCCATTGAATCCGGCGCGCCTCTTGCCATGGCGCCGGATTAACGAAGGCTACATATACACCGTGGCTTCGAAACAAAAAGAAGAGGAGAACGAACGAAGAGGAAAAAAAAAAGAGAAGAGAATAGAAGAGAGCCAATACGAAGGGAGAGAGACCGCTCGTTCGAGAGAGAAAAGCCTTGGGGAGAAGTAGGGTTTCCATTGAGGGTTCTTTCCGCCGTCTTCCTCGTCTGCTCGTCTGAATACCTCCGGAGCCGGAGAAGAGAAGCCTGTGGTCCAATACTCTGTTCTGGAGAAAGGGTTTAGGTGGGTTTCCGTGTTTTTCCTCCGGCCGATTCCCCCTTTCTTCTTTGTTTCCTTCTCTTGATATATGTAAGTGAGAGGGGGGAGGGGTGATGATACGAGCCTGGCCTCCCCCCCTCACCATTATCGCTGTTCTTTCTCTTCACCTGTAACGACCTTCTTCTGTTAATGTAAACGACGGCCGAGCGACAACACCGGCGCCGTAACATATGCTGTGTACATCTACCTATCGTTCGTTGAATGAATGAAATGCGATTGCGCCTGATGCCGTATCCATCTTTCATGCTCTCTCCAATTACTTCTCAAATGTGCATTTAATGGTTTCCCGGCGTGCATAGTTCCCGGATCCGTTTTCCCGACGCTGGATATGCCCTTGGGCTACATGAATCGTTCTTCCCCCTTCCCCGGGGTTTCTCTCTCTCTATTCCAATGTAATGGTCGAGCTCTGCACCACGTGTGCTATGGGTTTTGTGGTTGGAGACGCACTTGTGTGCATATCTCTGTCCACCCCTGTCTAGGGAGCAAACCCTTCGCCTCCCTTGTGCCCTTCCTCATAGGCCAGAGGGGAGGGGAAGATCGCTTCTAACGTTCCCGTTCGTCCTGTGCCGAGCCTCTGTTGGTTTTTACGAACATGATATATATATCCCTTCCCCATATCTATATGCTAATCATATAACCTGTAAGTGTAACTCATTCAGCCCGCGGGCTTCACTGTTCTAATATACGTCTAACAAATCGTTTCCCCATTTGTCGTTGAACAATGTTATACGCAGCTCTTTCCACTCCGTTCGCATTTCAACATCCGGGAGTCTGCTCTGTAGCATTGCTCCAATACCCGGGGAGGGGAATATTCCCCCAATCTTCCACAACTAGCCACTCGGTCGACAGGGGCTCATCCATTGATGACGAGTATCCCTTCAGGCCATTGAGTGTAAAGTAAGGGGGCTAAGCCCTACAGTTCAAATCCATGGTCCTTAATGGACTTCGTGGTGGCCGTGGGTTGTGTGCCCTTTGTAGGCTAGCCCTCGGGGTTTCCTTCCCTCTATCGGTCGTCTCGATTTGAGCGTCGTGTCGACTCGGGCCGCGTGCCCCTCGCAGGCTAGCCCTCGGGGTTTTCGTTCCCATAATGAGTCGCCTCATTCGTTCACTCTCACCTACGGACTTGGTGCCCCTAGCAGGCTAGGCCTCGGGGTTTTCCTTTCTGTTCCGGTTCACCGGCCGCCGTTGCGCCACCCTGCTCTTAGGGGTTGCTCCACCACGTGAGTATTCCCCGCTTCTCCCAGACAATCCTCCGGGATGGGGAGATGCTGCCGAAATTTTGGCTCGAACGAGTCTGACTCGGAACAATCGCCGCGCTCGAATGTGAACCTCGCGCGAGCCTGTGACTCGGCTCCCGGATGCCCCGGGGCCGATCCTTTGAATAAATAACTTAAATAAACTTTCATTTTCTAAAGTATTTTAATAAACCCAAGAAAAATGAATAAAACCTCAGTTTCTGCGAGATCGGGTTAAACCGGCGCCGTTTGCATACGGCGCGCCTTAAAACGGCGCGCATTAAAACGGCGTGCATTAAAACGGCGCGCCCTTCCCTGCGCGCCCCAAACGGGTCACGCCGTTTTAACATCTTCATTCACCTACGGTCCCCACACCGTTCTAAGTCCTGTACCTACGTTTTCTTGCGCCGTTTCTAATCGTTACGCTGTCTAATCCCTGGCTCGCCCCCGGGGCAATCCTGATCTCCCGTGGTCGAGATTGGCAACCCTAATTAGCAGTAGATTGAATAAGGCAAGGGCTGTTCACGCCTCGAATAACCTTTCTATCAGGTTGGCTATCATTTTTATTAGCTCTTTGCTTTCGTTATCACCCTTGTGTTACCTTTTTCCCCTTTGGCGGGGATTAATAAATGTGATTAAGCTCTGTTCATTTTCATAACTATATTACCATGCTTAGCACAGTCATGGGCATCATGCATGCATGTTTGCATAGACCCTCGGGTATATCAAATGGCGTTGACAGAAGGCCGGGTTATGCCCAATCGGAAGTCTCCGCTACGCGCGATGGTGGTCTTCGGACCAACGTCCTCCGCCCTGTATCGAGGGTCATTGATTTAATAAACCATGCCTCTCTTGCATGATAGATAGATGCATCTCACGTGATCTTGTCATGTTCATAACATCGCACCTTTTATTCCGGCCTCGACAGCCCGCTATCTCGGCAATTAATCAAAGGTTTTCCCTCCTCGTGGGGGATGTAATTAACGTCATGACCTTTATGGTATGACGGACTACTGGTCCCGACCGAACCTCACTCTCGCCCGACACGGGTTAGAAGGAGCGCATAATAAACTTGTCACTCACGTGACTGGCACGCCCGCACAGTCAATCAGTCAGTTAATTGCCTGTCAGTTAATTGGTTGATCGACGCATGAAATAAACTAACAAACAGAATAGAAATCCCGTCCCATACAGTCAGGGACCTACTTAATAAGGTACCCCCGGGTAGATCATCGTCCCGAGCAAAGACGATCGCAAACAACGGCTTTCACTGCAGATTTGAGGGGGAATCAATCTTCTCTCATCTCTACTCTTCCATTTGAGCAATAGATTAACATCTGGGCGATTATCGTATATCCTTTGTTTTGTTAAAACTTGATATACATCATGTGTGGGCAGAGCTGCGACTCCGCGTGTGTGGTTTTATTGCGGGGAAACACTCCCCGTGTGGTGTTGTGTGCGGACGGAGCTACGACTCTATGTGGTTCTTGTGTCCGGGGTACGTTCCCCGAACGTGTGTGTGTGTGTGCTGCAGTGGCAGCGTGTTGGGGCTAGGCCCCGTGTGTGTTTTACTGCAGAGGCAGCGTGTGTGGTGTGGGATTCGTCCCCGTGTTGCTACTTCGGTAGCGTGTAGTGATGCCTCACCCGGTTGGGTGAGGGGTGGACGTAGGGAGCCTGTCGTGGTCCCGAACCACCTTAAAATCCTTGTGTCATATGTGATTGCCTGTGTGATTGTCATTTCTTCTATCTCCCTTCACAGGTACACTATATAGGTTTTTAATTTATTACACTATCACACACTGCTACCTCCGTTATCTGTGTTGAGCGTAATTCTCTTGATAGTTGCTTTAACTATTCGAGTGGGTTCGAAAAGCTTGAGAGAATATCTTTAATCTCACTTGAGTATTATTTAATCAACATAGTTTATTTTAATTCCATTGTGTTTAGTTAAGAAAGTTTTTAAAATCTGCCATCTCGGCAAGGGGACAATTCAACCCCCCTTCTTGTCTGCCATCTCTCTGGGCCAACACGCCTCATGACGACCCTCATTGGAGCTTGCCGCACAAACCGACAGAGATCTTTACCATATGCCTCACAGTTGACCGGGGTGTTCAGTCATGCTGGGATTAATTTGGCAGAAGAACATATTATCTATGTTCGCCAGAATGATGTCTACAATAAGCATAAGATTTGCACAGACATAGGCTATTACTATGGTCCCGATGGTGAGCTGTGTCGGGATGTGCCTAAATATGAAGATGAATATGACAATGAGGATGAGCAGGAACCACAGCATCAGCTGGTTCAAGGGAATGTACCCCTTCTAGTTCAGGCAGAGGAGCAGCCTCCTACACCCCCACATCATCCCATGGATGCCGACCTGCCTCCTCCACCTTCACCACAGCATATGGATCCGGAGATGCCTCTTCCCACTCAATTTTATCATGGAGAGTCCTCCACTCAGGGAGCCACTCAGTCTTCTTGGGTAGACTATGAGGTTTTTGATAGACGGCTTACTGGACTTGAGACTCGTATAGATACTTTGGGGGAGAGACTTTTTGCTCTCGGGGATCGCGTAGACACTATGGGCCATGTGGTCGACACCATGTCAAGCCGCATGGATTCCTTCTCCACTGCTTTGGATACTCTCTCCACTAATATGGCTACACTCATCACTCATATGACTAGCCTCACTGATAGTGTTGCTGACTCCAGCCAGTCCTTCCACATCATGAACCAAACTCTTCTTAGCATGTCTCGTCGTGATGCGGCTCATGACATCCACATTAGCCATATTCGAGATACTCTTCATGCTCATGTTCATGCTCTTGTAGACATCAGTCATCTCCTTGTTCACCAGCCCCCTCCTCCAGAAGATCAGCAACCTCCACCTGCAGATGCACCATGAGGATTTTCACTTTCTCTCCCTCTCGCTTGCTGTCTTTTGGTTTTGTGTCACTTGGGTCCCCATTCGTCTATCATGTTCCCTTTTGATGATGCCAAATGGGGAGAAGTAATAGTCAGGGCTTTATATATTTATGTATGTCCGTGTGTGGTGGTGTGTTTGCATGTTTGACATGTAAGGATCTGAGTGCATGTTTGACATGTGAGGATCTGAGTCTGTCTTTATGCATTTGATTAGTCCCTTGAGTCTAAAATCGTGCATTCATTTTTGCACTAATATACTTTGTAATGAAATGATGAATTGAATGCACGGGTGTTTAATCTCAAATGGTTGGCTCTTATATCTCATTCCTCTTCTAATTAGCATATAACTGTTAAATGGTTGTGCTCGTTATGTTCATGGTTTGTGTTCGTTGTACTTGCTAGCGTGACGGGTTGTAAGTGAAATGTCTTGGCTTCGAACCTTGATCTCAACCTTGCTCAAAGGCATGTTCATGTATTTCAAAACCCCTTCATTTTGTCATCATCAAAAAGGGGGAGATTGTTGCAAATATCCAGGTTGATTTTGATGATAACAGAACTGGTTATATGTTTTATCACGTGTAATGTTTCAACTATCAAGTTCGAATCTGACATGCTTTCAAAGCTCACTTCACCATGTAATAAGCTTAATTGGTTCAAACCTATCCAAATGCATAAATCCGTGTTTTGGTTTCTAAACCACCAAGACTAAGCTTAAACCCACTCAACTTAATGAAAACAAGGCAGCCATAACCTAATTCGTTCATATATTATATTGCAATGGCTAACCTTTTATTTTTTACAGGAAATCAAGCCAGCGGTCGACCAGCAGCCTATAGCGGTCGACCGATTCTCCCAGCAACGAATGGACCTTTTCCTGTAAAATTCTGGTCGACCGCCCCTATCCACAGGTCGACCGCCCCAATCCACAGGTCGACCGCCAGTCTCGAAAAGTCCCTATTGTTGACATTTTATTCTTAACGTGGGAAGTCTCTCTTCAAGATTTTGTTTAATCCAAAGCTACCAAACTTTTCATGATTTGTGGATCTGGTTCCTGGCTTGTCTCTTGACCATTCAAGAGTTATAAAAATATCTTATTGAGGCTTGCAACCCTAATCAATCAAAGGAGACCAAGGGAGGCTATCAAGGGGAGGTTCTAGATCTGGTACTGTAGCCGTGAACAGTGCTCCGAGAAGAAAGAGCTTCATCCAACTTCATCTATCTTGAAGTAACATCTGGAGCAGATCAACCCCAAGCCAAGAGGAGATCAAGCTGCATCCAAAACCATCTTCATCAACTAAGGGGGAGCTTGAATCTAAAGTTTTCTTTTTGTGTCTTCCATTCCAACATTGCTGGGCTTTCATTTTGTGTTCTTGTAATTTTCAAACATCTGTGTGTGTGTGGATCTACGAAGATCCGTGTGTGTGTGGTAGAGATCTATTCGTTCTTCACCCTTCTGTGTGTTTCGGTGCTGTTGATTTGTTTTCTTCCTTTTTTGTTTGTTATGTGACGAATGATAAATATGATAAGCAAATCACAATGATCTCAATCAACCTATGAACATGCGGACCATGAACCTAGGCAATCAGAACAAGCTCTAGCATGGGCGAAGCTATCTCAAAACTAAATTAAAGAAGGTGAAGAAAAACACACGCTGGAGTGTGGAGAAATGGAATAAATAAAACACACCACGTGGGTGGAACAAGCAAAGGAAATAAGAGATATGAGAGAGAAAACCAATGCCCAATACTAAAGAAGGAACGTGATCGCCACTAAGGTAATAAAACAAGCCAAGGACCTGAATAATACCTTAGAAATAGGAGGATGAGACACTCGCCCATGGGAGATAGAAAGCACTGAAATCTGCAGATCTGTTGAATGTAACGGTCCAGAACCTGTGCGTCACAGGAGTGTGACGGCCGCCCGATGAACCGTTAGAGTAACCTGACGCATCTTCACAAGACCGTCAGAGAACCTGCAGAATCAACTTATGAATTCTTTGAACTCCAAACCTTCCAGCCGGCTAGAAAGTTTGGGCCTCGTCTAATGAACTCTGTAAACCTGCCAAAGAACGTGCAACACAAGAAAACAACCCCAAATTAGCCCTTCAAACAAGTGTAGTATCAATTCTCAAAGAACTTAAGATCATTCAAAAGAAAAGGGGAATACCGGGGAATTTTGGTTTTTTAACCCCTCTGGGTGTTTTAAAACGTGGGAAGGATGTTGAGATGATGAAAACAGATGATAGAACGTGGAGAAAGGAATGGGACAATGCTATGATGAGAGGAGAAAGGGAAGAGCACAAGTGTGCAAACTATGAACTTTAAAACCCAAAACCAAAGTACTCCCTTGACTGTGATGCAGATGGACGTAGAAACAAGCTCCTCTTGGATGAATATGACTCCAGAATGCGGCTGCACTTTTCTCCCCCTTAAGCCATGAAGTCAAGGGTTCTATTTATAGACCCTCCAACTCTTGTGGTCGAGCAGAGGATAATCCAGCAAGAAAGGAGGATAACTCTTAGCAAACTCTTGAAGATAATACTTCCAAGAGTCCATAGAAACAAACCGAAGGTTCTGAGGATCAGATTTGGAAGAGAAATCACTCGATCAAACTCTCAATTCGACTACGGAGTGGTAGAGAAAAGACCAGACCAGCCAGGACTCTCTATTGGATGTAACGGCTGCATGACAGACCGCCACAGACATGTAACGCGCTAGGGAAGACTGTCACAAAACCTTATCTTTTAAGAAGATAAGATCAACGGAAAGAAGTTCTAAACAGTTGGACTCTGTAGAAATGTGACGGCCATGGGTGGACGCGTTACAATGATATAACGACCGCACGACAGACCATTAGAATCAACGGATAGGCCAAAGGATAAGGATTGAAACAAAAGGCCTCAAGCTGTAGGACTCCTCAAGATGTAACGGCCAAGGGCTCATGCGTTAGAAGAATGTAACGCCCCTGTGGTGGACCGTTAGAGACAATAAGGATCAAAAATGATAAGAGCTTGCCAAGCTTCATCGAAACGACAAGCGCCGAGGAAACCAGACTAAACCAAGAGGTTAAGACCCATGAAATAAACCTCGAACTGATCAAGAAGGCTTAATGAGAGGGAACAACTCAGAGCATCATGTAGAATGAACAAGGAGATGACGTAACTTATTGGTCATAAAATGGGTGTCAACAGATGCCCCTCCTTAACGTCCTCTTTGCAGGGGAGCGAGCGGAGGTGAAGCGAAAGTGAAATGGAACATGGAGATGAAGCAAAAATGAAGCGGAGCGGATTGAAAAGCGGGCGTTAAGGCAAACGACACCCGTTCAACAAACAAGCGACAGGAATTTTCTGGAAAACTTCGAACTAATCACAAGGAAATAGCCAACCAAAGGACGCATGTCTGGAGGAACTAACAACTAAGGAAAGGAAAACACGGCTAGCCGCCGGAGGCAACGGAAAGGAAAGAGACGATTAACTAAACTCCAGACAGGAATCTTCAGCTAACCAAATCAAGCGAGCAGATCGAAGGAAACCTTCCAACTCAGAGTGGAATGACTTTCCTCATTCAAGATGAGGAACACAGCTATTCACCATCATTAAGACATCTGGATAGACGAGGAGTTCATGAATGCTCAAAGAATGCGTATGATGCATGCTGGGCTAAAATAAAAGAAATCATCAAAATGAATGCATAAAAAGATAAAATAACAAGATACTCGAGAATAATATTGTTAGACTGGAGAAATTAGGGTCAGGACACCATCTGCAATCACGGCGTACAAGACAGAACCATCGTCCCCAAACTTTTCCAACCTAACGGCCTATCCAACGATTAAACATGTGTACTTAGATCATCATCACTTTTGTTTAAGGGGAACATCAGATCCCAGAACACATGAATGACCAGCCGGTTCTCGAGATAATATATCATAGATACCATATAGTAATGCATTAAGGAATAAGGATTCGGGATACTATACCTGACTTACCTGCTTGAGGAACGGTAGCGTGATGCTGTTTATAACTTCATCCATGAAAAAAAAAGTTAGCCAATGATAACTAATATGAGCATGAAACAAGGCATAACCATTTGTACGCATGAAAAGCATTAATAATATGCATCATGGCAGAAAATGCGACCATTCTAGCATCAAATAGACCATTTTATTCATCAAGAAACTTGTAAGCTGTAACGGCCTAGAGATGGTGCGTCACACCACATAACGGTCTATAACTAGACCGTTAAACAATGGCGGTTTACATTCTTCAATAAAACACATTTGAATGACCTGACGGTCTTAAGAAGACGCGTCAGAGAATGTAACGGTCTGGCGATAGACCATCATATTTTCTGAGCGTTCAAAAAAAATAAACCGAACGGTCATGAATCTCATTGATTCATTGTTCACATGTTCACAGCCCTAACACTCCCAAAACCCCAACCGAGAGCAACCAAGGCCACCGGCGACGACCAACGAGATGGCCGGCGACGAGCCTCCACCGCCGCTTAGGAGGGAAAAGGGGGTGAAGAAGAAGGCTATCCGCCGCCTCCACTGCCGGATAGAATGAGAAGAGATCCCGCCGCCCGTGGAAGAAGAAACGGCGACGAGGGAGCCAAGAGAGGAGGAGGAGGCTCCAATGGCTGAAGGAGACCAAGGGGAAGCGCCCCTGGATGAAGGAATGGAGAAGAAGAGGAAGAGAGGGCAGGACCGAGAGGTAGGCCGTTCACCCTAATTTTCAAAATTTTTAATTTTTATGAGTTTTTTAGTGTATGCATGTGTGAATGGGGGGTAGAGAATGGGTCAATGAACCCATTAGGATTATATATAGGCCTTTTGGCCAAAGTGGGAAAGCCAAGGGAATGAGAATGAAAAATACCCATTAACAGAGAATGTGACGGTCCTTCCAGCGACCGTCACAAGCCTAACGCATCACCCTTGTTGCGTTAGAGCCATGTGACGCCCCACCCCAGGGCCGTCACAACCACCAGAGACCCAAAACGGATTTTTAGGTTTTCAATTATTCAATTTTGTTTGTTTGTTTTTATTATCTGAATATTATGCAATGATTCTATGATGCAATTAACTGACTTATGCTCTAAATGAATGCAGGGGAAAAGACGGACAAGGATATCATGGCTCTAGATCCGAGCGGTCTATCAGGCACTGCCCGACTACCAGAGGGAGAGACTCGCAGCGATGGGGTTCGCCGAGGTGCTCAGCATCGAGGTGGTCAGAATGGACACGCCGCTATTGTACGCACTGCATGAGAGATGGGACCCGGTCAGCAGGGCGTTCATCTTCCCATGGGGTCACATGATCCCCATGCTGGAAGATATAGCGAGGATCACCGGATTGAGAGTCCACGGAGCCGCGGTGACATGCTGGACTTACAGGGATTACAGAGAGATGGCCCAGGAGCTGCTGGGGCTGGATTTGATCAGGCCAAACGTCATCTCAGCTCTCACGATAGAGACTGCAGGAGAGCCTGGGACTTAGAGGAGCAGCCATAGCCGTGGGCGAGCTACCAGACGAGCACATAGGCCGAGTGATAGAGTAGGTGCGCCCTCACGTGGCGACAGAGGCGGGACAGGAAGGAGATCACGTCCTGAGGTGGTTTCTGATGCTATTGTTTGGGAAGCTCTTGTTCGCGACTCGAGCGGATGTCATCAGCTGCAGGCTGCTACCAATGATCAGAGATTTAGACAGAATCGGGAAATACGCATGGGGGGCGACAGTGCTAGCCTTCCTGTTCGAGTCGCTCAGCACCACGGACCGGCAGACGATGCTGAGCGGCTTCTCACCTTTCCTACAGGTAAACTTAAATGCTTTCTATATGATTATGCTCATGATTATGCAAATGCAAATGATTATGCAACCGATTGATACTGACTTCTAAATGCAGATCTGGAGCTACATGTACCTTTCGGGAATCGGGAGAGTCACACTACTCCACCCCGAGCGGATTCCGATCGCCAGACGATGGGTGGTCGCGAGGGACTCAAGGTCGATCACCAGATTGACCCGGGCGATCCAGGACGAGTTGGATTCCTACCCGCACACGACGGTAAGCCCGAAACTCAAAAATGCTTCCTAAATGCTTTGAATGTTTATAAATGTTCTATATGCTGACCAATGGAACAACATGCTTTAGGTGAGATGGACCCCTTACCGAGGCGAGAGCTACGAGGGACAGCCATGGGTGGAGGCAGCCCTCTCGTACCGGGGACGAGACATATGGGTTCATTGCATCAATGTCATCGAGCCACTCCACTACCGGCTGATCCTACGGACTCGGGGACTACACCAGCCCGAGGTGACCTTTCCACGCCGCGGTGATGAGCGTCCGGGCAAGTCATCAAAGGGCATTAGCGGCGACATGGATTGGTGCGCTCGAAAGGCGAAGTATGTCCACGACTGGAACAGGCGGGGCAGAGCGGTAAAGGAGCGGGATGAGAGCGACGAGGCGTACTTGAAGGCCTTCGCTCGGCGATAAGGGGACCGGGTGTACCGAGGTACCCGACGACCGGTATGCATTTCTAAACTTAAACTCTTAATGCTTTTACATGAAAATTCCTATATGCACTGACTCATATGCTTTCTAAATGCAGTTAGACCCTGAGGGGAGGATAGCCGAGCTCCAGGGGCTACTCCATGCCACCGTCCAGCAGCGGGACGAGTACCGGGCCGCCTTGGAGCTTCTGGTAAGATTCTAAAACCTTGGAGCTAAATGAATCATGCTTATGATGCAAATGATGCTAATGATGATTGAATAACCATGATTTCTAAATGCAGCGGGCCGAGGGAGCTCAAAGAGCCGGACCGGATGCCCCGTCATCTTCATCACAGCCTGCCGGAGGCAGAGCTGAGCGGGACGCCGAGTTCGCTCGAGTGGTTGCTCGGGCCGAGGAGGCGGAGGTAAGAAACTAAATGTTTCTAAATGCTTTTAACTTATGCAACTACTCAATATCCTAACAATGCAAAATGCAGGCGAGGGAGCTGACCGCAGCGAAGGTCGAGGCGGAATGCGCTCGAGCGGAGGCAGAGCGAGGACGATCGGAGGTAGAGCGACTCCGGACAGAGCTGACTCGGGCACAAGCCGAGGTGGAGAGGCTCCGGACTCGGACAGCAGACTTGGATCGCTACCGGACCGAGGCCCGGTACACGCGGCATCAGATCTTCGAGTTGAAGATCGAGCTGCGGACGGTGAGGATGATGGGCCGGGGACTAGAGCGGAGCACTTCTCAGAGTGGGGCACGTAGGACCGTTGCCCCGAGCGGATCAGTAGCAGACTTCCTTGCTAGCTCCTCCGGCCAACGGAGGAATGAGTGGGCAGAGAGGGGACAACAGGAGGAGAGTGCCTCCATAGCACCACCTGCACGGAGACCCGAGGATGGAGATGACCACGGCGGCCCGGGAGACAAGCCGGTCGAATGAACTTGTTTTTTTCTTTTTTCTTATTACTTGTACATGCAAATGGAAATGGAAATGAATGAAAATCTTTTTTGTGTTTTGTTGTTTTAAATGAATGAATGGATGAATGTGGATGTGAAAAGGGATGTGTATATGAGTGTGAATGCAAGAAATGGATATGTGAATGAAAAATACAGGAACGAATGTGGATGATGAATGGCAAATGCAGGACCAAAATGCGTGAACAAAATATATGGATAAGAACGGATGAAATCGTGTAAATGAAGTATGTAAATGAGATGCAATGTGTGGATGAATTGACTGGACAGGGTGAATGAGATGGAAAGTGTGTAAGACCGCCAGGTCTAACCTCAGGCAGAATAGAATAGCACAAAAACAGCAACAGACAAAGTGAGGGTCTAGGTCCAAACCGGCAGACTCATGTAACGCATCAGATTGAGGCCGTCAGAGATGACAGAGGCCAAACTGCAACATTAAGCAGCAGAAAACGTGATGGTCCACTAGGGAGCGTCAGAATGGTGTAACGGTCAGAATTAGGCCGTTAAAGATGACATAACCCTGCTGGATTAAGGCAGCTTGCAGAAAATGTGACGGTCCAGATGTGAGTGTCAGAGCCAAGAAGCGGCCGTAATCGGACCGTCAAGGAGGATTGAGCAAGAAAAGGCCAAGACTGAACAGTAGAAACTGTGACGGTTCAAAGCTCATGCGTCACAAAAGATAACGGTCACATCCCAGACCGTTAGGCTTGACAGTACATCATTGGGCTAAAAATAAATCCATAGGAAATGTGACGGCCCAGAGCTGGGGCGTCAGAGCAAAGTGACGGCCCTACGATAGACCGTTAGAGAACCAAGCGTACTCTGAGACAGATTATGCCGCGAGAGTCCAGTCTTGAAGGATGACTACCCAAATCCCCACTGGAACTCTGCTAAACTTGAGATAAGGCCTTCCAACTCAAATCTTATCACTCCAAAGCCAAAAGTGAGCCTTTAAAACTTGGAAACTTAGCCAAAATTCGTAACTTTGTGAATTTTCTGCTAGAAGGGCTGAATAACCTCTCCTAAGGGCAGAAAACACCATGAACAGAAGCTTTGAGGTGATGGCCATGGAGGAGAAGATCTACACCGGACCTAAGGCTGCAAGAAAAGAACACGGAGAGCTACAAAGGGTGTCCTCAATCCCTAAGCATCTGAGTTCCAATGCTCAAAGAGTGGTAAGCTTCTATACCTTAACCAAGTTCATCAATTCTCTGCTCTTCATCTTCTTCTCATGATATTCTTCTTCTTCTTAGCCTCTTCCTGGTCCAAGATGCTATTCCAATCTGAAGTGGGTGGCTCCCATGGTCAAGGAACTCCCTTTAAAAGTTGTAGCAATCCTTAGGGCATGGCACCTCCAACCTCTATTGGTCTTAGGCAAGAACTTTCAGAAATTATCTTTAGATTGGCCAAGCATTTCAGCCCTCATAGAGTTGTGGCACCCACAAACACATACCTTCATCTTCCCTTCCTTTGAAGCTACAGTCCTATTAGAGGAGGTAGAAACCTACCTAGACCTTCCTAAGACTAAGGCCGGGGATGAAGACCTAGTTTGCTACACGGTGGAGCCTATCGACCCGTCCTTGATCTTGAGTGATTTCATCCACAATCCAAAGGACGTGAGGACCATGACTAGCCCACACCACATACATTTGATACCCATGGCACAATGGATAGTCTCTCATTGCAAGAACAAGTGGGAGAGACATAAAGCAATAGCCAAGGCAGTGTCGGTTTGCTTATGCGGGGTTTTCCTTTTCACTACTACCAACCACCTCTTAGATACCCAAAATCTCAGCATTATCAGCGGGTTGTGGCGGGGAATGTCCATCTCTCAAGCGATCCTCTCATATCTCTATGAAGGACTAAGCTCCGCTTGCTTAGGAGGACCTCTATTCAGCTCCATGATACTCCTTGAGTGTTGGATGGCAGTGAGAATCAAATTTCAACCTAAGGAAGATATAACTTCTGCCAGCCGGACCTTCGGGAGCCACCCTCTGTTCTTTATTGGAGGTGCATCTGGATTTTCTTCACAGGTCGAATGCAAGACGGTGGACAAGAAAACACGGGATGAATGGCGCCTCTTCTTCAACACCTTGCCATTAGAGAAATTCATCATGCGACCAAGAATCCTTCGGGGCACTTTGCTTAGAATACCGCGACGTCAAGGCCTGGACCTCCAGCTAGTGGGAAATACTACCATGGCGATCTACAACCCGCACCGGTGCCATCTTCAGATCGGACTACCCCGGCTTGAAGCTCCTGCACTATCACACTACCCTCCCCTTCTACCTAGGAAGATGGGGATCGAGGAGGATGAAAGAGTGGTCCGGAACGCGCTGACCATGTGGGAGATCAGCAAAGCGCGTACGTGTCAAGAAGAAGTGGAAGAGAACGATGAGGCATGTCGTGGCTACGTGAAAGAATTGAGGAAGATCTTCCCTCTTGCGGATAGGAAATTGAATGGATGAAAGATGTAAATTGACAAAGGGAATTCAAATTTTATTAATCTTATGCTTCATTAAGTTCATTTGAATGAGATGGGAATGCCTTAGTTGTATGGGCACGAGTTGTGACTTGACTTGGCTTGAATGATCTGCAAAACAGAGCCTCTAGAGAGTGTAACGGTCCTAAAAATGGCCGCCACCAGGATGTGACGGTCTGGCGACAGGCCGTCAGGGGAATGGACTGAGAATCTAGTTCTCTGGAGGATGTAACGGTCAAACACCAGACCGTTAAAATGATGTGACAGTCGGAATGAAGACCGTCAGGAATGGACCTGCTGAGAGAATAGAGCCAACGCCCTGAAGACAATGTGACGGTCCGAGAGTAGACCATTACATGACTGTGACAGTCTGATGCTGGCGCGTTCCAGACCTGAACCTGCAAAGTTGTGATTTTTCAGCCCTGAGCTTTAACCTGCGTTCTGCACATACTTAGACGAGAGACAAGTTAGATCCGTTCTTAGACTCAACCCCTTGCCTTAAAGTAAGTTAGAGAATGACCATTTCTTGATATTTGGTCAAGGGGTGGAGCCTTGTTAAATAGGCGGAAGACATAATAGAAATAATGTGATGCATGCAATGCATATGATGGTGTTTTTTTGGAGTTTTGGAAATATCTGAATTTTTTGTGAGATTTTGGAAAATATTTGATGTTCTTAGGTTTTGAAATATCTGATTTTTGTTTGATTTTGGAAATATATGATCTTTTTGTTGGATTTTGGAAATATATGATTTTTTTGTTGGATTTTGGAAATATATGATTTTTTTGGATTTCGGAAATATATGATTTTTTTGTTGGATTTTGGAAATATATGATTTTTTTGGATTTTGAAAACCAGTGCTCCCCTGACAACGTGGGTCCTTCTTATTATAACGAGAGTTCCCGAGGTTGGCGTGTCACTAACGTGACAACCCCTGGCCAAGACCCAATCTGCATGATGGTGCTTCTACCAGGGCCATACCCAGGGTACTAGTCTTGATCCTAAAAAGAAAATAGAACACGGGGGTAAGCTTAGGCCAGATGTAGAGGTTTATAGGACTTGAGTTCCTCTCCAGATAACCCATTAGAGATTTGGTCTGTTGCACCGGGGCTTTGTGTCCGTCATCGAACCTTAGTCCACTCTAGGCATGCATGCGACCGGGCTCATTCGTCCCGCGGGGAACTGTACTGCCACTCTTACCATGCCTAGCTCTCTTTCTCTCTTTCTAGAGCTTTATGATTGGAATCTGTGATTGGAAGACTTTTCAGATAACGCTTTTTCTTTTGTCACAAAGATTGCCCCTTTGGCTTTTCCTTTTTCTTTCTATGTTTCTTTGCTTGTGGCGTCAGGTCATAACGGACTACCCCTATTTGAGACCTCCTCTCGTTAGGGTGTCTAGATCGGTCATCGCCTCCTTATTCACCTCTTGCCCCTGGATTCAGCCGAGGAAAGAAACGGACAGGGACTTCGACTTTCCCTCAAAGCATGGCCGAGAAGAAACAGTGTCTACAAAATGGGAAACCTGACCAGGGACGCCGTGTGGTGTGTGATTGTCGTACTCAGGACTCTTCATGGTGGAAGGGAGGGAACACCTCGCTGCCGAGGCGGTACTGATTAGACTCTAAAGAAAGAAACACTTAAGATACAACCCATTCCATGCGTGAGAGAGCTCCTCACCTTCCGCGTTCACTAAACGATAAGCATTCCCTGGATAAGCCTCTTTTACAACAAACGGCCATTCCCAGTTAAGTTGCAATTTAGACCTAGGACATGCAGACCGAATGAATTTGCGTTTCAAAACCATATCACCTTTTTAAAATTTACGTTCAATCACCTTCTTTTGAAAATAACTCGAAACTCTCTTTTGATAAACGGATACGTGATCGGCCGCGTTCATCCGCTTCTCATCCAAGAGTTCCAACTGGACGAGCAATGCCTCTCGACGTTCATCGAGATTAAGTTCCTTATCGAGCTGCACTCTAAGGGAAGGGATCAAGATCTCATATGGGAGCACCGCCTCCATCCCATAGGTAAGAGTATAGGGAGTTTGTCCCGTAGGAGTACGGACGGAGGTGCGGTAAGCCCACAGAGCTTCCACTAAGCTTTCTGGCCAATCGAAAAATTTATGAGATTTGCATGTCTTCTTTATGATTTTAAGAAGGGTTTTATTAGTGGCCTCGGCTTGACCGTCGCCTTGAGGATAATATGGAGATGAATGATGCAATGCAATATTGAACTTCTTACATAGGTCCTTGAGCTCTTGATAAACGAACTGGGGTCCGTTGTCGGTGATGACGCTGTTTGGCACTCCAAACCGCGAGATGATATTCTTCATGATAAAGCGGCACACCGTCAAAGCTTTGATCTCTGCGTACGCCTCCACTTCGGCCAATTTGGTGAAGTACTCAGTGGCGGTAAGGATAAAGTATTTCTGCTTGATCTGAGAATTGGGATCACCGAGCAAGCCAACAACGTCAAAAGCCCACATAGAGAACGGCCAAGGAGCAGAAAGAGGATGGAGAGATGAAGCTGGAGCACGAATCTTATCAACGTGGAGTTGGCATTTAAGACACCTCCGGACATAGAGGGAGCAATCTTCCTCTAGAGTGGGCCAATATTAGCCCTGCCTAAGGATCTTCTTCGCTAGAGCATGGCCATTGACATGACCTCCACACTCACTAGAATGGGCTGCCTCAGCCACCTTCTAAGTCTCATCATCATCTAAGCATCTCATGAGCATTCCATTGGTAGCACGCCTATATAGTTCTCCTGCGACGATGGTATACCTTGAGGCGGCTCTCCTTATTGACTTGCGTTGCTCGGCATTTGCCCCTTCTGGGAATGATCCGTCCTTGCAAAACAACTCAATCTCATGATACCAGGGCAATTCTTCTTCCTCCAGAATCTCTTCTAGCTCCATCAAAGATACTTCGTTAAGGTCTTCCTTCTCAGCCCTCGCCTCTACAGCTTTCCTAAGGTTGATGTACCAAGGATCTTGAAGAGAGGGTGCATCCAATCTCTGAACGATGATAGTCTCAGTGCCCCGACTGAGAGGGAAAGATAGAGAGGAAGCAAGTGACGCTAAGGCATCAGCTAGAATGTTCTGAGACCTAGGAGTATGGATATAGATCAACTTGCGGAATTGCCTAGCAAGGAGCGTGACCAAATCTTGATAAGGCTTGAGCTTAGGGTCATGAGTGCGGTAAGTGGACAGAACTTTCCGCAGGACGAGCTGAGAGTCTCGTATGATATTCAAGTAATGCGCGCCTAGAAGGTAGGCATGCTTTAATCCGGCTAGGAGAGCCTCATACTTAGCGATATTGTTGGTAGCAGGAAATCAAAGTTGATAAGCAAAGGGAATCGTCACTCCCTCTGGAGTGAGCAGAACAGCGCCTATCCCTTGGCCTTGAGAATTGAGTGCACCATCGAAGTGCAGAGACCAAAAGGGATGATGAGAGATAGCAGAGAGATGCTCATTAGGGAAATCATCCTGAATAGAGTCAGTGTGAGGAATGGGGAGATGGGCAAGATGCTCAGCGATGGCGTACCCTTTGACCGCCTTCTGAACAACAAACGTGATATCGAATTGAGAGAGGAAGCTCTGCCAGCGAGCTAACCTACTAGAAAGGATAGGTTTTTCTAAGAGATAGCGAATCGGGTCCATTCTAGAAATCAACCTAACTGGGTGGGCAAGGAAGTAATGTTTAAGCTTTTAAGCTACCCACACTAAGACGGCACAAGTCTTCTCCATAGCGCTGTATCTGGACTGATGTGACACCACCTTGGGGTGATGGTCACAAGACCAATGCTTCCTCGGACCTAAGTATGCAAGCACAACCACAAGGCTAAGAAGCCTACGTAAGCGGACCTTCGTATGGCGCACACACTTAACCCGGGGGTAACTCGGGGATGCCGAGTCGAGGAAATGGGACAAACCCCTTGCTGGTAGAGGGCCAGCAAAGTCTAAGGCAAACCTTCCCTTGATGGGCGGATACTCAACTCAAGGTGTTGGCCTTGGCCAAGGGACTCGGATCACTCACTCACACCCACGGTGGTCACACAAAGTGCGGTGGAGCCTTAAGATCGGGCGCTCTCTTCCTTACCGACGGCGCAATTGGAGAATATTAAATGAATAAGGATAATTGACAGCAAGGGTCGAGATTTTACCTAGCCGGTTTGAAGAAACCGGCTCCGGTCGGAGACGTGGGCGAGCGGGGAAGCGTGTGTTCTCCACACGCCACGCCGATGAAGCTTCGAACCTGAAATTTAAGATTTACATGCACTACGCCCCTTGCAAGGGGGTTGGACTAGGGGTGGGGGTTCAAATTACAACCAAAAATATTCCGCCACACAGGGAGGGGCTTTCAGCCGGCCAAGCAGGGAGGGGAGAAACGGGGAATGCCGAATGAAGACCGAGATCGGTTCAGTCTTCTCTCTGCGAGTGCTGATAGTCGGTCAAAGATGTTGCTTCTGTAACTTCTCCCGAATTTTTTTGGGGACGAAACCACTTGGAGAATCTTCGTATCTGGAACAGGGTGACTCCAGAATTTTTTAAATTTCTTCAGGCACCGCTGCTGGTTGGGGTGGGGGATTGAACAGGGTGGTAGACCCTCGGATCTGATAGTTTCAGGTTCCCAATAGCAGGAAGGAGATGGTGCCACGACCGCTCCCAAGCTCAGAATCAGGTACCGCTGGAGTCGTTGGAACCGTTGACAAGTCCTCTTTGAAGAAAGACCAACGAGGATGCCAGCTGATGTCGGGGTCGACCGGTAGGCTCTGAGCACTGGGGAGGGGTCAGTGAAGACTGAGTGGAGGTAGATCCGAGCGCCTGGAGGAAGAAATTAATAACTCGTGCGAACGAATGCCGATTGGAGTTCTGCCTCTTGATTCTGAAAGTAGACAGGTCGAAGAAGATCTTTGCAGAAGAACTTTTGTCTTGATTCATGCTAGATTTTTCGTGGCAGAGCTTCCAATCACGTTCAGGTGCTCTGTTAGGAGAGCTTTGCGTAGTCGAGGGAGAACGGCTCTCCCGGGCAGCTCGGTGCTCGGACGACAACGAAACCACCGCTGTTGCAAATAAGACAGACAGATGCTTCTGTGGGTACCTCTTGGGCCTTCAGATTCATGGGGAGGTGGTCGGGGTGGCCGCTGCTAGCAGGTGATCCTCTACAGGTCGCCAGCTGCAACCAGGTTCGCCGAAGTAGATACCCAAAGACCTTGAGTTGAGATGGAGATGTTGATGAATGGTGAAGGGGAGGGGATGAATGATTGGTAGGGAGTGTGGGGGTGGTGTGGAGGATGGCTAGGGGTGGTGGAGGGGCTGGAGAAGGGGGAGGGCGCAGGGGGTTTGCTGGTTCACTTACTCTAGATGGTGGAAGGTGGGGCTGATGGAGAAGAACAATGGGAGAGTGGAGGAGATGAGAGAGAGGGGGGGCGACCTAGGGCTGTGGAGGGAAGAGGGATTTTGAAATTCAAAGGCCTAGGGAGGTGGAGGGGTGCTTGGGGTAGTGGGAAGGGTGCTTGGGAAAGTGGGAGGGGTAGTTGGGGGTTGGGTGGTGAGGAGAGGATTGGTGGAGGGGGTCTTGGGAAGGGGTGGAGTATTGATGAGGGTTGTGGGGAATGGGAAGAGGCTTTAATGGGGTAGGTGGGGAGTGGAGGTGGTTGGGAAGGGAGGAGAGAGAAAATTTTTGAAATTGGGGGTGGGGAGGAGAGAGAATGGGGTTTGCCCCCCTTTAGAGAGAGAGAGAAGTGAGAGAGAGAGAGGGGAATCCACCCCTTAGAGAGAGAGATTTTCTCACAATTGTAGTGGAATTTCAAATTTTCTTTCAATCATTCATTACCTCAAAATGCAGAGAGTGGGCTCCTATTTATAGGGATCCCATAATTTACAATAAGACCCTGACTTTTGACACATTAACTAATAACCAACAAGATAGGGGCGCCCATGGGTCAAGCCCAATGAATTACGCCCAATAGCTAACTAATAAACCTAATGACACACAAACCCAGGGAAATAAGCACAACACTTAGGGACATGACTCAAATAAAATGGAAATTACAATGATATGACTCAAATAAAATAAAGAAATATACATAGGACTCAAAATAAATGACTAGACCATGATGTACGCCTCCGGGGTGACGAGAATGGTCGAGAGTGTCAGGACAGATGGTGATGACCCCATCATACTCCCGGGGTGCTAAGAACTCGACTCCGTCGAGTAAGAGGTGGTACCGCTCACATGTCTTCCAAAAGAAGCCGATTCTTCCACCTACCGAAGTAGAGCCCATTCACCTTGCTCTGAGTGATGATTACCTGTTCATCTAATATTCTCTCAAGTTACTTACGTCGGGCTCTCTGGCCTGATGGTGCTCACATGGGGAGGGGTGGGTGCTTTCTCAAGGGAGGAAGAGGGCTTGAAATTCTCACTTGGTGCCACCGTGGGTCCCTTGTGTGGCACAAGGCTTTCCACATTGAAACTGAAGTTAACTCCATATCCCTTGAGGAGGCCTAACTTAGTAGTGGGGCTAATGCACCTCAAAACCTGGAAGGGGATGATTCCACAAAACCTCAATCTTGAGTTGTCTCTATGTGAGAGCCTCTCATTCCTCACCATCCCGGAATCACCCATTTGAATTTCTTGGTGACACCATTGAGTCGGTCGGCCTTTTGTAGATTTCATGACTCTTGTTGATGCGCTTGCAAGGTTATCATGTAATTTTGTGAATGCTGTCCATTTAGTGGTTATGGGTGGACCTGGACAACCATAGATGGACCTATCATGCCATGATGCCATATGGACCTTGATGAACCTTGGTGGGCCGGGGCAACCATATGTGGACTTATCATTCAATGTTGTCATGTAGACTTTGGTGGGCCTAGGTGGGCCGGGGCAACCATATGTGAACCTATCATGCAAAGTGGTGATGAATGTCGGGGGACCCGGACATCCGTAGATACTTTTGACATGCTTAAGACCCATGATGAATGAGGGTGGACCAATACATCCGAATATGGAACACTCATGCTTTCTACTTGACATGTGGGTGATATGAATGAATGGACCCAACATAGTGTTCATGCCAAGTGGTGTGGTAAGCCTAGACACATGCATCTTTTTCCTATGGGTGACTTCCATGTGTATAGGTGTGGGACAACCTTTGAACTCCCATTGGAAAGGGTCGAATGGATCTAAGAAGGTGGTCATCATGGGGTGGAGCACAACCTCATTACCTAGGGATATGTGGCTCAAGGTCATGACTCCCAAGGTGTAACCCGGGTCTAAGATGGAGTGAATTGGGTCAAACATGGTGAGTTGGTGTAGGGAAAGGTGGGTGGTGGATAAAGTGTTTGGGTCACATGAGTCTCTTGACTCCCATTGGAATGGATCATATGGATCATAAAATGGGTTACCTAGGAGGAGGAACTCCATGTCCTCAAGATCCTCAAAAGGTGCTAAGTCATCCTTCTCCATGATAGTTGGGCCAATCTTCTTGGTAAGTGAGTCGGCCATGAGTAGAGGGCTTGGCTTTCTACCCGAGATAAGAAGCTCTAAATCGAGGAGAAGGTTGGGCTCATCGGATGTAGGGAGGAATAGAAGGAGGTCGCTAGTGTAGCAACCAATGGTGCAAACCGAGGTGATAGTGGTGCGGACACCCGAGCAGTTGAGCGGCGCGACACGTCGAGCCACCGGTACCGCACACGGAGCACGACTCGAGCCACCTCAGCATCCATCTGGCTCGGAGACAGCCTGGAGAGTCCCCCATGAGTCCTGGAATTTATCATATTTAGTTAGACTTTATTTGTGTTTAATGTGTGTTTACTTCATTTTATTCGGTATGTAATTTTGATTGTAAGAGGGCCTTATTTGTAAAAATGGGACCCCATGCCCCCTCCCATTGATCCACCTCATCCCTAGGGCCCCATGTGGGGTCGGTCAACCATTCAAATGGTGGCTTCTAGAAGGGTGGGCCAAGTGGGGGACATTGGAATGAAAATGCCAACAATTCCAACCCACCCCCACCTACCATGTCCCCCCCTTGCCTCCCTAATCAATGGGCTGCCCCCCCTTGTATTTTTAATTTTAATTTTTGTGGATGGTCACATGCAATCCCAACCCTCCATCTCCCATCCCTAGATCTAACGGTTGAGGATTGATTAGACATGTAACCTATATATGCTTGTAATTTTCATTTTTGAGCAATTAATGCCATTTGAACTTGAAAAATCCTTGGAGCAGCCCTTGGGCACCCCCCCTCTCCCTCTCTCCCTCTCCCCCTTGTAGCTGAGAAGGCTACCTTCTGGAGGTGTGACTCCTCCCTATCGGTTACGGTCATCATCGCCGCCGCCACGAGCCGCCATCGCACCGCCATCGAGTTCGCCGGAGTTCTATTTTCAGCCGAACACTGCCACTTCCACGAAATTCTTCAATCCGCCACGAGCTCAGATCGACATGGGATTTTGAGGGAATGTTTCATAGGTGTTCCCCACGTTCTAAAAAAATTGGTGGGTCATGAATCTTCGATTTGACTTATTCCCATTATCGTTCAAGTTCCAAGTTCAGTTCTATCAGTTTCAGATCTGATTTTCCACTTTTCCTGAGTTTCACATCTTCGATCCACCATTTGATTTTTTATAGGGTTCCCCATTTTACTTGGAGTTCTATCCATCAAGCCCTCCTTCCATGAATTTTCCTGATTTTTGACCAGCCCTCCACCTATTTTTCAAAATTCATTCTCAGAGCTAGCTACAGTGTTGTCCACCCGTTCCCAGATCCGACCACCCTCCAGTAAATAAATCTTAACAAATCACAGCCATCTCTAATCAGTCCACAAAAAATATCCCCGCTTTCCTTGTTTGACATCCTATAACTTTCATGAAGAGCTCAGGAGCTGAATTGGCTATCTACATTACGGTCAATGGCCGTTCTCAGACAACTCACCTGCAGATCTGAGGTTTTGGGTACTGTACAACAGGAGCTTGTAAATTCAGTAAAATCTAGATCCAACCAGATCCAACAGATCTCTTTGGGCCTAGATTGAAGGATTTCAATAGAGCTTTCCAACGATAGCTCATGCGCCCTGATCTGACGTCGGGATTGATCGCAGCGGCCATTCTCGCCAGAGCGCGCGCCGGAGGACAGAACCAGAAATCCGTGGGCAGCTAGTTCACGAATTGGGAATCGGGGCCGATCGACCCCCGATCGGTGTTTCCGGCCGACCGCCGTCCGTGCAGGCGCGCCACCAGGGGTCCCCATCATAGCGGGTCCCACCCCCCCAGATCCGGAGGACATCGCCATCTTTGGGCCCCACGAACCCGTAGAATCCGCCGTTCGAAAAGTACGAAAACGCGGAGTTCGGCACCGCCGGGTGACATCAAGAAGCTACCCGTCAACCCGATTTGCGTGATTCCCGGGCCCCACATGTGACCTTTTACCTCCCTGCGTGGAGTGGGTCAAATTATTGTACTGTTGTAATATTGTTAACCGGGAGTCCGTGAATTGGCCGGGGTTGTCTTCGCCACGCCGGGTGCGTGGAGGTAAATGTCTCAACTTCTTGGCATTCGCTTGCTAGTTTAGTATATGGTCTTTTGCTACTACCGAGAGCGATAGGTACTAGCCCGTGAGTCCATGTCACCGCTGTGAGTGTGAGAGTGACCCGTCCCATGACTCGATCCGAGTCCGGAAGTGAGTCGACTACCCGTGAACTCTGCCGGTTCTTCAACCGCGCACGATCCGCGTTTCCCTCGCTTGGGACGATGAGTGAGCTTGCGTTTCTGTTAGCAACGTATAGCTCATAGGAGCTCTCCGTGTCGGGCCTAGTGTCTTTCCCATCATGTGTTACTGGTCGTGTCCGCATCTAGAGTCCGAGGTTCATACCACGTAGAGTCGGTCCCCGTGTCCGTCCCGCATCAATTTGGTATCAGAGCGAGTCGAGTCTAGGGTAGTCTTTGCATAAGTCTTGCATGCATCATGGTTTAAGTCAAGCCTAGGATCATTATTTTCAAAACAAAAAAAGTGTTTTAAAACTTTCATTTTTCATCCCAATAACCCGATATATCAAAAGACGTTGCCCGAACGTTAGGTTATGCCTATCGGGAAGGTGGCGGTTTTGCGCCAGTGATCTCCGGATCGATTAGCTCCGCCTCATACCGGATATTGGTTAAATCTAAGTGCATCATCTAGTGAGTGTTGCATTAGTCGGTGTCTTCAGGGTCGTGTGTCAGTTGCATGCCCACCCGTCGAGGTACCCAATACTCGCCACCACCACCTATGGCGGATTCCCGAGCCCGTAGCTCCGATGAGCCTTCGATGGCCGAGATGTTTCGAGCCCTCATGGATCGTCTCGACACGCGTATGGATGGCCTCAGTACGCATCTAGATGGAGTAGGGACGCGTGTAGAAGGGCGGATGAAAGCCCTCGAGGATCGGGCCGAAGCTTCGGACCAGTCCATCCAGGGTCTTGTTGGGAGAATAGCCGTCCTTTAGAGGGCCCCAGCGGCGGCGCAACCCACGCCGACCAATGGTCAGCAAGAGCCGGTTCAGCACCCTGTTGTACCAAGAGCTCAGGCGGAGAATGTTAGGGGACAACAGGTGCACGTGGTGGATGATTATGCATCTGACAATGATCAAGGGGGTTACGGTCGTCGGAATCATCGACGGAATCGCGATGATGAGGATGACGACCGTATTCTTAGGGGCGTGCGTGTGGACCCTCCCACTTTTAGCGGGTCCTTGGACCCTAGGGTGTATTTAGATTGGGAGGCCAGCATGGACCGGTATTTCGAGTGGTTTGAGATGACGGACCACCGAAGAGTCTGATACGCAAAGATGAAGCTGCAAGGGCAGGCCCAAACTTATTGGACCAATGTGGAGAGCCTGCTCAACCAGCGACGTCAACCCCAAATCGGTACTTGGGATGATATGAAATCCAAATTGAGGGAGAAATACCTTCCTGCCTCATATCGCCAGCGTCTCATAGACAAATGGCAAAGCATCTCCCAAGGGAACCGATCCGTGACCGAGTACACCGCCGAGTTCGATGAGTATTACTTGCGGTGCGGGGTCACGGAAGAGAGCACTATGACGATATCCCGCTTTCGGAGAGGTCTGTGGCCCAATTATCAATATGAACTCTTTCGCCGCAACGCGACCACTTTGGAGTAGGCGTATCAGATTGCTCTCGAACTGGAGCAATTCGAGGCCGAGTTCAAGTCTCCCCATCGGTTGGGCTCTTTTCCCCTTCGTAGTGTCGAGCCCCGTGGCTCATCTGGCACGTATCCGAGGGCCCCCATGGCTCGACCTCAGGAGGCCGCTCGCCCCGAGCCCTTTGCTCCTAGGCCTCATCCTCCACCCCCGAGGGACCTTCCTCGTCCCCAGCATCTCACGGATCCATCCACAGCCCGTCCACCGGCACCCGCACCTCCTGTACGTCCTTTGCTACCTACACCTCTTATCCGTCGAGAGGATAAGGGGAAAGGACCCATGATTGGGGAGCCTAGTGGATCATGACAGCAGTGTTATCGCTGCAATGGGTTTGGCCATTTCGCCAACTAGTGTCCCACCCGCCCATCTTTTATCATCGGGGACACACAGGCCGAGGATACCACCCCTACGGGCCTCGAGTTAGTCAGCTATGAGGTAGATCAGGAGTTAGCTGACGAGGACTATGAGATGGGAGGTGAGGCCCAGGATGCCCACCATTCAGACGATACCCACGTGGGGGTCGTCAGATGTATCCTCACCCAGTCGCAGGTCAGCGATGACTGGCGTCGGACTACTATCCTTCATGTATTCCGTAGGCTGGGAAAGCAAATTTGCAAGGTGGTCATCGATAGCGGGAGTTTTATCAATGCAATCTCCACGAGCGCTGTCACTCGTCTTGGTCTCACACCCGTAGACCATCCATGCCCCTATCAGGTTTCATGGGTGGATACCACTTCCATTTCGGTTAGGCCGCGGTGCTTGGTCCTGCTGCAGCTCCACTCCTACAGTGATGAGATCTGGTGTGATGTTCTCCCCATGGAAATGGGCAGTATCATTCTTGGTAGGTCGTGGTTATTCGACCGGGATGTCACCCTCCATGGCCGGTCGAACACTTGTACCTTTGACCACGCCGGCCAGCAGGTCACCCTCTACCCCGTTCGGCCCAGGAGCCCATCAGTCAGGGGTCCTACTGGCCCAAGTACCGCGGAGCTTTCCATCCCCGGGCCTAGTACCCCATCCCCAGCTCAGGCTATGACCGTTACCTCTAGCCCAGGAGAGCCCTCGACGAGGATATTGATGATGATTAGCTCTCGGGAAATAGAGCAGGAGCTTAGTCAGGGCTGTCCGGTGTTCGCCATTACGGTCCGAGAGGTGGAGTGGGACTCCGAGGGTGAGCTTCCACCCGATGTTGTTACCATTCTGCAGGAGTATGCTGATGTCTTTCCCGATGAGCTTCCCGAGGGACTCCCACCTATGTGGGATATTCAGCAAGCCATCGACCTTGTTCCGGGCTCTTCCTTGCCCAACCTTCCTCATTATCGCATGAGTCCCATGGAGCATGCCGAACTTAAACGGCAGGTCGATGAGTTAGTGCAGAGAGGGTCTGTTCGGGACAGCATGAGTCCATGTGCTGTACCCGCATTACTCGCCCCGAAGAAGGATGGCACGTGGAGAATATGCATTGATAGTCGTGCCATCAGCAAAATCACCGTGAAGTACAAGTTCCCTATTCCCCGCCTGGATGACATGCTAGACATGATGGCAGGTGCCACTATCTTTTCAAAGATTGATCTTAAAAGTGGCTACCATCATGTGAGGATTAGGCCAGGTGATGAGTGGAAGACCACCTTTAAGACCAAGGATGGTCTATATGAGTGGTTGGTCATGCCTTTTGGGTTGACCAATGCCCTTAGCACTTTCATGCGGCTCATGACTCAGGTCCTTCGACCTTTCATTGGAGTCTTTGTAGTGGTGTATTTTGACGATATCATTATCTATAGTCGCACCACGGGGGACCACTTAGACCACCTTCGGCAGGTCTGTCTACTTCTTTGGCGAGAGCAGTTGTTTGCAAACCCATAGAAGTGCGCCTTCATGACATCTCAGCTTACCTTCTTGGGTTTCATTGTGTCTAGTATTGGGGTCTCCGCCGATCCGGAGAAGGTTCGGGACATTGTTGAGTGGCCGGAACCCCGTACGGTTCATGATGTCTGCAGCTTTCATGGCCTTGCGACATTCTATCGTCGCTTCATCCGTGAATTTAGCTCCGTCACCGCCTCGATCACGGATTGTATCTGAAAGGGCACATTTGTATGGACGAAGGCCGCATCTGCCGCCTTCAAGGACATCAAGGAGCGCATGACCCAGACACCTATCCTTCGATTGCCTGATTTCTCGAAGGTGTTTGAGGTCTCTTGTGATGCATCGGGCGTGGGAATTGGAGGAGTTTTGAGTCAGGAGTCCCACCCGATCGCATATTTCAGCGAGAAGCTGAATGACGCGAAACTGCGATACTCCACATATGATAAGGAATTTTACGCAGTTGTTCAGGCTCTTAGGCATTGGAGGCACTATCTTTTACATCAGGAGTTTGTCCTATACTCCGATCACGAGGCATTGAGGTACCTCCATTCCCAAAAGAAGCTTAACTCGCGTCACAGTCGTTGGGTCGAGTATCTCTAGCAGTTCACCTTTGTGCTTAAACATAAGGCTGGAGTGGAGAACAAGGTGGCTGATGCATTGAGTCGGCGAGCATGTTTGCTTACCACCATGAGTGCCGAGGTCATAGGGTTAGAGAAGATGAAGGTTTGCTTACCACCATGTTGCTTACCATCCGCATTGGGGATTGGGATCTCATTCTACCCATGGCTGAGTTTGCATATAATGATTCGGTGAATAGGTCTACCGGCATGAGTCCACTTGAGATTGTCACAGGTCGTAGGCCTAGGAAACCCGTTCACCTTGTCCCCATGCCTATCCATGATAGAGTGTCGGAGTCGGCCGAGTCGTTTGCTAGGCATGTTAGGAGTTTGCATGACGACATCCATCGTCACATTGAGGCCAGCAATGCACGGTACAAAGAGTTAGCCGATGCCCACCGACACCACCGAGAGTTCCACGAGGGCGAATATGTCATGATCAGGGTAAGACCTGAGCGGTTTCCCTCCGGAACCATTAAGAAGTTGCAAGCTCGCGGAGTCGGTCCATTCAGAGTGTTGAAACGCGTTGGATCCAGTGCGTACGTTGTGGACTTGCCCGAGGAATACGGTACAAGCTCTACTTTCAATGTATCGGATCTAGTTGCATACAGGGACCCAGCGGTGATCCCTAGTGAGCCTTTCGAGCCATCTCCTCCCCTTGAGAGTGATCCCACACCAGAGTGTCCACATCCAGCCCCCTTGTTACGGCAGCGTGAGCATATAGATCATATACTGGATGAGCAGGTGACAGGTACCAGGAGTCGATCCTACCCGCGCTACCTAGTGCGATGGAGAGGACGGCCCGCTACCGAGGACACGTTGATCACACATGGAGAGTTGCATCGGATTGATCCGGACCTTCTGGAGTGATACAGGAGCGATGTAGACCCTTACTCGACACGGTCGAGTTTCTCCCACTGTGGACGCACTTTTCGTTCGTCTATTGTTGTTTGTCTATTCGGGAATGGTTGATTCGTCTATTAAGTGCATGGGCGTGCTAGTCACAATGTGACAATTTATTCGGGCTCCGAAGAGCCCACGGTGCGCTCGATCTGACTCGGTCAGACGATTGTGTGGTTCGTGTCGGGACCAAAACCCGTCGCGCCATAAAGGTCACGGCGTCATTTACATCCGCCATACAAGGGAACACCCTTGATTAATCACCGGGATTCAGGGCCTCATGGCCAAGAAATCAATTGCATGGAAGGTCTATTACGAGGTATTGAAATCCTCGCGCGAGGGCGAGAAGAAGACCCTTCGCAGTAATGTCAGTCGTGTACTGACCATTTAATGTTTGGATGAATGTCCGACTCGAGAAGATTGCGGTTGTCGCGGGAAAACCGAAACGCATGTATGCCGAGGTACGGCAAATCTATTGTTCGGAAGAGCAGAGAACGTTCGGCTAAACCTCGGTCAGAGCGGTCAGAAACTAGTAAATCTGTTGGCCCGGTAAAAGAGCAAGCTGCGACCATACTGCGGTGGACCCCCCCGCGGTCGAAACAAGACTTGCATGAGCGTCATTAATATTTCTGGTGCCAAGGGGCAACGAGGGAATATCCCTTGAATCGACTGAAAAGCCTTGTGTCTAGGGAAGCGGACGTTCGAAATGTGTCGGCCATTCGGGAGACCGTTTAATATTCAGACGGGAGTCCGGCTTGA
>JAHNEJ010003470.1:0-164869 GCA_022559845.1 Amorphophallus konjac | reverse complement strand
GAGGCGGTCCCCATACGTAGCTCGGTACCGTCTCATGTAGTCTGTGCTGTCCTGTACATGGGACACCACTGGGACCCCACCCTGCTGCCAGTCCTGGTACTGTGCTGGGAAGCGCGTACGCCAGCCCACAACCTTCGCCTTCCCCTTGGTCTTCCGCCCAATGCGGGCCGGCTCTTCTACATCAACCCACTCCTGGGCCAGCCCCAACGTCCTCATAACCAGCCTCAGCCGAAGCGGCTCGATCTCGTTCAGGCAATGGACCCACACGTCCCGCCTGAAATGAGGAAGACCCGCTACAACCCAAGGCTGGCCAGCGTCGCTCATGCCCAGGTAGGGTCTCCACACCACCTGCATCACCATACATACATCATGATAGTTACCATTCAGTCACATGTATAAACACAAAAAAATCATACGCATCATACCATGGCCTCGGAATACTCGCTCAGCTCCCGACGAAGTGATGCCAGCTGGTAGCCGTGGGGTGCTGCAACCACGATCGGCCTCCACCGCCGCGCCAGAGGCACGGCCCTCCTGTTCCCATGCCTAGCCCTCCCCATCGGGAAATAGTAATAGCTCCACACCTGCATCCATCATACATCATTAGTACAATAATTGCATATTTAACTGTGGAAATACATAAATAAATTGTGTACCTGGAGAAAAGGTGCGAAGCCGCTGACTGTCGTTTCCTTCTCCGAAGTCTGGGAGAGATCAGCAATCAAATGGGCAAGCAGAGCCGCTCCCCACGCGTAGTGTCCCACTCTGTCCAGATCCGCCAAGATCCCGAGGAAACGGCAGTGGATGCCATCCCCCTTCGTCCCCAGCAGAAGGCGGCCCAGGAAGAAGAAAAGAAACCTCCGAAGGTCTAGATCCACCAGCTCCCTCTCGCTCGGATCCTGGGTGAAAGCTGCACGAGCATCCCCCTCCAGTCGAGCCAAGAACTCCGCTCCAGTCTCGCTAACCCGCTGGCGCGGGTCGAAGAATCCGAGCGCCTCCATGATCTCCACTCGGCCAACTACCCTGCTGTCTCTATCAGTCATGCTCGTCTCTAACCACAGCAGGTCCAGGGCACTCTCTCGGTAGTCGGGGTAGGTGACCCCGCTGACTGCCTCTCCGTCAACTCGTAGCCCGGTAATCCGAGCCACGTCCTCTAGTGTCGGCACCATATGCCCCCAGGGCATCAGAAACGCCCGGCTCGGTGCGTGCCACCGCTCCCTCAGTGCCTGGATAAGAGGAAGGTCGAGCCGGAAGGGCTCGATCCTAAGGAAAGCTCCAAAGCCCATGGCGTCCACACGCGCCCTCTGGAAGTCCGGCAGCCCGCGGTATGCTGCCACCACTAGGGACCAGCTGATCCGTCCCTTTATCACGCCCTGTACACCACAAAACCAACAGAGAACACATCAGCATCATGAATAATAATAAACAATAACACTGTATATACTAATTATTCATTTTACTTTATTTTTCTTTTTAAAAAAATATTTATTTTTTGGAGGCATCCAGGCCCCTGGACGCCTCCTTTCCTTTTCCTTTATTTTCTTTTTTTATAAAAACCCCAAAACCAAAACAAAAAATATATTAATAATATATATATTATCATGGAGGCGTCCCAGGCCCTGGACGCCTCCTTATTTTTAATTATATTTCTATTAATTTCATAAATAAATAAAAAAATAAAAAAGAAAAAGAAAAATGTGGAGGCGGAGGCGTCCAGGGCCCTGGACGCCTCCTTTCCCTCACTCCCCGGCCTTCTCTCACAGCCTCTCACCCGTCCGTTTAGCCTATTGAACCACAGAGTGAGAGTTCCGAGGGGCTTACCGGATCGTGCTCATCCTCTCCCGCGTCGCCAGCGTCCACTGCAGCCTCCAAGGCCAAAGGAAGAGCCTCCTCACCCGCGGCAATCTCCTCCGCCGCAGCAGCCTCCTCGGCATCATCCCTCAGCCTCCTCAGACGACGAGACCGTCGTTTCCGCTTCTATGGACCCTGGCTCGATCCTCCTCGCTCCATTGGGACGAAGAATGGGTCGTCTAGGGTGACTAGGTCGTCAGAATGAACAGTAAATGAGCAAAAGGGGGGGCAGCCCTTATATATAGAAGCTACCTTCTTTGGGGCGTCCAGGCGCCTGGACGCCCCCACAATTTTTATTTTTTTTTCAAAATTCAAAAATTTTGGGGCGTCCAGGCGCCTGGACGCCCCCAAAACAAAAAAACAAAAAAAAATAATAAATAAAAGTTGGGGCGTCCAGGACCCTGGACGCCCCCAAAACAAAAAAACAAATAAAATAAAAATAATAAAAATTAGGGGCGTCCAGGCCCCTGGACGCCCCTATAATAAAATTTTTTCAAAATATATATATATATAATAAAAGTAAAAAAGATAAGAGTATGTATAATCCAAATATAAAAAAAAACACAAAGAAAAAGAAAAACCATAAAAAAAAGATAATAATAATTAAGTGGACGGGGGTCCCAAAACATCAATGCCAGATTTTATTCCATCAGAAAAGCAGAGTGAGCTACATCAGGGGTTTAGGCGCCTTAGGCCTTAACTTCCCCAGTTCGGTTACATAAGCCCTCCACGGCTCGCATTCTTCCACCACGTGCGCTAAGGCCTTTCCCGCAACACTTGTCTTCCAGGGAGCTTTAATGGCCTTCGCTTCCTTCGCGTCCGCTTCAGTGCCCAACTCCCTTTTCTTCAAAGGAACGATGCCAGTCGGTGGCGGGAATGAATGGCGTGGGATGCCAATCTGGAGGCAGCACCGATGCGCATTATAAAGGACGAACTCGGTCGCACCGATCAGTTGAAGATCAACTTCGGGAGAAGGCCTCATGAGGAGATCAAGCGAAAGCAAACATGCCGGTGCGCAAGTGAAGAAGCCTTGTGTCACGGTGCGGAAGTGAGACCGCCAATCTTCACGTTTCTTCAGCCACGGAACGCGGTTCACTACAGTACCACCGAAACCTAACACGTCGGCTATGTGGTGAAGCGGGCTTTGTTGGAAAAGCTTCGAAGCAGTTGGCATTCCCTCGCGGTGGTCGAATTTGAAGTGCAGATCAAGCCAGCAATTTAAGACAAGTGCGCAACCAAAAGGAGGCTTACCCATGCTCGAGGCAGTAAGGCCGCTGTAAAGATAGGCAAGGACGGCGGGTCCCACCCTCTTTCCACGCCAGATCCCGCAGATAGCACTCAGTTGGTCTTCCTCCACTATGTTGTCAGTATAAGGAAACAAGAGAGCACCCGCCAGACAAATGGTGAACCCCTTCATGATTCCCTCCAAATAGTCATCGTCTGGTGACCCTCTCAGGACGTCCATAACCCACTCCGCAAGCTTTTGGAGATCGATCCCCTTTTGAGTACGGACCTTTCTGGCTGCATCGGGCGGCATGAAGCTTCCAAGAACGCTTTCAGAAGTACCCCGTGTCAGCATCCGTATAGCCTTCACCTTCCCGTCACTCTTGAATTTCTTCAATCCGAGCAGAAGTTCCACCTCCTCGAGGAGGATGGTCACCTCGAAGGTCGGGAAGATAAAAGTGTGGGTCTGGGGATGCCAGATCTCTACTAGTGCGCCCATAGCCGCCCAGTCCATACAAATCTTCTCGTAATGCTTGGCGTGAATAAGGAGCCCCTACAGATGCCACTTCGAGAGTATGGCCCTCATACCAATGGAGATATTGGAAGTTAGCTTTGAAAGCCATGGCAGTTTGGAAAACTTCCTCGGGCCTGGGAAGAGTGGATATGACTGGAAGAGAAAAGAAAGAAGAAGAAATGAAGGAAGTAAGAAGAAGGTTCACATGGAAAATTTGAAATGAACCAGCTTACCATATGCGACATGATCGTCCCACTCAGATGACCCTCGAGGTCGGAGAGTCGCCTGATCTCGCTGCTAGGCCTGCTCCTCTTCATAACGCGGGAAGACTCTCCTTCCATCCTGAAATCTCTAGATTCTCCTCTCCTTCCTCTCCTGAGCTTCCAAAACCCACCTTGGTGCATTTGAATGAACTAGCCTAAGGGGAGTTCTTATAGGAAAGGAAGATCGCTACAGGACGGGACATGTCACATCAGCAGTCAGTGTCAGGATTTTGGCTAGATTTCCTTTCCATTGTGGTGTGATTCTGTTATAAATCTGCTACTTTCTGATGTTACTGATCCATGCTGGCCTGTGCAGGTTTTACTAACGGACATCTTTGTCCTATCTCCTGTCCCACCTTTCAATGGTTGGTCCCACCATGTCATGCATCGTAGTATATGATACCTACGCTACTAGAACATGTCAAGGACCTTGCGACCCGAACAAATCTGGGATTTGAGTTCCCCTTCAACAAAAATAGTGATGATCCCGGGAGAATTTGGGTTGTACGGATAGACCGTTAATTTGTGGTAGCATGGGGACGACGGTTCCATTCAGTGAGTTGGTGCGTGGATAAACGGGCCCCAGCCCAGTGTCGGCTCACCGGATCGGTATCCTGACCCGTTCTTAACAAGTTGATAATATTATCCTTGGCTATTTTCTATTTTAGTTTGTTTTAAATTTTTCTTTAAACCCAGCATGCATTCATATAGGATTTTGATTTATTGCGGAAGATCATTCAAGTGATTCGATTGTGAAAGCCGTTATGTTTCAATTCCCACAAATATGAGATATTCCACTCCGAATGAAATACTGAGTTTCCTTGAGACAGCCCTACGCTGCTCTTCCAAAGGAGACCCTTGTTTGGACAGACCCTCAGATATTCCTTTACTTTTGACCTTGTTTGACCCACCTTGGCCGCAACACTTCCACATTGGCTGGTAACCACTCCCCAAAGGTGAAACCTGCAGGTTTATGACCCAGGTACTTCCACACCGAGAAGTTGGTCTCTTTTTTTTCGTGCCTGAGCACAGATCTCACCCTCCCTTATTTGATCTCCGTCCGAACAATTGTCTATATTTGAAAGACCTTCTTCAAGGTCGCCTCATTGAAACTCCAAGAAAGATTCCAAACAGTAACGTCAAAAGCGTGTCTCATCACACCTTGGCATCAACTTATCAGTCCGCTCCCACTTCATTTCACTCCACTTCGATACCATTCCACTACGTGTCGCTCCCTTGCAAAGCAGACGCCAAGGCGGGGCAGCTGTAGACACGCCATTCTTGACGTCTCCTGAGAAAGTCTCATATTACTATACAACGCCCCGCAACGGCTTACGCATTTCGAATCACTCGAGTGCTTCCTTTTCTTGGGTCTTCTTCTGCCTTTTTCGGCATTCGGAATCGTCCCGTCACGGCATTCGGACAGCGTCAACACCAGTCAGACGCATCAGGAGGTTCCGGAATCAGGAAGGGTGTCTGACGGGCGGCCGCCGACGTCTGATTTGAGGACCCGGGTGGGTCTTAATGGGGGCGTCCAGGCCCCTGGACGCCCCCATCTTTTTAATTCATTTTATTATTTTCTCAGGGCCCTAAACTAAATAAAAAATATATATATTAATGGAGGCGTCCAGGCCCCTGGACGCCTCCATAAAAATAAAAATAAAAAATGTGTGTAAAATGCCAGTTGGCATAAAAAACAAAAAAATAAATAAAAATATATATATTAATGGAGGCGTCCAGGCCCCTGGACGCCTCTATAAAAATAATTATAAAAAAATCAAAATGCCAGCCTTGGCACAAAAGACAAAAGAAAAAGAAAAAATAATATATTTTTGGAGGCGTCCAGGCCCCTGGACGCCTCCATCAACTCTCTCACGGGCGCCGGCCACCGAACGATGGTTTGTCGTGTGTGAAAAAATCTAAATTTTGAAGACGTCCAGGCCCCTGGACGCGCCCATTTCTGAATCACGAGGCGCCGCTCACAAAACCACGCGTTGTGCCAAACCGCGTGCGGCCGTCGTCGGTTTTCGGTGGACCTGTTTGAGGCGTCCGGGACCCTGGACGCCCCCACAAAAGTATTCCAAAAAAATATATAAAAATAAAATAAAATATTAATTCGGCCCTGATGGAGGTGTCCAGGGTCCTGGACGCCTCCACCCTCCGGAGCTCTATAAATAGAGGCCCACCCCCTCAGTTCTGGGGAGCTTCGAAGTGATCCAATAGGCTGCCGGAGCCTAGAGGCTACGAAGTCATTTTCTAACCCGTGGGTTCTTTTGTAGGTGGAGGTTCTGCCGACTTCTCGGGTGCTCACGCTCGCGACAGGAAGGTCGTCATCATCCACCGCGCTTCCACGTCGTCCCCACGCTGCCGGAGCTCCGCCGGATTTCACCATCGGCACATCCAATAAGCCAATTCTTTCCTTTTCTTCGTAGTTCTTTTGCATTCATCATCTTGCATCCCCTATCCCCCTTTATAAGGGCGCCTTTTCTTATACACTTCTTACATCCATCATCTCATTTTCCTCCTACTCGAGTCCGAGAGGGGTTTAAAAGATAACACCAACCAGGTGTGTGTCTTGCCATCATTTCATTATTTTTATCGCAAGGATTTGAATACTACACCTCCATCTTTCTAATCCACTTGTCATTTATTTGTCGTTATTTTACAAGGGTAGCCGAGGAAAGCCCTCTCCGTCGGCCGGCCGGAGGAAGAGGAAGAAGCAACCCGCCATCTCTCGCCCTTGAGGTAGGCGTGATCACTTTCTTATTTTGGGGTCTTTCGGCCCCTGGCGATCACATCTTGTTTTCGAGGCCGCGGCGAGTCACTTCCCCAATGGCCGTTTAAATTTCCGTTCTTATATTCTCTTTATACTCTGTTATATTCTACTCATATTCTCGAGGCCGTAGCGAGTCACTTCCCCAATGGCCGTTTAAATTTCCGTTCTTATATTCTCTTTATACTCTGTTATATTCTGCTCATATTCTCGAGGCCGCGCCGAGTCACTTCCCTAATGGCCGTTTAAATTCCCGTTCTTATATGTTATATTCTTATCTATTCGTGTTCTCGAGGCCGCGACGAGTCACTTCCCCAGTGGCCGTTTAAATTCCCGCACTTTTTATTCTCTTTATATTATGTCATCTTATTATCTGCTCATATTCTCGAGGCCGCGGCGAGTCACTTCCCCAATGGCCGTTTCAATTCTTGTTATTTAATTTTTGCACCATTCCCGTCCCCCCGAGGCCGCGGCAAGTCACTTCCCGCTATGGCCGTTTAACCCCCATATTTTGCTATATCACACTTGCCCCGCTCGTCCCGCCGGAGCAATCTCCCGTGGTGGCCCCTTCTCTCTCTTCTCTTATTTCTGTGTTGCAGCAAACAAACAAACAAAAAAAGAAGGAGCCCGCGCGCGCTCCGCGTCTTCTCCGCTCTTCCCCGAACCGCGTGACGTCGCTCACACACGGGACATACCCCGGCAAAAGTACAACAAACGCCTCAAAAAGGCGGCTCGACTAAAGTTGGTAGCTAGACGCGGTCTCCGAAACAGCTCACGAAGCACCGGGAGACGACGGGCGCGACTCACCTGAAAGGAGAAGGGTGAGTCACAGCCAGACTCAGTAGGGGTCACGCGGATCCCTACCTCGCACTAAACAAGCATTCATGCATAAGTAAAAGCAATGAGAGCATGCATTTAATTGGAATAACTGGCAATGGCATGAATAAACTACTCAAGTAAAGCTGTAAACTCTAACTAAGCAAGTAGAACAGCTAACACATGCCACAGCTAAATAAATGCAAGTGACTAAAACTAAATCTACCAAAATAGAATAAGCCTTAACTAATCCAAACAATAAGGAAGGACAACCACTGGAGCAGAAACCAGAAGCGTCCACTGACGACTTACACTGCATCTCAAGCACTCGCAGTCGACAAAGCGACAAGCTGAGCGCGTAACCAGTACCAAACCAAGTGACCAGTCAGAGTGGCACCCGTCGGTGTCAGTCCACAGTCTCCGACCACGTGTGCACACACTGACTCTAGCCTGAGCCAGGCCCTCTAGCTAGTTTTCTCCCTTGGTAGGACGCTACCATTGGCTAGGAGCCCACGGAACTAGCTTACAAACCGTGTATATGAAACACCCCTCCGCTATCCTCAAGCGGGTCGGTACTCAACAGACCTAGGGCAACAACAGTGGCTCCATTGCATGGAAAGAAAAGCTACTCTATTGGTATAAGAAACATGCCCTCGAACAATGAAACAACATAAACATGGCACAATTACGTAAAGGAACGCATAACAAATGGCTGGCAACTTATTAAACCCAACAGGCAAGCGGTGGTCGGATGCCCACGCGCTACATGGAAGTAACGGTCAGAGGCTGGCGCGTTACACCAAGAACGACGCATCTGTCTCCGTCCGTCACTCCCGCCTGAGTTCCAGCTCAAAAGGCCCAAAAGGAGATGTGACGGTAGGGGCCCTGTGCGTTACAATGATGCAACGCGTTGGGTCACCACCGTTACATCCACCCGAGGCCAAAACCCAACGTACAGCGTTCGAAATCAGACGCAGGCGAAGCGACGCGCTCGCTCAGGCGCGTCGGACGGAAGCGACGGCCGGCCGACTGGCCGTCGGGCTAACCGCCTCACCCGGTCAACGTAAAACGACGGATGAGTAACGGATGGGGATCCCACCGTTACTCTCCAAATAACGCACCGTCATCGGGCCGTTGTTTGGAAATGACGAGTCCACTAAGGACCGTCAGGCGTGTGACGGTTCCTGGCAGGACCGTCACACCACCTGGAACACGGGCGGGTACGGTTTGAAAACCGGAGCCCTCCCGGACGATAAAAATCGTCGGGTAACATCGTAGAAACCTGTAACCTGTCAAACCATACAACCCAAACAACAAAATAACACCCAAACATCACACATGCAAAGCCCACAATGCATCAAATTCAAGAATTAAGCTAAAACCCCAAAATTACGAAATATGAACATTAAGCATGCTACGGGGTTCTAATCAAACGAACGAGCTATAGGAAATGATCCTAGCGAGATCAGGATTCCATCCCCCTACCTTTTGCAAGCCGAAACGGTTGAAAAGGCCGCATGCGAGGAGGAAGAGCCACGAGGCCTTCACGTTCCACCACGCTCCCACGAGCCACGAAACACGTCGAGGTGGGCGTCCACACGATCCACGCGACGCGAGGAATCCACCGGTACCTCCCACGCCTCAATCCGGCGCCAAAAAGCCTGCTTCCCAAGGGGAGGGGAGAGAGGCGATCGGCGAGAGGAGAGAGAGGGAGTGAGGTGAGATCGACGAGGGAGAGAGAGAGAGAGGGTGAGGGATTAAAAGAGAAGAAAAATAAAATTAAAATATATATTAAAATCTTATTAATCTCTAATAACCCTCAAAGCTCCAAATAAATCCGGAAAAATACCAGAAAAAATCCTAAAAATCCAGGAAAATAGCCGAAAATTTCAGAACAAATACTAGAACAAAATCTATTAAGGATCCATTAAGGCACGGGCCTTACACAACAGACTACCTGCACAGTGTGCACCGACCTGAAGGTACATGACTTCAACACCTACATCGACCTTCTAGACTAGACTGCATATGTGCATCGATCTGACTGTTATCGCTAGCTTACTAGCATCGACCTATGCTACAGTCGCTAGCTCACAAGCATCGACCTTTCCATGACATGCACCGACTTATGCTGCAACACGGTTCAAGGATGGATTGACCTATTAGTACTAGACTAAATGTATGCACTGACCTGATACACTATAAAATGAATGTACACCGACCTTTAGAACTTATATGGAAATGTGCATCGACCTTAAAGTGCATTACTTCTACATGTGTATTGACCTGACATGCCATAATGCAGATGTGGATCGACCTTAATATGCCTCAGTCTGAATATGCATCGACCTACATATTCAACAATATGACCATGTATCGACCTTGATATGCAGCAGTATGAATATGTGTCGACCTTCATATGCAACACTATGAGCATGCAACAACCTGCATCGACCTTGATATGCAACATGCATCGACCTTCATATGCAACACTATAAGCATGCATCAACCTGCATCGACCTTCATATGCAAAAAATAGAAATGTGCATCGACGTTACCTGATAAAGAGAATGTATATGCACCGACCTTTCAATGCAATTGCTGACTCACAATTGAACAGTAGCGTTGACCTATTATCACTTCAGCTTTAACAGTAGTGATTGTCCTTTCATGACTTGTCTTTTCATGACTTTTTGAGTCATCTTCAAAACCTGTTCTGACAGAATTCATACTTCTATATATATATATATATGATGAGATCATTAATAAATGCATCAAGGTTATATCATCAAGGTTAAGACATAATAGTTGACATCATCAAAACCACAGGGACACAACATGGTTAATAAGATCAAATATTCTTTTATATCCTCACTCAATTCATTGTATTTATTGTCTTGTTGTACAGTTTGATTGAAATAAATAAATTTTTAGTTTTTCATTTTTGTCCAATTTACACTCGTACTTGAATGTGGTTCGCCTTACCTTATTTACTGATCGACAAAAAGGAGAACACTTATAATTGAACAAAAAGAGGGAGAACACTTATAATTGGAGAGAATATGGGAGAATACTTGAAATTGTTTGCAATGGGAAAGAACAAGGGAGAGAACATTTGTAATTAGAAAGAAAATGTGTACTACTCATGTTTATATGCAAATATATTTTTGCATGAATTTTGTCATCATTAGAAAGGAGGAGATTATTAGACCTCGACTCTTTAATTTCATTAATCAATCTCGTTTTACATGATGAGATAATTCAAGCAAAAATGATAACATACAAATATAGATAAATTATAATTCAGTTAAGAAAACACATGTAGCAATTAATCAAATAAAAAATTAGTTGAATATCTATCAGGTTATACATTCGGTCGATCACTTAATTCAGTCATTCCTTACAAGTGATATGCCTTCATCTAAGTACTTCAACTGTAAAATCAATCGATAGGCTCTGCCAAAGTCTTCTAACTATAAACACAGTCGATAGGCTCAACTAATATGACCAGTCAATAGACAACACCGGTCAAAGTCCTTTGATTAACTATTCTAGTTGATAGACTCCAACTATATTTCTTTCAGTCGATAGGACCGCAATTAATAAGACTTTAGTCTATAGAATCATCGGTTGATAAGGCTTCACCTAATAATATCCTCAATTGAATTATTCACCTATCATTAGTCAATACGTCCTACTAAGCAATCCAGTCAATATCATGCAATTGATAGCCAATTGAAGGCATTCGACTATAGGCCGTCAATGACTAAATCTTTCAATTGTCTAATTTAGTGGAGCAGTACCAATCATGATCTTGCAATTGACAATCTTTCAACTGATATATTTCAACTTTCTCTTTCACCTAACTTCTTCAACTGATTTCTTTAAATACTTTTAGTTAGGCAAATTCATATGTCTAATCTCCTTTTGATTAATGTTTCTGCATGCGATAAAACTTTCAACTGTTAATTTCAACTGAAATTCTTTGACTATCTTCTTTAGTTGAAATACTTAAACTATCAGTCTTTTGCCTAATGCTCTTTCGACTGTCTTTCTCCAACTGCCATTAGCCGATAACTTTTGCCTACTTTTACTCAGTCGATTGACTCTTCTAGGCAAATACTAAATTAACTAATTTCCTTCAACTGTTCTTCTCATCATCAGTTGATGATTTCTAGGCGATACCTTTGCACTTCAACTATCTATATCACATAACTATTTAATAGCTGTCTTATCTATAGGTAACACTAACTGTCTTTGATCATCTGATCTTCTTCAATTGACTTTATATTATTATATACAACTTTATATTTATTTCAATCAACATATTTTTTATCTTATTTACTTCAATTGAGACATTTAGGCGATACTTTCGTTAGCTATAAAATTTTTATTCTTGGCACCTAATATAATTTAGGTCAAAGACACTTTATTTAACTAGATATATCTACATAATAACTTTATTTTATATTTGCCAGGGATTAATTACAAATAAACCAATGGTCAAAGATTAGTACATATTTTTAGTCTTATAGCAAATATTGTCCGTAGTCAAGATCTTTCTATTTTTTTGCATGCAATCTCTTGTTAGACATAAAGTGTCCTAGACGTGCAGTTTTAATGACTCTCATAAAGCTATAAAAGGCAATCTCTTGCACTTTGTATTTGATGTGACACCACCTTGGGGGTGATAGTCACAAGACCGAAGACCCCTCGGACCTAGCAAGCAAGCAATGCAACAGATTGGCAACTTCACTCAAGCGGACTCACCCGCGTAGCGCTCACCGGGGTCCGTAGGTGGACCGGCGATGGGGATGAGGGTTCGAGGTTGGACCTTGAGATTCCAGGGGGTTGGCTAGCTTAAGATTGAACCCCCAAGGGTCCCGGGATGCTCACTCTCGTAGGCGGCAAGCACGCCGAGGGCGTAGGATATAATGGCTCTCTCGTAACTCGCCCGTGGTAGTCGCTCAATTATAAGCAAATTCGGGATCGGGCACTCTCTCACCGCCGACGGCACTAAGATGTAATACTAATTAAGCAAATGAAACCAGCAAAGATAAGTGTTCAGTAGCTCACCTGGTCAGTGTGAAGAGGCCGACCCCAGCCGAAGACGAGGGCGAGCGGGGAGGCGTGAGTACGCACCCGCACGCCGCGTCGATGCCGCTTGACTTGAAAATTTATAGAGTACACCACTACTCCTCGCGCATGAGGGTTGGACAAGGGGTTGGGCATAATGTGATACAGTCAAACACTACCTCCACGCAGGGAGGGGCGGTAAGCCGGCCAGGCGGGAAGGGGAGAATCAATCTAGGAACTTAATGAAAGAAAAACAACGGTTCTGTCCACCCTCTGGAATAGGGGATAGGCGGTCGAAGTCGGCGCCCCTGCGGCCTCTCCCGAACTCCGTTGTCAACGAAACCAGTTGGAGATCCTTTGTAGTTGACCTAGGAAGACATGCAATTTTGGGGGAATCTCTGGAAGGCAGTGCTGGTCGGGGCAGAGGCGCGAACAGGGGCTCTACTTGCTGGTTCTGGTAGCCTCTGCACCCCTACAGCTGGAAGACGAGGCTACCACAGACGCTCCTCAACTCCGATTCAGGCTTGGCTGGAGTCGCTGGATTCATTGTCGAGTCCTCTTCGAACGGAGACTCACGGGGGTGCCAGAGAAGGTCGGAGTAGACAGAAACAGCCCGAACAGTGATCGGGTGTCTGTTCAGTTCCAGGAGGAACAGAACTGCACACCCGAATAAGAAAAGGGAGAACTCTTAGCTCCGGATGCCGAACTGGGTTCCGCTTCTTGATCTTAGAAGTATACTTGTCGTAGAAGATCTCAGCCAAGCACCGCCTCTAGATCCTCAAAAGGAAGGCCGTGGTTGAACTTGATCTGGAGCTCTGGTTCTCTGCCTGAGTGGTTCTGCGCAGTTGAGGAAGAATCACTCTCACAGGCAGCTCGGTACTTGGAGGAATACGAAACCACCTTGGCTGCGAAGCTGACTGGATGACGATTCCAACGGTATATAGTATGCCTCCTGAAGCTTCACGATGACGCCGTGACAGTTGCTGCAAGTTGCTGGTACACTGCTGCCTGCGAACTAGCCTGTGTAGAGTGGTGATAGGTGATGGGAAATGGGGGTAGATGGGAAGGGAAATGAGGTGGATGTGTGTGGGGGTAACCCTTGGCTGTGAGGGGGTCTTCGAGGGGGTGTTCCAATGTGTGAGAGTGACAGAATGGGGGCTGGAAGGAGGTCTAGCAAGTGGAGGGAGGGAGAGCTGCGAATTTGGTTGGAAGGGAGAGAGGGAAAGGGTATTTGAAAATGGGTTTAAGGGTGGGATTAATTTCTGGTCTTGGGGATGGGAAGGGGTGTGTGGGGAAGGTAAAGGGGGGGCTTGGGGAGTGGGGAATTCTCCCTTGGGAGATGAGAGGGTGCTTGGGGAAGGGGAGTGGGTGGTTGGTGGTTGGAGGGTGGAGTGGGGAGTGGTGGAATCTCTCTTGGGGCTGGGGTGGAGTTAAGGTGGGGTGGTGGGGAGTTGGGGATGAGTTATTGGAGGGGGGGGAAGAGAGAGAAAGGTGGTTGGGAGGGGAGGAGAGAGAAAGGGGCGTACTCTTCTTTAGAGAGAGAAAGAAGAGAGAGAAGGGGAATCCACCCCAATAGAGAGAGAGAGAAGTGGAGAATCCTCTCCAATAATACACTAATTCACGTAATTTTTTTGATTCATCAAAGATTACAAATGAGAGGGTGAAGGGGGGTATTTATAGGGACTAAACTTTTCACATGATCATACTGACCCTGACTAATGACTAAGACTAGACAAGTCCAAGGGGGGGCGCCCCTGGACTTAGCCCACTAGTTGGGCCCATTAGATTGCTTAACTAATCACATGACTCAAGACTTAGGTAAATGACCCTTATACCTAGGTACCGGGCTCAAATAAAGGAAAAATTACATAGTTTATGACTCAAATAAAATATGAAAATTACATGGATTGACTGAAAAAAATGTGGAGAACACAATGGCGCAAACCGATGATCCATCAGAGCTTCGTAAAAAGTGGAGGGGTAAGTGATGCCCCCATCATACCCCCGGGGTGGGGAGAACTCGACCCCGTCGAGTATGGGTCCACCGGAGAAGTGGTACACCAAATGCAGCTCCGGGTGAGCCACGATCTCCCAACTTAACCCCGCGTCCATGGCCGGGGGATGGCGCTTCAGCTTCACAAAGTGGCACTGACACACCCTCATGCTGGTAATGATACGTTGCTTGCCTAGTATTGCCTCCATGTGCACACGTCGGGTTCTCAGGCTGATTTGTGGTAACTCTCTGGGGGTGTCCCTCTTAAAGGAAGGTATAGGCTCAAAGCACTCACTAGGATCCACCGCAGTGCTCATATAGGGTGCCGGATCCGCCACGTGGGAAATGGGGTGAATCTCAAAATCCATCGGTAAGTCAAACCCGTAAGCCGGGTTGCCAAAGCCACTCGAAACTTGGCAAGGTCCAAGTCCTCGTGCCCTCAAATTGGAGGTGACATGTAACACCCGAGAATTTTAAAATAGAAATTTACAAAAAAAAATTTAAAATTATTGAACTCATATTCTAATTCTATTAGATTAACCATTTAAAATATTTAATTACCAATATATGCTTTAGAAGATGCCAAATTATATTTTTGGAAATGCCAATTTATATTTTTAATCACTTAGGAAATTAATATTACACTATTCCAATGAAATAGGAAATAGGTTATATAGATAGTGTTTTAAAGGTTAAACATCACTTTTACAAGATGCCAATTCATATTTTCATAATTTAGAAAATTTCATATTTCAACTTTTACATTATATCATTATTTTGAAGAAATAAGGGTATATAGATGAAGTGTTAAAGGATAAACATAATTTAGAAAGTGAGAAAGGGTATATAGACAATTTTAGTTAGTGTAGAGTGAATACAAAAATCTCCGTTCCAAATAACGACATATGTTAAGTGGTTATTTCCTAAACGTGAATAATGACGTGAATAGTGCCACTTTTTATTTAAAAAGAATTTTTTAAAAAAAATTATATGTAAAAATAGAGAAAAATGTAAGGGTCTCACCCCTGAAATTTCACAAATAAATTCACTCAATTTTTAAAGATAAAAATCTTTGAAGTTAACTTTGAAATCTTAACTTATGAAATACACGACCCTCTCTGGGACGTCATTTCTTTTCCGATAATTATCACGATCATTCTATCCTTCTAGCCTGTGTAGGCTGTCAACCCACTAAATACCTTTTAATTCTGGATCTTGTCTCCCATCCTGTCGACCCTAAGGTTATAAAATACACTCTATTCTCCCTATTTGGTTAGTTCGACGGCTAGATACGGAAACAAGTTCGGAAGAGTTGCAGAGGAAGGGAAGGGCTGCTTCTTCCTCTCCTGTCAACTCCTGTCACTTCACAGAGGTAAGTGTTCTCAAATCCTTGCCTAACTAGTAGCTAATAAGTTAATTGATGCATATTTAGAGTTCGATCAACTAGTCGGTCATGGTATATATATATATATATATATATATATATATATATATATATATATATATATATATATATATATATATATATATATATAATACCATGTTATACATCGGTTAATAGCTCGTTACATACTGTTATCATGATTTTTTTAGCATGATTTCATGAGCTTTTCAACGGATTTTATCACACTAGTTTTCAGTCTTAAATCCTTAAATTATAGCCTCTGTTAACGTGTTAAACACACAGGGGCATTGAAAATGACGCCCCTGACTAGGGCGTCTATTTCAAAATTGAAGACTGTGTAAACAGTCATCAATTAATTAACGACATGACCAATGTCGTCAATTTAATTTTCTGGATTTTGAGTAATTGATAATTCAACACGTTCAAAAATCCATAACTATCAAATTAAAGCACTAAATCTTTGCATGAAAATGTTTCTGGAATCCTGACATTTTTCTCGACATATTCGTATCATTACTTTCTGATTTAGAATATTTTTATACTGATGAATAGTGCATGAATAGTGTGTGAATAGTGACATAGTTTTGTAAATGACGCCCCTGACGAGGGCGTCAATTACCAAATTGAAGACTATGTAAACAGCCGTCAATTAATTAACGACATGACCAACGTCGTCAATTTAATTTCTTAGATTTTGAGTAATTGATAATTCAACACATTCAAAAATCCATAACTATTGAAATAAAACACGAAATTTTAAAATGAACACATTTCTGGAGTCATGACATTTTTCTCAACATATTCATATCATTACTTCCTGATTCAGAATATTTTTTTTACACTGATGAATAGTATATGAATAGTGAATCACGGTAAATGACGCCCCTGACCAGGGCGTCAATTACTAAATTGAAGACTGCGCAAACAGTCGTCAATTATCAAATTGAAGACATGACCCATGTCGTCAATTCCGAATATTTTTTTTAACGGATGAATATGTAAATGACGCCCCTGACCAGGACGTCAATTACTAAATTGAAGAATGTTCAACCAATCGCCAATTAATTGAAGACATGACCCATGTCGTCAATTTAATTTCCTGATTCAGCATATTTTAACAGGGATGAATAGTACATGAATAGTGAAACAGTTTTGTAAATGACGTCCCTGCCCAGGACGTCAATTACAAAAGTGACGACTGTTCAAACAGTCGTCCATTAGATGACGCCATGACCAATGTCGTCAATTCATTTTCCTCAAATTTTTAGAAACCAGTAAATCAAAACATTCAAAAACCTATAACTAATAAACCGGACCATGAAAATTTTGACTGAACATATTTTTGTGACCTTGAAATTTTTCTCTACATGTCCATGTCTTCGATTCCTGATTTATTGGAAGAATTAAAAATGAATAGTATTTAAATAGTAAATTGGGACTCATAATGTAGAGCCACCATGTTCAGACAATTATAACTTTTTTAACCTAATCACGAAACTCATGCATGAACATGGTTCTGGAACCCTCATATTTTTCTCTATTTAACCATCTACTTAATTCCAGATTTATTGAAAGTATTAAAAATGAATAGTGTTTGAATAGTGTTTTGAGTCACAGAATGTACCTTCCCGGCATAAATCACCTCAATTTATTAAATAGGAAAACCCAACAATTTCACATGAGCATGATTCTGAACTCCCGAGAATGTCCTCTACCTGTCCATATCCTTACTTTCTATTTTTGAGAAAATTTTACGGTATGAATAGTATATAAAAGTCACTATTTCAATGAATAGTATCACTTTTCCAAATAAAAGAAATTTTTTTATATAGACACGTAGGTAGGTAGAGAAAAATATAAGGAATCTAACGGTATGCTCATGCATCAGATTAGGTATCATAATTCACATTTATTAAATTTTTCACATGGAGGATTAATATACTAAATGATTAATATATATATATATATAAACTTAGGAATGACGACGGTCGTCATTCACGAAACTGACGACCTAATCCCGGGCGTCATTTGGAGGTGAATAGTAATTTCAATGGATAGTAGTGAATAGTAATGAATAGTAATCTAAATAGTAATTGAATAGTATTCTTAAATAGTAAACTGGCATAACTGCATAATGGACCTTATGGGATGTTCTAACTTTTGTTTAACCTTACTATAGAGTTATCTAGAGTTTTGTTTAGGAAAAATTATATAAATTGATACTTTTTCCTTCATTTCTATTGTGGTTTATACCGACGCAACCCTAAGTCATTTTCTTGCATATTATGAGTCCTTGAATTCCATTCCATAAAAATCTACCTTGTATATCCTACTAAGGCAACCCTTGAAACTCTATATTGGCTATAAAATGAGAGTGGATGTCAAAAGTAATACATGAAATGCTGTGCATATAGGGCCCGGTCTGGTCCTGGGAGGAGCACCCGAAGGTACTTGTGCCCATGGGAGTTTATTGACCACGATGTTTAGCATTGCACCGGAGTACTTACTTGACTTGAGACACTCCACCCTACTCTCTCTCTTTACTCACTTGACTTGACTTGCATGGCCCGGAACGGGCAATACTTGATTTGTGGCCTGAGAAAGGGCGAAATACTTGCTTGATTGAAATAGCCAATTCTACTGATACGTACTTAACTTTACTTGCTTGAATTAAATTTTACTTGCTCGTACCTGAGATATACTTGTACATGAGTACATACTTGCACTTGAATTCGTAATCGTACATGAATCCCTGCTAGACCCGAAGTGGCATTTACATCTATAATTCTTGAAATACTGCTAGTCAAATACTTGAAATCTTGATATACTCTCTGTATATAGCTTTTGCTTCCTAACATTTTCAGGTGATTCGGATAGCGACAAGAATGGGTTTGAGGCCGAGTGAAGAGTGCTAGAACGCCATCCATTTATCATTAGCTAGTCGAGTCTTTGAATTTATTTGAGTCTACCTTGTATTCCCAGTTATGTCAGTTAGTGGGATAAACTTTGTGTTAAGTCGGGTAGCCTAATGTTTGGCTTTCTAAATTTGAAAATTTGTCATGGAATATCTTTATTTCCTTTGATTAATCAAATAAACATCACTTGGACTATTAGAATTTATTAGATTTTTAGTCATTTGCGCACTCCGAAATTTTGTATGTTAAAATTCTTATCACTCTAATGACACGATATATATAGACGCGTCACGCATCCGAGTATCTTCCATGCTCGGGACGTGACAGTCTTCATAGTATCAGAGCCTAGGTTTTCAAACCTAGGGAACTATAAGAAATAAAAGGTTAGAAATTGAAATCTTAAGTAAAAAACTTGAGTTGAAGGATAGGTAAAACTCAAGTTCAAGGATAGATATACCTTACCCGGTGAGATGGATAGAGCCATGGGTTAAGTTCTACAATGACTTTTGACCTTACAAGTAAACCCGATCTTTATCATACTTAACTCTTTTGTAGGATCATGGCTGCGGAAAGAGCACAATGACGCGAGATGCAGCGCACCGTGCAAGGCCTCACACAGGCACTATAGCAAGTGGCCCAAGGCGGAGCAAACCGTGGAGCGGGAGATCTCCACCGAAGTTTTCGTAACATGAACCCACCGAGGTTCACGGGTTCGTCCGACCCCGAGGATGCCGAGATTTGGCTAAAGGAGATGGAACGAATCTTCCGTGTGATGCAATGCGCGGATGAAGAGAAGGTTTTACTGGCCGTATTCCAACTAGAGCGGGACGCTCGATGCTGGTGGGAATCCATAGAAGCAACACTGCCAGAATACCATGTCACATGGGATGAATTCACAGAGCATTTCAACAACAAGTACTTCTCCGATCATATCCAGAAAAAGAAGGCCACAGAATTCACCGTTCTAAAACAACGGGGCTTGAAAGTGGCCGAGTATGAGGCCCAGTTCTTCAAATTATCTAGGTATGCACCCCACTTGGTGTGTACGGAAAAGATGAAGGTGAGAAGATTCCTCAATGGGCTTCGGCCCCATTATATCACACAACTTGCCCCGATGGACATCCAAGTCTATTCGGAGATGGTTCGGCGTGCTCAACTGCTGGAAGACACCACCGAATTATCTGAGAGAATCCGAGGAAGAGACAAGAAGGAACCCGTCACAAGCCCGGGAAAATTCAAACAATCCTTCAACAAGAAGCGGTTCTTCATGGGAGGGGAGCCCTCCAAGGCAAAGAAATTCCAGAAGAATGACAGGCCATTCTCCACCACCACACCATCAAAGAAAATTTGTAAGTATTGTGATAAAGCTGGCCATAAGACCGAGGAATGCTGGAGGAAGTTAGGAGCTTGTCTTCGATGCGGGAGCCAAGAGCATCGGATTCCAGACTGCCCACTGATGAAGGAGCAGGACATCAAAGACGAGAAGCGTCCGGTAAAGAAACAAGGCCGTCTGCAAGCTCTCCGAGAGACGGAACCCACTGAAGGCGGAATTGTGGAAGGTACTCTCACTATTTGTTCAAAAATTGCTCAAGTTTTATTTGATACCGGAGCAACTCATTCATTCGTTTTCAAGAACTTTGCTGCTTCATTTTCTAAGAAACATGAACTGTTAGATTTGGTCATATCTACACCTCTTGGGAATGAGTCTAATATCACTTATCACTATCCAAATTGTGAAGTGATGATTAAGGGAAGTAATTTACCTGATATGTCTAGATATGAAGGGTTATGACGTCATACTAGGTGCCGACTTGCTATCCACATACCAAGCAACTGTAGATTGCCGGCATGGCAAGGTAACTTTCGTGGATTTCCCAGAGCTAGTTTACAATAGCCCTCGGAGTAAATCACTTTTTATATCAGCACTCCGAGCTAGTAAACTTATGAATAAGGGATGCATGGCTTTCATAGCACTCGTGACTGGCACGGAAGTCGAGAAAGTTAAACTTGAAGATATCCGTGTTATTCGGGATTTTCTTGATATTTTTCCAGAAGAATTACCCGGCTTACCCCCGGAAAGGGAAGTGTCGTTTACAATCGACCTTGTCCCTGGTGCTGGTCCTGTTTCCAGGGCACCGTACAGAATGTCCCCTACTGAGCTGAAGGAACTAAAGGAGCAGCTAATAGAGTTATTGAACAAGGGTTTCATCAGGCCGAGTACTTCCCCATGGGGAGCACCCGTGCTATTCGTCAAAAAGAAGGACGGATCGATGAGATTATGCATAGATTATCGGCAGCTAAATCACCTTACAATCAAGAAATCCACTGCCAAGGATTGATGAGCTATTCGATCAACTATCTGGAGCTTTATATTTCTCCAAGATTGATCTTCGTTCTGGTTACCACCAATTGAAGATCAAAGAAGAAGACATTCATAAAACTACATTTCGAAGCAGGTATGGGCATTACGAATTTACTGTTATGCCTTTCGGACTAACAAATGTTCCCGTAGCTTTTATGCATTTAATGAACAACATATTCAGGCCCTATTTAGACCAATTTATTGTGGTCTTTATTGATGATATTCTAATCTATTCAAAGACCGAAGAGGATCATGAAGAACACCTCAAGAAGGCATTACAGATATTAAGGGAAAACAAGCTATATGCCAAATTCAGCAAATGCGAGTTCTGGCTCGAGGAAGTATCCTTCTTAGGCCATATTGTTTCGAAGAACGGAATTGCTGTTGACCCATCAAAGGTCAAAGCCGTGAAGAACTGGGAACAACCCACAAATGCAACTGAGATTCGGAGCTTCTTGGGTCTAGCTGGTTACTACCGACGTTTTATCAAGGACTTCTCCAAAATTATTGTTCCTCTGACCAGGTTAACCCGCAAGGAAGTGCCTTATGAGTGGAAGGAAGACTGTGAAAAGAGTTTCCAAACTTTGAATGATCTCTTGACCACTGCTCCAGTCTCATCATTACCAATGGAAGGAGAAAAATATGAGGTATATACCGATGCTTCTGGTATTGACCTCGGATGTGTATTGATGCAGAATGAGAGAGTCATTGCATACTCTTCCCGACAATTGAAGAAACATGAAGAGAACTACCCGGTTCACGACTTAGAACTGGCCGCAGTAGTATTCGCTTTGAAGATCTGGAGGCACTATCTCTATGGAGAATAATTCACTATGTACTTCGATCATAAAAGCCTCAAGTACTTATTCTCCCAAAAGGAGCTGAACATGCGGCAAAGGCGTTGGCTCGAGTATCTCAAGATTTCGACTTCACTATACAGTACCATCCTGGTAAGGGTAATTCCGTAACTGATGCCCTTAGTCGAAAGCCGAGAACAATATTGGTCAACTGCATGATACAATAATGGAAACTGCTGGAGAAATTCTCTGAGCTTGATATCAGCACAGATGAGAAGAACATGTGTATTATTCTATCTCATATGAGCCTATATCCAGATTTGCTACCTGAAATCAAGAAGCTACAAGAAGAGGATCCCTCGCTAGTGGAGATAAAGAGCAAGCTGGACGAGAGACTGAATTTCAAGCTAGCACATGATGGCAGATTGCTATTTCATGAACGGACATGTGTGCCCGACTGTCCCGAATTGAAGAAGAAGATTCTTGAAGAAGCTCATAGATCGAGATACACAATCCACCCTGGGGCCACTAAGATGTACCAAGACTTGAAAAGAACTTTCTGGTGGCCTAACATGAAAAGGGAGGTAGCAGACTTTGTGTCTCGTTGCCTCACATGCCAACAAGTGAAGGCGGAATATCAAAAACCCGCCGGAAAGCTACATCTGCTGGATATTCCCAAGTGGAAGTGGGAAGACATTGGCATGGACTTTATCATGGGTTTGCCCAAGTCTAGGGCGGATATGATGGAATTTGGGTAATTATCGACCGGTTAACTAAATCGGCCCATTTCTTACCCATCAAAAGTCGATGGTCAGTCGACGTACTTGATGCCCTGTATATTAAGGAGATGGTTAGATTGCATGGAGTTCCCATCTCGATCGTATCTGACCGAGATCCACGCTTCACCTCTCATTTTTGGAAGGGTCTACAACACTCTCTAGGGACAAAACTTAATTTCAGCACTGCTTTCCATCCCTAGATAGATGGTAAGACTGAAAGGACAAATCAGGTTGTTGAAGATATGTTAAGGGCATGTATTATAGATTTCGGTGGAAGTTGGCACGACCACTTATCCCTAGCCGAATTTGCCTATAATAACAGCTATCAAGCTAGTATTCAAATGGCACCTTTCGAGGCGCTTTATGGCAGGAGTTGTCATTCTCCAATATGCTGGGAAGAAGTCGGTGAAAGATAAATTCTAAGCCCAGATATGGTTAGAGATTCGACTGAGAAGATACACCTTATCAGAGAGAGACTCAAGGTAGCTCAATGCACGTAAAAATCTTATGCTGCTAATAGAAGGAGAGATTTGGAGTTCCAAGTTGGTGACCATGTATTTCTCAAGGTATCTCCTGGCCGAGGTATTAGAAGATTCGGTGTTAAGGGCAAGCTCACACCGAGATTTATCGGTCCATTCAAAGTATTGGAAAGAGTGGGGGAGGTGGCCTACCGTATTGCTTTACCTCCTCAACTCTCGGAAGTGCACAATGTATTCCATATATCTATGCTGAAGAAATATGTGCACGACCCTTCTCACGTCATCGACCATGCTGATTTGGTGATTCAAAGAGATCTTACTTATGAGCAAAGGCCGATGCGGATCCTTGACCGCAAAGTCCGAGTTCTAAGGAGCAAGACGATTCCTATGGTGAAAATCCAATGGAATCGATGCGCAGAACAAGAAGCCACTTGGGAGACCGAAGAATCTATGAAAAGAAGATACCCATAATTATTCTTAACTGTGAGTATTTTATACTTTCCACATTATCCTTATAGAGTTGAATTTGGGAACCAAATTCTTTTAAGTAGGGGAGGGTGTAACACCCGAGAATTTTAAAATAGAAATATACAAAAAAAAATTTAAATTATTGAACTCATATTCTAATTCTATTAGATTAACCATTTAAAACATGTAATTACCAATAGATGCTTTAGAAGATGCCAAATTATATTTTTAGAAAATGCCAATTTATATTTTTAATCACTTAGGAAATTAATATTACACTATTCCAAAGAAATATGAAATATGTTATATAGATAGTGTTTTAAAGGTTAAAATCACTTTTACAAGATGCCAATTCATATTTTCATAATTTAGAAAATTTCATATTTCAACTTTTACATTATATCATTATTTTGAAGAAATAAGGGTATATAGATGAAGTGTTAAAGGATAAACATAATTTAGAAAGTGAGAAAGGGTATATAGATAATTTTAGTTAGTGTAGAGTGAATACAAAAATCTCCGTTCCAAATAACGACATATGTTAAGTGGTTATTTCCTAAACGTGAATAGTGACATGAATAGTGCCACTTTTTATTTAAAAAGAATTTTTTAAAAAAATTTATATGTAAAAATAGAGAAAAATGTAAGGGTCTCACTCTTGAAATTTCACAAATAAATTTCCTCAATTTTTAAAGATAAAAATCTTTGAAGTTAACTTTGAAATCTTAACTTATGAAATACACGACTCTCTCTGGGACGTCATTTCTTTTCCGACAATTATCACGATCATTCTATCCTTTCAGCCTGTGTAGGCTGTCAACCCACTAAATATAATTCTAGATCTTGTCTCCCATCCTGTCGACCCTAAGGTTATAAAATACACTCTATTCTCCCTATTTGGTTAGTTCGACGGCTAGATACGGGAACAAGTTCTGAAGAGTTGCAGAGGAAGGGAATGGCTGCTTCTTCCTCTCCTGTCAACTCCTGTCACTTCACAGAGGTGGGTGTTCTCAAATCCTTGCCTAACTAGTAGCTAATAGGTTAATTGATGCATATTTAGAGTTCGATCAACTAGTCAACCATGCTATGTATATATATATATATATATATATATATACCATGACCTAGAATAATACCATGTTATACATCGGATAATAGCTCGTTACATACTGTTATCATGATTTTTTTAGCATGATTTCATGAACTTTTCAATGGATTTTATCACACTAGTTTTCAGTCTTAAATCCTTAAATTATAGCCTCTGTTAACGTGTTAAACACACAGGGGCATTGAAAATGACGTCTCTGACTAGGGCGTCCATTTCAAAATTGAAGACTATATAAACAGTCGTCAATTAATTAACGACATGACCAATGTCGTCAATTTAATTTTCTAGATTTTGAGTAATTGATAATTCAACACATTCAAAAATTCATAACTATCAAATTAAAGCACTAAATCTTTGCATGAACATGTTTCTGGAATCCTGACATTTTTCTCGACATATTCGTATCATTACTTTCTGATTTAGAATATTTTTATACGGATGAATAGTGCATGAATAGTGTGTGAATAGTGACACAGTTTTGTAAATGACGCCCCTGACCAGGGCGTCAATTACCAAATTGAAGACTGTGTAAACAGTCGTCAATTAATTAACGACATGACCAACGTCGTCAATTTAATTTCCTGGATTTTGAGTAATTGATAATTCAACACGTTCAAAAATCCATAACTATTGAAATAAAGCACGAAATTTTAAAATGAACACATTTCTGGAGTCCTGACATTTTTCTCAACATATTCATATCATTACTTCCTTATTCAGAATATTTTTTTTACACTGATGAATAGTACTTGAATAGTGAACCAGGGTAAATGACACCCCTGACCAGGGCGTCAATTACTAAATTGAAGACTGCGCAAACAGTCGTCAATTATCAAATTGAAGACATGACCCATGTCGTCAATTCAGAATATTTTTTTTAACGGATGAATAGTACATGAATAGTACGTGCATAGTTACCATTATATGTAAATGACGCCCCTGACCAGGGCGTCAATTACTAAATTGAAGACTGTTCAAACAGTCGTCAATTAATTGAAGACATGACCCATGTCGTCAATTTAATTTCCTGATTCAGAATATTTTAACACGGATGAATAGTACATGAATAGTGCATGAATAGTGAAACAGTTTTATAAACGTCCCTGCCCAGGACGTCAATTACAAAAGTGACAACTGTTCAAACAGTCGTCCATTAGATGACGCCATGACCAATCTCGTCAATTCATTTTTCTCAAATTTTTAGAAACGAGTAAATCAAAACATTCAAAAACCTATAACTAATAAACCGGACCATGAAAATTTTGACTGAACATATTTCTGTGACCTTGAAATTTTTCTCTACATGTCCATGTCTTCGATTCCTGGTTTATTGGAAGAATTAAAAATGAATAGTGTTTAAATAGTAAATTGTGACTCATAATGTAGAGCCACCATGTTCAGATAATTATAACTTTTTTAACCTAATCACGAAACTCATGCATGAACATGGTTCTGGAACCCTCATATTTTTCTCTATTTAACCATCTACTTTTTTTTTTGAAAGCCCTGCCTAGGGATAGGGGTGGGAAGGACCACCAATCTATCACTAGGGGGTGAATTTTATTACTGAAATAGGATATGCACAATTACATCAAACGGATGCTAGGCATGCCTTGCTTGTCTAGGCGAGCAGCTCCCTTTATATGAGAGGGAAGCTCATGAGAGGAATAAAAATTGTTACATTGCAAAGAGCATGCTAAAGTAGCCAAAGAATCCGCCACTGTGTTGCCTTCTCTATATATATGAGTAATGGTAGCCGATGAAGAAATCAGATTCCAAATATCTCTGACATGCTTGAGGATAGACCATGGACAGCTTACTTGTCCTTTGATGATCTGGACAAGTATTTTCGAGTCACATTCAATAAAGATAGGCGAAGAAAGAGCAACAGTGTATAGATATTTAACACCGTCAAGGAGAGCTCGGGCCTCCACTTTAATGCTGTTTGACTTTCCGTAGTAGTGTGAGAAAGCAAGGATAATACTACCACTGTAATCACGAATTACTCCACCACCTCCAGAAACTCCATTTAGCTTAGACGCACCATCTGTGTTTAGCTTAATGGAAGGCCAAGGAGGATGAATCTATTTAATTGCCAAGCAAAAATGTTGAGTTGATTTGACATTCTGCATTCCAAAGGCTTCCAAGATTCTCATGTGGCTTGGATTGGCTTCTTTGAGGTCTGCTGTACTGCATATTTGTCTGACATTGAAGAAAATGTTGTGAACAAGGCTCTGCTTGGTTGTTTGTTTACCATCATACCTGAATTGGTTTCTTGCACACCATAATTCCCATGAACCATACCCAACAAGTGCAAGGGTAAAGAGTCCGAAAAGGGACTTTGACTGTGTTCTGTTGATATTTTTCAGAATAATAGATCTGACAGAGTGTCCTTCAATGTGCAATCCATGAGAATCAAAAGAGATCCAGACATAAGTGGCCAACTCACTTTGAGCAAATTTAACCATCTACTTAATTCCTGATTTATTGAAAGTATTAAAAATGAATATTATTTGAATAGTATTTTGAGTCACAGAATGTACCTTCCCAGCGTAAATCACCTCAATTTATTAAATAGGAAAACCCAACAATTTCACATGAGCATGATTCTGAACTCCCGAGAATGTCCTCTACCTGTCCATATCCTTACTTCTATTTTTGAGAAATTTTTACGGTATGAATAGTATATAAAAGTCACTATTTTAATGAATAGTATCACTTTTCCAAATAAAAATTTTTTTTTTATATAGACACGTAAGTAGGTAGAGAAAAATATAAGGAATCTAACGGTATGCTCATGCATCAGATTAGATATCATAATTCACATTTATTAAATTTTCACATGGAGGATTAATATACTAAATGATTAATATATATATAAACTTAGGAATGACGACGGTCGTCATTCACAAAACTGACGACCTAATCCGTCATTTGGAGGTGAATAGTAATTTCAATGAATAGTAGTGAATAGTAATGTATAGTAATCTAAATAGTAATTGAATAGTATTCTTAAATAGTAAACTGGCATAACTGCATAATGGCCCTAATGGGATGTTCTAACTTTTGTTTAACCTTACTATAGAGTTATCTAGAGTTTTGTTTAGGAAAAATTATATAAATTGATACTTTTTCCTTCATTTCTATTGTGGTTTATACCGACGCAACCCTAAGTCATTTTCTTGCATATTATGAGTCCTTGAATTCCATTCCATAAAAATTTACCTCGTATATCCTACTAAGGCAACCCTTGAAACTCTATATTGGCTATAAAATGAGAGTGGATGTCAAAAGTAATACATGAAATGCTGTGCATATAGGGCCCGGTCTGGTCCTAGGAGGAGCACCCGAAGGTACTTGTGCCCATAGGAGTTTATGGACCACGGTGTTTAGCATTGCACCGGAGTACTTGCTTGACTTGAGACACTCCACCCTACTCTCTCTCTTTACTCACTTGACTTGACTTGCGTGGCCCGGAACGAGCAATACTTGACTTGTGGCCCGAGAAAGGGCGAAATACTTGCTTGATTGAAATAGCCAATTCTATATATACGTACTTAACTTTACTTGCTTGAATTAAATTTTACTTGCTCGTACCTGAGATATACTTGTACATGAGTACATACTTGCACTTGAATTCGTAATCGTACATGAATCCCTGCTAGACCCGAAGTGGCATTTACATCTATAATTCTTGAAATACTGCTAGTCAAATACTTGAAATCTTGATATACTCTCTGTATATAGCTCTTGATCTCTTATTGTTCATCATGTATAGATATACCTGCATACCCGATTCTTTTATACGTACGTCATGCATAGCCATATTGATAATACATGTAAATTGTAATTCACGTAAAGATTGCTCGAATTTGAGATGTAATTCTTACTGAGCGATTCGCTCATCCAGTTGCTTCCTAACATTTTCAGGTGATTCGGATAGCGACAAGAATGGGTTTGAGGCCGAGTGAAGAGTGCTAGAACGTCATCCATTTATCATTAGCTAGTCGAGTCTTTGAATTTATTTGAGTCTACCTTATATTCCCAGTTATGTCAGTTAGTGGTATAAACTTTGTGTTAAGTCGGGTAGCCTAATGTTTGGCTTTCTAAATTTAAAAATTTGTCATGGAATATCTTTATTTCCTTTGATTAATCAAATAAACATCACTTGGACTATTAGAATTTATTAGATTTTTAGTCATTTGCGCACTCCAAAATTTTGTATGTTAAAATTCTTATCGCTCTAATGACACGATCTATATAGACGCGTCACGCATCCGAGTATCTTCCGCGCTCGGAACGTGACATGACCCTAGGGTAGAGCCACTCCAAAGTCATCATCGCTAAGTTGCCAACTTGGAATTCCAAGTGGCGCTCGCGACCTTTTGCCCGCTTCTTGTGATTCTCACCGCTCGTTGCTTGATGTTTGCTTGGATGCATATGCCATGCACTATGATGCAGTGTGAGTGGGAAATGCTTGCTATGCAAAGGGGGGCCAGGACAACCATATTTAGACCAATCATGCAGAGATGCCATGGAGACTTTGAGGGTGTGGGAGGGCCGGGGGCATCCATAGGTGTCCCTCTCATGCGTGGGTGTGATGAGTGCCGGAGGACCCGGACATCCATGAATGCTCCTAACATGCTTAAGACTCGTGATGAATGAAGGTGGACCATTACATCCGAATATGGACCACTCATATTTTCTACTTGACATGTGGGTGATATGAATGAATGTACCTGACTTATAAATCATGCCAAGTGGTTCGAGGTGCCAAGACATATATTTTCTTAACCCGAAAATGACTTTGATGTGTTGGGGTATGGTTTGGCATTGGAGTTTTCATTCAAAAGGATCGAAGGGGTCAAGGAAGGTGGACATCATGGGGAGAGGCACCTCCTTGTTCCTTAGGTGTAGATCTTCCTTGGTCATTGCTACCCCTGTGTTGCCCGAGACTTGGGAGAGGTGGGCTTGATCCAACATGGTGGGTGAGGTAGGAAGGAGTGGGTGATAAGTGATATGGGTGGACCACATGGGTTCCCGGGTTCCCTTTGGCAGGGGTCAAAAGGATCAACATAAGTGTACCCAGGGGAAATGAGCTCTAAGTTCATCTCAACATCCTCAAGGTCATCACAATATGGTGGTGGATCATCCTCCTCTAATGAAAATGATTGGGTCGAAGTTTTTATTGGGTGGGTTGGCCATGAGGGAATGGCTTGGCTTTCTACCCGATATGAGGGACTCCAATTTGAGGATAAGGTCGGGCTCATCGGGTGTGGAGAGGAATAGAAGGAGGTCGCTAGTGTAGCAACCAACGGTGCAAATGGGATGTGATAGACCCAACACATAGGTGTAGGAGGTCAAGGCTCCTAGATTGGTTGGTCACCGTGGTCAACATGCTTGTGAACTTGATTTGCCATGCTAAGCCCTTAAGAAGATCCCCTAAGGTCTCCACTTGGTAGGATGATTGGATTGTGGTGTGATAGAAGGAGAATGGTACTATGGGGAGGTCTAGCTCCATGGGAAGGTAGGCATGGGATGTGATGGGAGGGATCGGTCTCTTCTTTAGCCATCTAGCTAGGGGCCCATCTAAGATTATGGTGCCATTTGTGAAGGTTTGTGGTTCTTGAGGTTCCGGAGTGTTTGGAGTGGTGAAGGCTTGAGGCTCTTCCTCATCATTGGTGTGAACTTGGGTTTCCTCATGGGTGGGGAGAGGATCCATGCTAGCATCTACGCCTATGTGAGTGGGTGTGGCCTCCTTTCCCAAGGGAATAGGAAGGTCTTTTGGGGATGGGGTGATGATGGTTGGTGCATGGCGCACCCGGGGTGGTGGGTAAAGGGAGACTTGGGTTAGGATAGGGAGGGGAAGTAGTGGAGGCCTAGGACATGGTAGAGTTGGGGTCGGGAGTGGGAGATGGGTTGGGTGAGGAGGCTTGGGTTGGTTGGACTTGGGAGGTGTGTCCTTTATAGGGGAAGATGGAGGGACAGAGGTGGGGGCTAAAGCGGTTTGAGTAGTGTAGGTTGGTGGAGGGGTTTTAGGTTGGGGTGTAGGGGCCCTTATAGGGGTAGAAGGAGAGGCGGAGGCCGGGACCACTTGGGTTTTAGTGGGAAGGGTTTGTACGGGTGGAGTTGGAGGAGTGGCAGTGCTCCTCGGGTTATGGTAACCCGGGTAGGAGGGGCAAACACATTTAGTCCTAAGTTGATCCTTCATGTCCCCCCATGTGGTGAGGGGAGCTTCCCTTCTAATTATCCTTAAGACTTCAATTCTCAACCAATGAGTTTGAGCCCGTTTGGTAAGTTGCAATTTGGCAAACCAGACCTTCTCATCCTCGGACATGAGATACCAAGTGAAGTAATGATTCATTGAGACTTCCCAATCTAAATAGTCACTCGGATTGCTAGACCCATCAAAGGTGGGTGGGTGGGTGGGAAGGTGCACTCCTACCGGTCGCTCTTGGGGTGAGCCCATTTTCTCCTAGTTGGTTGAGTCGACCCGATAGGCTATCAAGCCGCTCATTGGCATAGGTCAAGGCTCCCATTAGGTAGTTGACACAACCGTGGAGGCCATGTGTGTTGGTGGTGGGTTTCTCTTTGGGGTTTGGACTTATGGAGAGGGACGATGGGTAAGGTCGGTATGAGGCGGCCATGCTAGTGGACATGAGTGATGCACAGGGGGACTCTAAATGCATATGCGCGCCCTAGGACCAACTTGTGGAGAGATAAGTTGTGAACTTGCTCTGATACCACTTGATGTGACACCACCTTGGGGGTGATAGTCACAAGATCGAAGACCCCTCGGACCTAGCAAGCAAGCAATGCAACGGACCGGCAACTTCACTCAAGCGGACTCACCTGCGTAGCGCTCACCGGGGTCCGTAGGTGGACCGGCGATGGGGATGAGGGTTTGAGGTTGGACCTTGAGATTCCAGGGGGTTGGCTAGCTTAAGATTGAACCCCCAAGGGTCCTGGGATGCCCACTCTCTTAGGCGGCCAGCACACCGAGGGCGTGGGATATAATGGCTCTCTCGCAACTCGCCCGCGGTAGTCGCTCAATTATAAGCAAATTCGGGATCGGGCACTCTCTCACCGCCGATGGCACTAAGATGCAATACTAATTAAGCAAATGAAACCAGCAAAGATAAGTGTTCAGTAGCTCACTTGGTTGGCGTGAAGACGTCGACCCCAGCCAAAGACGAGGGCGAGCGGGGAGGCGTGGGTACGCACCCGCACGCCACATCGATGCCACTTGACCTGAAAATTTATAGAGTACACCACTACTCCTCGCGCAGGAGGGTTGGACATAGGGTTGGGGATAATGTGATACAGTCAAACACTACCTCCACGCAGGGAGGGGCGGTAAGCCGGCCAGGCGGGAAGGGGAGAATCAATCTAGGAACTTAATGAAAGAAAAATAAGGGTTCTGTCCGCCCTCTGGAATAGGGGACAGGCGGTCGAAGCTGGCGCCCCTGCGGCCTCTCCCGAACTCCGTTGTCAACGAAACTAGTTGGAGATCCTTTGTAGTTGACCCAGGAAGACGTCTAATTTTTGGGGGAATCTCTGAAAGGCAGTGCTGGTCGGGGCAGAGGCGCGAATAGGGGCTCTGCTTGCTGGTTATGGTAGCTTCTGCACCCCTACAGCTGGAAGACGAGGCTACCACGGACGCTCCTCAGCTCCGATTCAGGCTTGGCTGGAGTCGCTGGATTCATTGTCGAGTCCTCTTCGAACGGAGACTCACGGGGGTGCCGGAGGAGGTCGGAGTAGATAGAAACAGCCCGAACAGTGATCGGGTGTCTGTTCAGTCTTAGGAGGAACAAAACTGCGCACCCCGGGAAAGAAAAAGGAGAACTCTTAGCTTCGGATGCCGAACGGGGTTCCGCTTCTTGATCCTGGAAGTAGACTTATCGTAGAAGATCTCAGCCAAGCGCCGCCTCCAGATCCTCAAGAGAATGGCCGTGGTCGAACTTGATCTGGAGCTCTGATTCTCTGCCTGAGTGGTTCTGCACAGTCGAGGAAGAATCTCTCTCATGGGCAGCTCGGTGCTTGGACGAAGATGAAACCACCTCGGCTACGAAGCTAAACTGGACGACAATTCCAATGGTATATGGTACGCCTCCTGAAGCTTCACGATGACGCCGTGGCAGCTGCTGCAAGCTGCTGGTACACTGCTGCCTGCGAACTGGCCTGTGCAGAGTGGTGATAGGTGATGGGAAATGGGGGTAGATGGGAAGGGAATTGAGGTGGATGTGTGTGGGGGCAACCCTTGGCTGTGAGGGGGTCTGGGAGAGGGTGTTTCAATGTGTGGGAGTGACATAATGGGGGCTAGAAGGAGGTCTAGCAGGTGGAGGGAGGGAGAGCTGCGAATTTGGTTGGAAGGGAGAGAGGGAAAGGGTATTTGAAAATAGGTTTAAGGGTGTGATTAATTTCTGGTCTTGGGAAATGGGAAGGGGTGTGTGGGGAAGGTAAAGCCTTGGGGAGTGGAGAATACTCCCTTGGGAGATTGGAGGGTGCTTGGGGAAGGGGAGTGGGTGGTTGGTGGTTGGAGGGTGGAGTGGGGAGTGGTGGAATCTCCCTTGGGGCTGGGGTGGAGTTAAGGTGGGGTGGTGGGGAGTTGGGGATGAGTTATTAGAGGGGGGGAAGAGAGAGAAAGGTGGTTGGGAGGGGAGGAGAGAGAAATGGGCGTACCCCTCTTTAGAGAGAGAAAGAAGAGAGAGAGAAGAGGTATTCACCCCAATAGAGAGAGAGAGAGAAAGAGAAGTGGAGAATCCTCTCCAATAATACACTAATTCACTCAATTTTTTTGATTCATCAAAGATTACAAATGAGGGGGTGAAGGGGGATATTTATAGGGACTAGACTTTTCACATGACCATACTGACCCTGACTAATGACTAAATGACCAGACAAGTCCAAGAGGGGGGGGGGCGCCCCTGGGCTTTAGCCCAATAGTTGGGCCCATTAGATTGCTTAACTAATCACATGACTCAAGACTTAGGTAAATGACCCTTATACCTAAGTACCAGACTCAAATAAAGGGAAAATTACATAGTTTATGACTCAAATAAAATATGAAAATTACATGGATTGATTTAAAAAAATGTGGAGAACACAATGGCGCAAACCGACGATCCATCAGAGCTTCGCAAAAAGTGGAGAGGTAAGTGATGCCCCCATCAGTATTACTTACACTAACATGTGCTATCAATGTGGTAAAGATATACATGTCATGCCATGAGAAGCTTTGATAGAACAAGAGACAAATAAAGAAAACTTGGCTTGAGAAAGAAGTAGATGACTACAGACACAATGGATAGCTTAGTCTCTCAAAAAATTATACATTATAGAGAACCCTATGGAAACATGAAGATGTGTCTAACGAATAATTTACATGTGTGTTATAAATATAAGACACCTTCCTGACAGAAAACTAGTAGAACCCTGAGTAATCGAGAACTTTAAAGTGTTGTGAGCAATCCAAACTCTCCACTATTAGAAGCACTTCCTTAAATGGTTCTATAGTCTTCGATGAATTACATCCATACACTAGCATTCAAGAGTCTACATCCACTTCAATTACACAAGCTTCTAAGCAAGTCATCACTCTCACTTTATTATGTTGTTTTCTCTCTTTATATGCTTTAGTATAAAGAGAGAAAAAAAACGTAATAAGATTATGTGGTTTCATCTTAGGCTAGAGTATTATACGTAGGTTAAAATGTGTCTGAACTAGTATAAAATTTCTAGTATCTGTGGGGTTTCATATCTTTGTGCCTTAGATCCTTTCTTCTTAGTTCAAATTAGATACAAATTTATTTTAACTCATAAGTTTTAACAAGCACTCCCAATCACCCCCCCCCCCCCTTGAGGTGCTTTGCTTCTAACAAAAAGTGTGCTTGTATAGCTTTCAATTAGAAGTATTTTTGGACTTTATAATTATGCCCTAGTTATTTTGAAGAATGGACTATTGGCTTTAGAATTCCAACCAAAAATTCAAATTGGAACTTCATATATTAGAATAAAAATGAGGTTGTGGAAGGTCTTGAATAATACAAGTATTCGTCGTTGGTAACAATCCGCACTATTCGAAAGAATGTAGATTGTGGAAGAAGTAGAAGTGGGAGCGAAATATGTTCTTTGCACTCATTGCGTCATCCGCACAAGGATGAAAGGAGCTATAAAATGTAGCGAAGTGAAATAATTAGGGTTAGGATTTCATTTCAAAGAAAAGGTACTATCTAGATTCTCAGATCTTTATCTACATATTATTTTATCATCATGTCATAGATTTATGTTTTGTTCCCAAATGCAAGCTAAAGACATGAAAACATAGAAATACAAAATTTTCACTTGTTGCACTAAGGGCGTGCAGCTCCTTCCTACACCGTCCTGCGATGCAAGGAAGATAAATAATAATAATAATAATAATAATAATTTTTAAGTAGTCATCTCCCAAGCTATCCATTCCTACAATTCAATCTTCGATTGGATGGCTACAAAAAAAAATTAAAACTGTTCATTTTTTCGTAAAAAGTGGGTCGATCAAAGTTGACCCATTAAGGATACCCATTATTTTTTTAGATTTTTTATAGCCATTAAAAGTTATGTTTTTTTAGATTTTTTTAAAATTTTTTAAGTTGATCAAAGTTGACCCATTGAAAGTTATTTGTCCTAGGCTCTCATAAAATTGACAAATGGGCCAAATTCTGGACCCAAAGTTATAAAAAAAATCCAATAACAAACATAGATAGTGTTAATGGGTAGAGTACAAATAGAGTTCAAAACTAAGCGGTTTCTGAGTTTAAAATATAGTACTAGTTTTGAATGTCCATGGAAGGTATTTTATAGTGGTTTACTCGTTATAGGTGCGATTTCTGGAAGACGCTGTCTAGCTTCTGTTTCCATGGTCTTTGTTAGATTATAGGGTCCGGTGTCATTCTATGAATTCATTCATTTTTACTATGTAGATTACCAAATCCACATAGGGACATCGATATTTGACAACCCATCTCACTACAGAATATATAAATGTGAGGCTCTATGCTGCCAAAAAAAGGAGAAGTGTGTTCCACCTTCACTATTAGTTTGAGCTTTTGACACAACGATGGAACTTGCTCCTAACAATTTTTGGTATCGAAGCAAGGTTACAAGTTTGAATCCCCGGAGTGTCACTAGGAGGGAGATTATTGGATTATGGTAACGTCTCCTTGTGGATCTGTTGTTATTACGTAGATCCGCATAGTTAGCACATAGAGATGTGAAATTCTGCACTGTCAAATGAAAGAAATACGATCCGCCCTCACTGTTAACTCGAGCTTTTGACACAACGGTTGGAGATTGATCCAAAGCCTTACATGTGATCACTTCAGGATATGAAAGCCAGTAGAACAATGAGGCCAAACTCTCCATTGGAGCCATGGATAAAGCAGTGTTATTAACACTTGGGGAAATTGCTAAGCTTCCCGGCACCAAAGAAGACAAATTACAAGAGGTAACATTGGGTCATGCCCAACATCTATCGCTTTGAGTACTATACATGAGGACTTTCAATGCTACCTAGGTATATAATTAAGTTCCCTAAATCTGAAGTGGCTGTGGGCTACTCCAGTGACACTGGCAACATACATTAATTTGATGCACCTTTCAAAACTTTGCACAAGAAATAAGTCATATCATGGTATCAACGAAGAGGGACGGACAGCTCCATGCCGCATAGAGAAAAAAGCTTGATAAACATCTATTAACTTTCACCAGTCTAAGGTGATGTTCCTAGAGAGATAAAGCCTGTCAATGTACTGTATAATGGGATTAGAAGCATCGATAAATCTTTGCATTCCTTCCCGAACAGAGTGATCTGCAAGAAATCAGGAAAAATTAAGTATAAATATGACAATGGGAACATGAACAATATGAATCCATGGACACAACACAGAAGACTGGAAGAAAGTGTGTGCCAAGAATTTCAAGAGGATGTAGTTCCTGGCATGAAGCATTTATACCCAGAATGCACTGCTCAAGACAATAACAATGGCAATGTGGTTTACAAACGAAGTACATGAACTTCTCATCAAGATTTCTGCTGGTGCATGCGATCCACAAGAACATGTCGGATTAATGTGTTTATCCATTAGAGCCATATATTCTTCGGGAGTTAAAACATGTAATCCTTCCAAGGCATTCTGTACTCTTTTTTATTTCAGTCTATCAACTTAATCCATCATTTGATTGTAGTTAGTGTTTGATTGGATCATCCTACCCATATATCCTCTGCATCCTGTGACCTGAAGTTCCCATATCAATCACTAAAATAAAGGATCCAAATCGAGATAAAACATGTCTTTGTGACAACAGCAAAGCATGGTTAAAATGGACATTTAATCTAGAGCCAAGTACTGGCACTCTGATCATGGGAATACTCTGAAGAGTAAACACAAACTCACGAGTCTCATTTAGCCTCGAAACAAGCTGATCCCTTGTTGGAAGAGCATACATTCCAGCACCAACTGCTGTCCTAATTGCCCAGGTGTGGTATGGTGCACAGACTTTTTCATAAGCGGTGGAAGCTGCTTCTCTCAAAGAGTAATCACTGAAAGGCAAACAATGATGAAGGCAAATAATTATACACTACTCCACATTAAAAGCATAGAATGAGAGCATGATACTTGTGTTCCAAGAGTAGGGTGGAGCTGATACTTGGCAGCACAAATAAGCAAATGAATATTCTATGATGAACCAAATTCTTCTGTTATATCTTCACAACAAGTGCAGAGAAAAGAGAACAACGTCTAGTCTAATTCTTCACACTGCCTTATAAATGAAGACAGGTTTTATAAATGCTTGTTGTCAAGCCTTGGGATGCAACTATAAACTGTACTAATTAACAAAACTAATAAGTTTTCGTTGAATGCTTTCTCACCACCCTCATCAGTGTTCAGGATGCTTGGAAGGCAGGTTTCAAGGATATACTGCTACAAGGAAAGCAGATAGAGATACTAATAGGATGACACCCTTAGAAGCTTTGCAAGATTCTGTGTCTTTCGTTATCCTCGGGCTGTTGTTAACTGTCACTAAAAACCTGAGTCTGAGGACCTGTTTAGGGAAACTTTTAATTGGAAGGTATTTTTAACTTCTATTTTCAATGTAAAGAGTGTAACTTGAGAGAGGTTGTAATTAGCTATTGAAAGCAGATGAAGTCAAGTTGAAAGCGTAGAAACTCTATGAATGCTAATCCAGGGTAACAACATCACTGAAAGTTTGAAGGTTGATCAAAATAATCTTAAACACCTAAACTAAAATTTCAATGTCAAAAAAAAATGAAAAGCTTTCCCAAGTTATAAGTCCAGACATAGCATGCATATTTTGAACAATATGCAATATTTATTGCATAAAAACTCAAATTCAAACTCCCTAACATAGACTCAAAAAAGGAATATATTTAAAATTTATAAATAGTAAATAATCATAAAATTGGTTAGATAAATGAATCAATAAATATTAACATATTTTATGGATTGAATGGGTATTCATTAAAGCCAACCTGATCCTTACCCTAGCAAGGCCTAGTCTGTCAGGGGACTCCTCTTCGGAACCTCGCAAGGCACAGGTGTAGTAGTTGCTCGGCTCGTCAGAGGAAGGCTAGTTTGAGGAAGAGGCTGGAACATCGCAAGCATGCATCCGCCCCTTTCTATTGTCCAGCCTCGGCAGCGGATCCCTGGGAGCAGTCGAGCAATCTCTTCGACGATGCTAGTGATCCACAGAGGGTGGAAGCAGAGCGGTCGGATGGAGATGGTGATAGTGGTGGGTGCGAGGGGAATGGAGGTGGGAAGAGAGACAGTGGTAGTGGGGAGGGGGAGAAGGCACTCCAGGAATTGCCTGCCCTCTCCTTTCTGATCGAGGAGCAGCTCCGGCAAGCACCCTTGCTTTGTCTGCCAGCGTTGGACCCCCCAACTGTTGCTCTTGCGGGTGGGGATCTCGCAGCAGAAGGGGAGGCGGATGTCGCTCTTCTAGAAGGATGTGGCCAGCAAGAGGTCTTAACCTTGCCTTCCTTGCCCAGGGAGTCAGAAGATTTGCGCACGGCCTTGGAGTAAGTCGAGGAAGCCTATCAAAGGGAGAATTTAGCAAAAGTGGATAACAAGAGTCTTAGCAAGGAGGAGGTCAAAGATATCTTAGCTACGGTGGAGAACTATATGGAAACTCAAGTGAGTGAGACTGCTATGCTGATTGGTGTATTCGATGTGGGCATGGATAGAGGCTTGAGGTCCACCTTCTACTTGATTAGACGTAGATGGCTGGTAGACATAGGAAGGCGAAGGCTGAAGTGGCTAGTAGGAAAGGAGGGGCGGAGCAGGGAGTAGGTGGAGGAATGGTCGAGGAGAGTGTTTTTGTTTACTTTGGGGTGCTTGCACTTCCATTTCTCTGTTGTTTGGGAGCTGTCTGATGGGTTGTTACGTGTTGTCGTTTTGTGCTTAGTTGGGGTCTGAGCTTAGTAGGTAAGGGTTTGTTTACTTCTTTTATTTTGCTCCCGACGCAGAGAGTTGTCCGCCGCCTTTTGTTTTTGGGAGTCATTTTGGGAGCACTCCCCCCCCTCTTACACGTATACTTTTTCTCTTTATATACCAGTAGTACTACCCATGTTCAAAAAAAGATGCAGATCGGATCAGATCAGATTGAATTTCATTTTGGCTTACCCATCACTTGATCCATGAGAGATATATACAAGTGAGAAATTTCCACTCAAGCACTATTTTAATCCACAATTTTACAGATTGGATAAATGTGACCGGCTGAAGGCAGATAGACTAACTCGATCCATTTGCACCCCTATTTTTGAATCATGTTTTTTCTTCATGTATTCGATAGTATTTCAAATATTGAAACTGATTGAAGAAGAATATATATCCACACATCAAATTTTGATTTTGCATTCATTATTTGTTAATCCCAAATGATATCCTCAATCTCCAGACAGAACTGAAGAAGTTCTACGACCAGAAAGAATATTGTTATCCACATGTTACACATCAAAATGTAATTCTTGGAGAAAAAATACATAAAATTCTGATCTCAGTTCAACCCAAGATCAGTCAAACAAACACTAAGCTTTAAAAAATCCACACGGCTATCTGTGTGGCACAAGGGAAAAACTTGTTTACATATCAAAAAAGTGCAGACAGATCAAGGTTTCCCAACATCCAAAAGAATTAAAAATTGACTGTGTCAACTGCGTTTCATATGATTTCTACAGTTGGAAATAACTCGACTAAAATAAGAAAAGAGGGGGGGGGATGGAGGTGAGAACTGGAACATACTTGGAGGAAAGGAACTGCTCAAACAGTGCTCTTATGAGGTCAAGTCCCTGTCTTACTCTGCGAAGATTGCGAGAATGGCTTCCAGGTTTCCTGACCGTATCACATTTAACATCCTCATCGAGCATGCTGCTTAAAGTGTCATATGTCTTCGATGCTTCTAGCAGGTCATGTACCTGAACAAAAATTACAGTTTTTTTTTGAAAAAAAAAAAACACACACACACACACCATAATTAAACTCCTTTATATGTCTCCAGAAGGCAACTGGTTCCCATTTTAATTTCCCAATCAACAAAAATGGGCATCGATCGATAAAAACCAAGGATGATCGATGCACACACCTCAAGTAAGTGATTCTTGCTTAATTAGCTGGCGATTCGATTATATATATATATATATATATATATATATATATTTATATACATGCCACGGTGGTAAAATATATAGGAAATTAAGGCGTACATCACCAAAATAATTAAGAATGTTGTGAGTCGGTGGTAAAATATGCACCTGCTCGCATCATTTCCGACACTACGCTTTTTACCGACGTTAAAAGTGCAAGAAACCGTAGCTGAACACCAACCCTGTATATATGTTAGTGGGTGACGAAGGGGCAAAATGCGGACCTTGGCGACGTACTCCAGCTCGGCGAACTTGAAGGCGAAGCCGAGGCAGCCGAAGAGCACGGACACGAGCGAGCAGGCGTCGGAGAAAGGCCTGACCCGGAGCTCCACCGCCTGCTTACCGCCTCCGGCCCCCTGCAGCGTGCTCGCCAGCTCCTCGAAGGCCTCGGCCACCGCCGCGAGCGGCGTCGACCCCGCCTCGACCTCCTCGAAGGAGGAGTCGTACGGCGAGGAGTTGGGGGAGGAGGAGGAGGAGGAGGGGGACAGCTTCTCAGGCGCCATAGGTGGAGTTGCCCCGGCGGCGGCCATCTGGACGCGGGTGCGCGCGCTGGTTGGATCATGCAGGAGGAGGGGAGGCGGAGGAGGAGGAGGAGCAGAGGGAGGAGGGCCATCGGCCTCCCCCCCGCCCCGCGCTCGTCCATCTAAATAAAATGGCGGGAGGGAGGGGGTTTGTGGAGGTGAGGGCGGAGAACCGTCCGCCGCCCTCGCCCCGCTCCCGTCTCCTGCGGCTTCGAAGCCGACGAAGCCGCTAACACCTGCACAAGAAACGCCATGTCGATACTCGAAACAGAGTGAATCCGTGATCGTATTCGATAATCAAATTGATTAGGAAACATTATTTTTATGTAGTCTTAAAATTTTAATATTATTTTTATACTCTTATTTCTATGAAATTTATTTCATTATCTCTCAAATCTCGTAATCTATATAAGGGTCGATTTGATAATAGAATTGTCGAAGAATACGGTATACGACAAGAGAGAAATAGGGGTGAGGCCCACACTCCCTCCCCCCCTCCCCTCACACAGCCATATTATTCAGGGCGAGTGACGTGTTCGACCCTCCGGAGTCGAACAACGTTATCTTACAAAAAATAATAATAAAGAGGGCCTAAAGTAATTACATCTTATGAGTTACGTGCTTCAACGGCACATGAGATTATATTTTTACCTCAAAACATATCACCATCTTCCCCTCCTCCTCGTCATGCCTCCTCTCCCCATCTGGCCAAAAACCAAATGCTGGGGATAGGTTAGTAATTTGCCCTGCACCGACCCATCCCAGGTTAAGCATTGCCAGAGATCATTAACATTAGTGGTTTGGTGTGCTCGTCATAAAAGTTTGAGAGTTATTGGGATAAATTTCATAAAAGTAGAAATTTATGGATAATATTTATTATTTTTAAGGGTATACAAGTTATTTTCCCCAAATGATTATCCCTTAACCTTATCTACTACTATAAATAGCATCGATTAGGGTTCTGAATATTAATCCATAAATAAAGATATTTTTGCATATAAACTCCTACAATCATAGTTAATTGCTTATTAGTCTCAGAGTTTTTGATGAGTACATATAAATCTATACCGTCTTTGCTGCTAGAAGAATAAGCCTCTGCCATTCATTTCATTCAACGAAAGTTAATCGGACTCTAGTTAACTTGACCTCAAATGATGAAAATGCCCTTGATTAGAGAGAGAGAGAGAGAGAGAGAGAGAGAGAGAAGAGTGCCACATCCGGCCCCTCTCCTCCACCTCCTTCCCTAGCGAGCATCCCCCCCGACACCCCTCCCAACTAGCCCTATCTCTCCCTCTGGTAAACACCTAGAGCTACCCCACCCCTTCTGCCCCCCTCCCAACCCTCTTGGCCCCCTCCCCATCTGGCCACACAGACCCCCTACCCCTGCCAGCCCCATCTCCCTCCCTAACGAGCACCCCTCCACAACCCTCCCAGGCCCCATGCATCTGCCCTTTCAGCGAACACCCCCACTCCCCATCTCTCCTCGCCCCCATCTTCCTCCCCAGCGATGATAGCAACCCCCACCACCAACCCCTCGCCAAGTAGCTGGCTGAGGGCCACCATCATTGACAGCAACCCTCACTTGTTAGGACGTCCAGTACAACCTTGACACTGCCTTGACCCAGCTCCCACACTAGGTCGGTGAGAAGCCACTACCACCCTGCGCAGGAGTAGGAGGTAGAGGAAGAAGAAGAGGGCGAGCACTACCACTGCTCTAGTGACCACGACGGTGATGGTGGTAGCTCCTCGACTGAATGGGTAGATGGCAGCTAGGGCGAGAAGGCCCTCCCTCTCCCTCCCCCCACACCTCTACTAGTACCCCCCTTGCCCCTTTGTCATCATCCCCTAGCCCCCCCCCCCCCCCCCCGCCGACGCCTTTATTGACCACCCAACCTCCTCCTCCTCTGGCTACCACCAACCCCGTCTTGTCATGCCCCCCCTCCTCACCCCCTGGGCGAACATAACACCCCCCTCCCTTAGAGCAACCTGCACGGAGAGAGAGAGAGAGAGAGAGAGAGAGAGAGAGAGAGAGAGTTGTTGGGTCCCGTAGTGTAAGAACACGGATCTAGAGGGGGGGTGAATAGATCGTTTTACTAAAAACTATGTCCAATTAAAAACACAAACTAGCGCACAGCGGAATTAACAAGATTGATAAGATTGAGGAATTAGCTAAACACAATAACTAGGTTCTCTCGATCTCACCGTTCACACATGAACATTCAACCAATAAAAACACTAAAGCACGCATCCACAAAAGCAAACCACAAGACACCGAATTTTTAAGGTGGTTCGGGACCACGACGGGTTCCCTACGTCCACCCCTCACCAAACTCGGTGAGGCTTCACTCGGGGATAAATCCCCAAACAGAGACGATGCTCCAAACACACACGGGACGACGCCCGCACACACACGGGGACACGCCCCAACACACACACACACAGACGGAGACAAAGTCTCCCACACGATCCGACGTCCGGATCACAACCACACACGATCCGACGACCGGATCACAACACACACACACACACGCTGCAACAACCGCAGCACAATAACACAAACACGATCACACGAAGGCGATCAAACACGACCGTATACACAAACGGTCACACACACGAGTATCTCTATTGTTCAGAAAATAAACACAAATACTCAAGCATGCTCAAACCCAAAATATAGATCATAGAACATATCACAAAGAACTGATAGAAGACATAGAAATGATCCCCCTTTGTTTTCCAAGGCTGGTTGATGATGTTCCTTGAACCACGAGTTGGAGGGTAGCCGGATGACGACGATTCTTACGTCCTCTTGATCCTCTCTTCGATCCGCTCCTTTTCTTCTTCTTCCACGAGCTCCAGATCTTCACGGATGTAGATGATATCCTCCTTGAAAGAGCTCCACCACGTTTTCCCCCTTTTCTTCACCTATACGAAAGAACAAATGAGCATTAGGGTTAATCCTTGCTGAAATTCAGAGCAACACATTGATATATATAGGAGACAGACCAAATGACCCATATATCCCTTCTAAAATGAGTTTAAAACACCCTAACATGATTAGGAACCATTAGGGTATATTTTAGAATGGTTTAATAGGGTTTTCAATAAGTTTAAAACACTTTCGTAAGTCCCGTCCGGAAGGGGTCGACCCTCGGCAACCAGGTTGCTGGAATACACAAAAAGAGGCCCTCTGTTACAGGGGTCGACCCTTGGGGTCGACCCTTTCAGTGGGGGTCGACCCCTGGGGTCGACCCTTGGCAACTAGGTTACTGCCAGGGCCAAAAAAAGAGCCAGGTTTAAAGGGGTCGACCCCATGGGTCGACCCTTTCAGGCAGGGTACAAAAAAAATAGCTCTGCGCGCTTCGACGGCAGGAATTAATTCTCCTAGCTCCGAACTCCGATCGAAGCAAGACTGGAGGTGTTGGAAAGAGGACTCCCAGAGCTACAACATAAAATTTTTAGAGGGGAGATACAATGGTTGGATTAAAAATGGTGAAGACTGTAAGATAGTTTGAGTTTAAAAAATAACTAAAACCACCATCAAACCAAAAGGAAACAATTGATTAAATGTTACCATAATCCCATGAAGATCAACAATGATTTTGCATCCTGAAAAACATGATAAAACAAGAGGTTAGTTGAGAATCAAAATATATGAGTTATGTATTAACATTATGAACATGTTCACAATGAAATACATCATTGAACCTATTCAAACATGCGTTTTACTTCTTAAATCACTTAGCAAAAATACATTTGACCAAATGACAAAGTTTTGTAATGATAAGCATGAATCTATCATTCAATCAAATATAATAACATGGAAGCTCAACCATTCAATCACATTCTTGAATCAACCAAATCTTCAACATCAAGATGCTTCATTACACAAGTGTTAACAATCATGACAATGCAAAGTATACATAATATCATAGAACCATATTCATTCAAATGGCATTCTTGTTGATTAAAAAACTCACGAGAAGCATTGATATAAATAGGGGATCCTCCAAGACGTCTCAACCAAAAGTTAACAACATATCCTATGCATTTGAATAACATGTATGGCCATCAAACCTCATGTAGGAAATGCATGAAGATTCCCAACCAAGACTGTGAAAAGCTGTTTGATGATATACATGAAATATAGAAGAGTCAACGCAAAGCAATGAGTAAGTCAACTCCCTTTTTCAATAAGATCTTCATTGATACACTCCTTTGAGTTCCAAACATGAATCATGGATTTTGATCCTGCAAATCAAAATATTCAAGGCATGAGATTCTTAAATACAAATCATTCATATAACTTTCAAACATGAACAGAGTTAAACTCCCTTTTTCAATAAGATCTTCATTGATGCACTCCTTTGAGTTCCAAACATGAATCATGAAGTTGTGTTCCTACAAACCAACATAAATATAATATTCTCAAGATATAACACATGTTGCTCAATAAATCACATACACACACAAACACAATCGTTTTGATATCATTGAAACCAAACATGAACTAGGGAATGCAACAATCTCTCCCTTTTTGATGATGACAAAACGATGTGTGTGATAATTCAGATTTTACAAACATGGGCAAACATTGAGCATACACCAATTCTTCCATGCTCCTCAAGACAACAACAAGTATAAGACATTGAGCATTGAGCACACACATACCAAGCATTCTCCCCCTTTTTGTCATCTACAAAAAGATAGGGGTAATGGGATATGAAATGAACATGTTAGGGTAAAGGAGATGAGTTTCCAATTTAAGGGCCAATGGATGTTAAGTAGGGGCTCAAATATATGAAACCAAGCGTTGATCAAGATAGAGGCACAAACATAGGTAATTTCAATTCTCGAAGAGAGAGAGCCTCAAAGATAGCAGTTGTTGATCATGATACCAATTGGTGGTTGAACTCATTTTGACATTTATGCAACATGAAGTGTTTAGAATATGCATTTCAGAATGAACTGTGCCAATTGTTGAAAAATATGGATTTGATCAAGATGATATCATGATTGACCTATATGCATGCTAAAAATGTTAAATATGTAAATATGGAAATTAGCACTGAATATGCACTTTGTGAATGCTAATCATGCAAGATATGAAGCTATGCACATGATAACTTCTATCCTTCAAATGCAAGGTTTATACTCAGAATTAGACTCAAGGGGAATGCATGAACATGCAAGCACACAAGCACAATCGTCATGCACACAAATATTACATATAGTAACTCCCCCTTAATGAGGCACGGGTTAAGAAAAGAGCATGTGATTCAAATTCAAGAATATAAGACATGAAGCATAAGTAAGAGATTTGTGCAAACACAACTAGGAGTACTACATAAACCATGAATGTAGGTAAATTCATAAGATACATACATCACAAAAATGTCCATGTGAAATGTGAGGCAATGACTAATGAGCTTCAAAACATATGGATTTTCAGATTTTCTAAAGAACACTAGAAGGTAATCTCCTCTCTACACTTTCACTTTAGATTCTCGACTTTCGGTAGCTTCGCACAACCCCGATTTTGTTCTTTTAATGGACTTCACTTTTCGGCGCGAGTTTCCTCATATGTTTCAATGGGGATTCCCGGCTACTTGGATTCGTCACACATATATATTTTTGTTTCTCCCTTTGTCGCGAGTTTCCTCCTTTGTTTTAGGGGGGATTCCCGGTTATTCGGATCCACATTCCACTTATTGAATTTTTGTGGGGTAGGCAGCTTTTTCTTCACGATTACTCTTTAATGTCGATGTAGATATTCAAGTTCCCTTTAAAGTGTTGGAAGGAATTTCTTAAATCCTTATCAATGAAATTCATTAAATACATTATGTGCAAGAGTGTGAGGGTAAATTTTTGTTTTGCATGTATAAAATAAATTTGACAAGACACGGCTATGACTCTCCCTAAATGTATGCACGGTCGGAAACAAATCATCCCCCTTAATATATGACATGTATCACATATGAATAAAATCACTGCATTGTTATTTATCAAGGAGGTGAGGTCTTAGAAAGATCAAGAAATGGTTTCATAGGGTAAATACTTACAAGCATGCAAGGATTCATAAAACATACATGCAAGCATTCACGAGTCAAGATATGCGATTATCATGAAATATATGCATATGCTCTATATGCATGAATATGCAATATGCATCTTTTTGTCATTTTATATGCATAGTATGCATATGCAAAAATGTCAAGGCATTCTTTTTATGCAAGTTTTCAGTTTTTGTAATGACTTGAGCATTTAAGAAAAGAATGAAGCATGTGAATGCATGAGATGAATTTTTAATGAATTTGGCACTGAATCATGAGCATTTTATTTCAGATTTCATCATGAAAGGCCATATCCCTTAGAACCCAAATGTTCAACCATGATCATTCAAAGATAATATTTCATGAGACATAAGCTTCAGTTTGAACATGATACGCCCCGCATATGTGAATATGCAAATAACCGAGTTTCCAATAGATTTCACACAAAATTTAGCAAATGAGCAAGATAAGTGTTTGAACAACCATTATCAAGAGTAGATATCTGAACATGTCAAATAACTTATCAATTTGGCGAATCAATCACATATGGTCAATGAGCTTTAAACTGAGCCATGGTCAACATTCAATATCAATTGTTGCATTTGATCAAGCAAGTCCATAGTTCAGAGAATTTTACCTTATGAAACAAGAGAGTTTTTCAGATTCAATTTGAAAGTTATTCAAATCAAAGGTAAATTGATTTCATTCACAGCACAAGGTTCCTTATAAGCCATATAATTCAACTTCTGAATTTTGGTACTAGGCAGAGAACATAAGTCCGAAGACCACCATCACGCTTAGTGGAAGTATCCAGTTGAACGTAGTCCAACCTTCTCTAACCATCATTTGATATACCAAATATTCATCCATTGAAGACATATGTGGCTTGTGAAGAAATTAGAACATAACATGAGAACACACTAAAATATCATCCCAAGTCATCAAAACCATCAAATTTGACAATGAAAGAGTAAAGTTGGGATTTTACCAAGTGAGTGTGCCTTGTTCCTTTTTATTGGAACCCCTTTCATTCTTTATTTACCTCAAGGCACACTTGCATCAAAGCCAATTCATTCAACGGATTTGGGCACCCAAGTCTTTTTGGGTCCCTTGATGTTAGTAGCATTGCCACCAACCAATTTCTTCTTTTTCGTTGCCACAATATCATCATTCTTCATGATCCTGCAATCCTTAATGACATGTCCATGGTTTCCACAATAAAGGCATTGAGGAAAAATAGTTTTACCAAAAGGCTTCCTTTTAGGAGTAAAGAAATTTTCAAATCCATTCCATCTTCTATTTTCAAAAGGTCTAGATTTAACAAAATTAGACCTAGCATGCATTCTAGAAGCATGGAGATTTTCTGTTTTCAAAAACCAACATTCTTTCATAGCATGACTGTATTTCCCACAATGAAAGCAGCAAGGTGATGTGGGTCTACGGAATGAGTTTCCATTGTTTGCATGAGTGTTTGTGGTCAAGTTTCTCTTATTGAATGCAAACCTTTGAGTATGAAAGATAGGTTCATTTCTGAATTTTCTTTAAAAATTATATTTAGCATTCATGGCACGATAATCATCATTTTGTTTCACAAAGTAATCATCCATGATATGGCCAAGTTTGTGACAATAGAAACATGAGACATTTTTCTTTCTTTTGAAGGAATGTTTATTTTTGCAGGCATTTTGATCATCCACTTTCAAGACAACACAATCATTCATTTCATGGCCATGCATGCCACAATAGAAACATTCAACATTCAATTTCATTTTTCGCCCATTCTGAACTTTTTGAAACCCTTTTTGCATGGTGGGTTTTGTGTTGAGATTTTTCTTTTTCTCAAAACTATTTTCAGAAGTTTTCTTTTCAAAAATGGGAGGAGGAGCTTTGGAGGTGCTAGGAATGTCAGAGACATGAACAAAAGAGGTTTTCATTTTTGATTCAAAAGATTTTTTGTTAACCGGGATGTAACCAAGACCCTCTTTTTGAAAGTTCACTTTAACACCTAGTAATGTGTCTAAGTTCTCCTTCCCTTTGACAAATCTAGACAAATCAAGCTTCAAGTTGTTGATCTCTTTTTCACATACAAGAATTTTCTCATTAAGCAGGCAATTCACAGATTCCAAGTTTTCATTCTCTTTCAAGATTTCCTTATTTTCATCATTCATGCCAGAGTTTTTCAGTTAAGTTTTCAAGAACTTTCTCAGTTTCAACAACCTTTGAAATCCTAACAAGCAATTGTTCATTCTTAGATTTCAACAAGGAATTTTCTTGTTCAAGCTTATCAAAGTATTTCAATCTTCCCTCAAGTAATGAATTCTGAATTAACATGGCACCATTTTTCTTTTTAAGATCTTCATTTTCATCCATGATGCTCTTGTTATCAATTTCAGAATCAAGTAATTTCTCAAACAATTTATCATCATCAGACAAAGAAGCTAGCTTGTTCTTAAGATATTCTTCATTTTTTCTCAAGCATTGAAATCTTAGACAACAAGTGTTTATTTTGATCAAGCAAATCATGCGAATCAGTATCAATTTCAAGAGCAGTATTAGATTTTCTAAACATCTCAAGCTCTCCATTCATACAAGACATCTCATCTGAAAATAATTCAACTTTGGATCCTAGAAGTTCTTTTTCATATTCCAGATTCTCAATCTTTGAGTCCAAAGTTTTACAATTTTCACAGGAAGGATTATCATGCACATTCTCATTAATCTTCCTTTTCAAGTTCTTATTTTCAGATTTGAGTTTCTTGCATTTTTTATACAGTTCAGCATATGCCATTTGCCATTCCTCATTAGAGAGTTCTTCATTTTCAGAATTTACCTCATCAACATTTTCATCATGGCATTGATTAGCATCGTCGGCCATGAAACCTTTTTACCCTTCCATCTCTTGAGCTTTGATCAACTGATCCATAAGCTCCTTCGCCGTTCTACAAGAAGAAACAAATGGAAACATATGAGTATCAATGGCACTTTTCAATAAACTTAAGATAATGACATTTTCATGGTTCTTCAATTTATCTTGACTAGACCACTTGGTCTCATCTAGAGGCAATATGTGAGGACCATCATAAATCAACTTCCAAAGATTAGGATTAATTGAATTGATCAGTCTACACATTTTACCTAACCATGAAGTAACATCAGAACCATTAAGAATAGGAAGGCAGTTCATTGACATGTGTTCAACAGAAAAATTCATGATTATAGAATGCACTAGGATCACTCTGTAGATCGTGAGATCTAGGGATAGCAGAGCCTTGCTCTGATACCAATTGTTGGGTCTCGTAGTGCAAGAACATGGATCTAGAGGGGGGGTGAATAGATCCTTCTACTAAAAACTATGTCTAATTAAAAATACAAACTAGCGCACAACGGAATTAACAAGATTCATAAGATTGAGGAATTAGCTAAACACAATAACTAGGTTCTCTCGATCTCACCGTTCACACATGAACATTCAACCAATAAAAACACTAAAGCACGCATTCACAAAAGCAAACCACAAGACACAGAATTTTTAAGGTGGTTCGGGACCACGACGGGTTCCCTACGTCCACCCCTCACCAAACCCGGTGAGGCTTCACTCGGGGATAAATCCCCAAACAGAGACGATGCTCCAAACACACACGGGACGACGCCCGCACACACACGGGGACACGCCCCAACACACACACACAGACGGAGATGAAGTCTCCCACACGATCCGACGTCCGGATCACAACCACACACGATCCGACGACCGGATCACAACACACACACACGATCCGACGACCGGATCACAACACACACACACACGCTGCAACAACCGCAGCACAATAACACAAACACGGTCACACGAAGGCGATCAAACACGACCGTATACACAAACGGTCACACACACGAGTATCTCTATTGCTCAGAAAATAAACACAAATACTCAAGCATGCTCAAACCCAAAATATAGATCATAGAACATATCACAAAGAACTGATAGAAGACATAGAAATGATCCCCCTTTATTTTCCAAGGCCGGTTGATGATGTTCCTTGAACCACGAGTTGGAGGGTAGCCGGATGACGACGATTCTTACGTCCTCTTGATCCTCTCTTCGATCCGCTCCTTTTCTTCTTCTTCCACGAGCTCCAGATCTTCACGGATGTAGATGATATCCTCCTTGGAAGAGCTCCACCACGTTTTTCCCCTTTTTTTCACCTATACAAAAGAACAAATGAGCATTAGGGTTAATCCTTGCTGAAATTCGGAGCAACACATTGATATATATATAGGAGACAGACCAAATGACCCATATACCCCTTCTAAAATGAGTTTAAAACACCCTAACATGATTAGGAACCATTAGGGTATATTTTAGAATGATTTAATAGGGTTTTCAATAAGTTTAAAACACTTTCGTAAGTCTCGTCCGGAAGGAGTCGACCCTTGGGGTCGACCCTCAGCAACCAGGTTGCTGGAATACACAAAAAGAGGCCCTCTGTTACAGGGGTCGACCCTTTCAGTGGGGGTCGACCCCTGGGGTCGACCCTTGATAACTAGGTTGCTGCCGGGGCCAAAAAAAGAGCCAGGTTTAAAGGGGTCGACCCCATGGGTCGACCCTTTCAGTGGGGGTCGACCCCAAGGGTCGACCCTTTCAGGCAGGGTATAAAAAAAATAGCTATGCGCGCTTCGGCGGCAGGAATTAATTCTCCTAGTTCCGAACTCCGATCGAAGCGAGACTGGAGGCGTTGGAAAGAGGACTCCCAGAGCTACAACATAAAATTTTTAGAGGGGAGATCCAATGGTTGGATTGAAAATGGTGAAAACTGTAAGATAGTTTGGGTTTGAAAAATAACTAAAACCACCATCAAACCAAAGGGAAACAATTGATTAAATGTTACCATAATCTTATGAAGATCAACAATGATTTTGCATCCTGAAAAACATGATAAACCAAGAGGTTAGTTGAGAATCAAAATATATGAGTTATGCATTAACACTATGAACATGTTCACAATGAAATACATCATTGAACCTATTCAAACATGCGTTTTTCTTCTCAAATCACTTAGCAAAAATACATTTGACCAAATGACAAAATTTTGTAATGATAAGCATGAATCTATCATTCAATCAAATATAATAACATAGAAGCTCAACCATTCAATCACATTCTTGAATCAACCAAATCTTCAACATCAAGATGCTTCATTACACAAGTGTTTACAATCATGCCAATGCAAAGCATACATAATATCATAGAACCACATTCATTCAAATGGCATTCTTGTTGATTAAAAACTCACGAGAAGCATTGATATAAATAGGGGATCCTCCAAGACGTCTCAACCAAAAGTTAACAACATATCCCATGCATTTGAATAACATGTATGACCATCAAACCTCATGTAGGAAATGCATGAGGATTCCCAACCAAGACTGTGAAAAGCTGTTTGATGATATACATGAAATATAGAAGAGTCAACGCAAAGCAATGAGTGAGTCAACTCCATTTTTCAATAAGAACTTCACTGATGCACTCCTTTGAGTTCCAAACATGAATCATGGATTTTGATCCTGCAAATCAAAATATTCAAGGCATGAGATTCTTAAATACAAATCATTAATATAACTTTCAAACATGAACAAAGTTAAACTCCCTTTTTCAATAAGATCTTCATTGATGCACTCCTTTGAGTTCCAAACATGAATCATGAAGTTGTGTTCCTACAAACCAACATAAATATAATATTCTCAAGATATAACACATGTTGCTCAATAAACCACATACACACACAAACACAATCGTTTTGATATCATTGAAACCAAACATGAACTAGGGAATGCAACAATACTTTTTTTGATAAATAGCATCATCAATTTCACTAATTAAAATTTAAAAGTAAAAAAGCATTAGTTACGGTTTGAGGTTACTGTTCATCTTATTTTTTATTTAATTTTTTTTTGAATATTTTGAATATATTCTATGAAATAAATATATCATGAAATTAACTTTTTTGATAAATAACATGATTGATCTTGTTAATTAAAATTTAATAATAAAAATATCATTAATTATAATTTGAGATTACTATCATATTATGATTTTTTATTTAAATTTTTATTTAAATATTTAATATATTTTTAAAATAAATATATTATAAAAATAATCTTTGATAAATAATATCATTAATCTCATAAATTAAAATTTAAAAGATAAAAAATAAAAAATAGAAATGAATTAACTCCTTCCTCCTTACGTGCGTTTTAAACAAGAATATGACTCTTTTAGACGCGTTTTAAACAATAATATAATAATAAGTATCTTTCTCCTTAGATGTATTTTGTTCATGCTTTAAAGTCACTTTTGATTACGTTGTTAAAAGTGAAAAATGGCAATAATTATGGTTTAAGGTTACTGTTTATATTACATTATTTTATTTTATTTTTAAATATTATAACTACATTTGATATATTCTTTAAAATAAATATACCATGAAAATATTTTTTGATAAATAATATCATTATCTCACTGATTAGAATTTAAAAGTTAAAAACATCATTAATTATGGTTTGAGATTACTCTTCATCTTAAAGATTTTAATTTTAATTTTAATTTAATTTTAAATATCTTAAATATATTCTTTATAATAAATATGTCATACTTTTTTGATAAACAACATCATAAATTTCACTAATTAAAATTTAAAAGTCAAAAAATCTTTAATTACGGTTTAAGATTACTGTTCATTGTAAAATTTATTTTATTTTAATTTTTTAAATATCTTAAATATATTCTATGAAATGAATATGTCGTAATTTTTTTTGATAAATAACATCGTTAATCTAACTAATTAAAATTTAAAATTCATAAACTTACTTTTTACTATTAAAAACTAAGAGGGAAGAGAGAGAGAAACATAGAGAGATGAGAATTGTACGGTGGGACAATAAATGGGAGGGTTAAAGAGTTAATCCATCTCTCTATAATTCGAATTGCTATCCGATGGTCAACTCACGACTCAATTTACTTAACAAAGGACCACTATCAAATCACTCAACCGAGTTAAATCTAGAATTAAAGCCGAGTTAACTATGGAATAACACCACACGAAATGGGGGCTTGATCGGTTCCTGATCCTTAACTATTGTGCTTTCTTCGTACGGCGCCCATCCCCAGTGGGCCCACCTATTTAAAAAACTAAACAATAAAACATTATAATGGTCCTCGTTAGTATCTGCAACGTCACACGGCACCATGCAAGGATCTTGCATTTTGTCGCGTCGTCGAGTCAGAATTCACGGGGATAGAGTGGCCAACTTTTTGTTTGGTAGGAAGGAAAGAAACAGCAATCGGACTCTGAGGGTCGTCCGAACATGCTAGCACGGTGGACAACAAGAAGGAGAGAGGTTCCCACTTCTAGCCTGGCCCCTACACCCCCTGCAGAGGAGCTCAAAATCTTTATCCCAGTGGGGGTGAGTCATTTGGGGCATCCTTATTTCGCACCAGAATTAAGTGCTTAAGTGGCTGATGTTTGGACTCCCTATCTAGATGTATGCAGTAAGTTCTTCTTCTCCCCTCTCTCTTCCCATACTCTCCTCTCTACTCTCCTCCTCGAGTCCCGTCCCTCCGACAAAAAAAAAAGAGTTTTTTTTACATATTAGTATCTAAAAAAATTAGTCTCTACAGACGTTACAGAGTCTTATTTGAATTTTTTACATATTAATCCTTACAAATTTGACAAAGTACCGATTAATCTCTCAAATTCGATTATTATCTTAAAAGTCTCTACGATCATCGTCGTTCTACAAATAAGTCCCTACCACTATTTTTATTCGACAGAAATTAACTGGACCATGGTTAAGTTGACCCAAAGTTAAGAAAATGCCACTTTACCCCCAGGTTAGTAGAGAGAGAGTGTTGTAGATGTCTAATTTTGGACATCACGCGAACCTTATTTAGCTATCATAAGAGTGACACTCTTTCCTAGATGAATTGACTTTTGAGTGCTTATTTCTAGTCCAAAAGTTCAACCGGTCTGAAAATCGTCAAAATATTGGGTTAAATCCACTTTCCAAGCATCCGAACCGACGACCGCTCAAACCCTAGAAGAAGGCCAGATAGCTGGCTGCCTAGGGCATTGGGCAGACACATGCCTGGCTACCCAGGTGCCTTGGGGGGCCAAACAGCTAGCCACCCATACCCTGGGCGGCCACAAACATGGCCGCCTAGCTCCCCCTTGAACGAGCATCGATCTAGTCTCCTTCTGATAATCGCCCATCAACTCACGTTCTCACGATTCAACCCACTCCAGGCATATTCTCTTCCACCCACCCCACTCTGGAGAGTCAAGGCACGTGTAATCCATGCACGTCCTTGCTCCAGGAGTGGTCCAAAAGCTCCTCATGAGGATTCAAGACCACTTTTGACTGGTTTTCACAGAGAGAAATTCTCCCCATATACAAAAAGGTGGATCCTAAGGTTCTAGCGGAGGAGAAGGTTTCTAGGGGAGAGGTTGGCGAGTGTTGGTAGTTTTGGGAGCTTAGGAGTCCTGTGAAAGCTCTAAGGGACCTTTCCTACCTCGGTTCCACCGATCCTAGACATGAATCAAAGCTGGAGAGCCCAGAAGCCCCGTCCATGAAGAAGATCTACATCCATCGTCGAAGGATAGAAACTTGCAGAAGGCGGCCATCAATCTAGCTGCTCATCTTCTTCAAACGGCCACTGATCTGGCCACCCATTGTTGGTCGACGGGCGAACCTCGTCTTTTCTTTCCTATATTTCTTTTCTGTTACATCTTAGTTCATTTTCATGCATTCCCTATTGTTTTTATCACAATGCATGCACTATAGCCATCACTAGATCCCATTTCAAAGAGATTTTCACCCTAAAATATAGGGAAGGCGGATGGTCGAAAGTCTCAGCCATCCCCCTTCCCAGCTCCCTTATGGTACGATTGACCCCCGATTGTATGTTTTCTCTTCTATTTTGAGCATATACTACATGTTCACAGTGTAATGGGTTTATTTTTGGTGTTTACTGGTTGATTTTCAGGGACTTCATTACCGACTCGTAGATTCGAGCTCTCCGTTCTTGGCCGGCCGGGATCGAGGATAGGTAGGACCCACAACCCTATTTTGAAGGCACTTGCGATCACTCCATTCTTGTGGAAAGCAGGTAAACTTCCCTGGCTATCACCTTCTTTTCATTCTGATTTGTGCACTGTAGTTTTGGACCAAGCTACAGGCCCGGGGGGGCGAATTAGGAATGGGATCGCAACTTGGAGCATTTTTTGGCGCCCACAACCCTATGGCAATCACGGTGAGACCCTCCCACTCACTGTGAGTCATTTAGATTGAGGTCTACTGAATTTCTTTCCAAGTAAATTACTTTTCTATTTCCCTTTTTCATTTTGGTAGCTTACTGCGCCTACTGGATGACTGGTCCGTCGGCGAGACCAGAACAAGAGGCGGCTAGGTCTCTGGTTGCCCAGACTCAAGGCGGCCAGGAACTTGGCTGCCCAACAGACCAACACCTCTAGGCGGCCATGGCCCTAACTACCCAGGCCTCAAGGCGGCCAGGAACCTGGCCGCCTAAGCCACTGTAAACGACTGTCGTTTTAGCCATTTTCTGTTCACATTTCTATTCACAATATTGCTTCTGTTTAACCCCTAGCTGCATAATTTACCGTATGTTATGTACATTCTTGATTTCTCTATGTTCTAACAATGTAGGTCTCAGTCTGGGGTGGGCTTAGGAAGGGCCAACATCACACCGATTAGGAACATCCTCCCATTGGATTGGACTCTTCACCTAGGGATTCTCACTCGGGAGCAACTAGTCCCTTGCATTCGGAAACCTCCATAAGTCCCCGCAAACCATTGATTCCCACATGGTTGCCGGGCAGGTTGTAACATTTGAGTCCTATTAGATCTCCCAAGGGTCTGAGTGAGATTCCTCTTTAGGTTATCCCGGAGTTTGACCTCAAATTCTCTTAAGGCCACTTTAATACTGGGTTGGGTTAAGGGGGGGTGGCCTACCCGGGTTGGCCCACCCGTCCCTTAACCCAACCCGTTACCAAAGTGTCCCTAACCCGGGTGGAGTAACTCATTCCACCTATTTAAGTGGAATGAGTTAATCCACTTTAACCCTATCCGACCTGGGTTAAGGGAAAAAGTATCAAACATGGAATAAGTCACCCGACCCCAGTTAACCCATCCTAACCCACCTTAACCCGTTATCAAAGTGGCCCTTAGATAATTTAACTCTCATCCAGAGAGATCAAATTGAAATTGGACTAATATTTGGATTAACCTAAGTTAAAACTTTTGGGGTGCCTTGTTTGTGAACTTGTTTGCTGTTAGATGCTTTTCACTCAATCTTAATTGGCCTTAAAATTCTACTTGAATCTTCAAAATCAATTAGGTTAAGTTGCAATGGCTAAATGTTGTTTTAACACACATATTGGTGATGATGATGACTCTGAGTTTTATGGCACTCAAACCATGCTTGATGCTGAAGAAGATACATCCAATGCCTTCATTGGGATGCGTCAAAATTCACATGTTATTGATGAGAACCAAATCTCAAGTAGCAAAGAGTCATCCTCCTAAAGTCAAGATCTCATCAATGCCAAAATCCCATCAATCTCTCCAAAGGAAGACAAAGAGCTAGCAAATGTGCTACCTCGCTTCCCTAACCATTTGATTGCTCTAGCTTCCCAAGGAAAGTAAATTCTCCATGCTTAACCTATCCCTAGGATATCACCAATTCCAATGCAAGGATCCTTCGATAGGACTCCCTCCCGTGTTACTAGTCAACCCAACCACTCTCTTCATCATCAAGGGGTTGCTTTATCTCCAACTCATGTTATGCCAAATATCAATGCACCCCTTAAGCAATCCGATCTCACATCCAAAAAAGAGGTGGAAAGATATGTCCGGCAAATGATTGTCGAAAACCTCCCCACATCTCGGCCTCATTCTTTATCCGATTATTGCAAACTTCTGAATGGTTACTTTCCCCCGGGTTTCAAAGCCCCTAAATACCAGAAGTACGATGGTTCCACTAATCCACAACAACACCTCTCATGCTTCTTAATGGACTCTCACCTATGGTTTTACGATTGGGTCCTCCTTATTCATCTCTTTCAAAAATTCCTTGAAGGAGAGTCCCTTGGGTGGTTTTCTTTACTCCTGGCCATTGATTTTATCAACTTTGATATTGTGTCTGAGCATTTTATCACTCAATTCAGCCACATGGCTAGTGTAGCTCCCACTCTCACGGATCTTGTAATGGAGAAGATGAAGCCCGAAGAGAATTTCATTCAATTTTCTAATAGATGGAGAGCTATGGCCTCTAAGTCTAGGATTACCATCCCAGAATCTCAAGCTATCACTGTACTAGTCCACAATACAATTCCCTAGCTCCGCACCATCCTGATTCTTAGCGAATTCCATACATTCCCTCAACTTTATAATAGAGCTCGTGTTGTCCAAGCTCAACTTAATAATTCCTCCTTTTCGTTCTTCCTAGATGATTGTGATGTCCTGACTTCAGAAGGGGCACCTGCCTGTGATCACTTCAATGCATTTAACCAGCCTCTTAACTCTACCAACTGTGAGGTTGCCATTGCAAGCCGCAGAGCTCTTACGAAGGGACAAGGGAACACCCAAAACCCCTTTCCTTTCCACCAATCACCCCATGTTCCATCCTACACTCGGGAAATGTTAGGCATGGTTAAGGACAACCAAGAGTCTAGGCCAATGAAAAGAGGACAATACTGGCAATATGACGAGGAAGAGGTTGAGAATGAGTGGCTTTTAGTAAACTCGAACACAAAGAATGCAATTGGCCATGAGGAAGGGGAAAGACCTTTGGTCTTAATCTGACCTAGCAGTGAACCACCACAACTTCAAAGCCAGGACATCCCACCTTCTACTCAAACTCCACCTAAAGGGGCAAACCCTTAATTCTCATCCTACCTAAGGGCATAGCCTTAATCAGTAGCAACATGAAGGTATCTCTTCTTCATTCATAGCAGAGAGTCACTCAACGTCCTCCACTCTTCACCAAGACACCTCGTGGGAAGAGCTATTATCATCCCTCACTCTAGTCATACTAGCTCCCACTCCAACCATGTTGTCGATTCAATTTGATCCAGCTCCTATTATCAATTGATTCCCCGTTAGACGAGCCATTGACATCTCTTCACCTAATCAAGCCAGCTCTGATTCAACCTTCACAATATGAATCCACTCCTTTTGATGAATCAGATGCTAGGCTCACTCTCCCAGACCATAATGTCCTTCTAACTAATCAATCAAGGCCTTCATATATCCCTAGCCCCCAGATTGCTCCTGCTTTAGAAATATTGGTCGACATCTCGACGGTGTTGGATCCGACCATGATCACTTCACGCCAAGACGAGGAGCCTGTCATCTCAGCTCTAGATACCCATCAATCTACTTTGTCCTCTCAATCCTTGGAGTCATCCATACCAAAGGAGAAACCCCAGGAGATAGGATGGCACATAATGTCAAAGATGGGATATTCATCTTGTGCAGGGTTAGGAAAATATGAACAAGAAATCAAAGAGCCGATTGAGAAAAGTGAAAAAACTAAGAGATTTGGATTAGGGTGTCAACTAACTAAGGTCCAAAAAAATGAATCAACAAGGTGGTATCTGCATGATCATTTCGTTAAGGGATCCCGTCTATTGGAAGAGAGGATCGCAAATTTAGAAATATGCCATGGGAGTAAACATGTGACAAAAGAAAAGCTAGATGATGTGGATGTAGAAGATTTGGGTTTATCAAAGTTGTTATTTGAAGAATCATTATCCCCCCCAATAGCTCAAGAACAAATCCATGTATCAAAAGGGGAACTGACTTTGTTAGTCCTTCTCTCTTTCCTATTCCTCTTGTTCACATTATTCAAATGTGGTTCTATCTTTAGAAATGATCAACTCCAAAGAGAGAGACCTGAATATATCACTGAGAATCCCAATCTAGGGGCAGAACTCTTAAATCATGACTCCCAGCCTCGAGGACCCGCATCTTCTATCATTGTTTCCATAATTTTGTCAATTCTTGGGTCTTTGCATAACCACATATGTATTTCCGCCATTTTTACATGACGTCCTTCATAGGACTTGTGATTCAGCTAAATGCCGTTAGAAGGGTGATTCTTGTAACATACCCTTGGCGTTGGATCGCCAATCACTAAGCCAAACAAAGTTCTTTCCGCCAGAGAGCTCGAGCACCTGTATGCCCATCGAAGTGTTATCTTCTTTTTCTTTTCTTTTTATTGTTATTATTGCTATGTTGTTCTTCATTTTTGTTGTTGTTGTTGTTGTGACCTTTGGGATCTCGGGGGGATTTTATAGGCCATGGGATGAGAGAGGATTTACCCGGGCTAGGTAGACCCTTGAGGGGGTCTACTCGGACTGGGTAGACACTTGGAAGGGGGTCTACCCGGTCCCGATGGACCGTGTAGTCCCATGGGAGGTCTACCCAGGCTAGGTAGCCCCATTGGGGGGCTACCTAGTCTGAGTACATGGGCTGAATGGCCCCTTGGCGAGGGGTTCTACCTTGACCGGGAGAGAGATAGAGGGCGAGAAGCCCTTTAAAATCCCTCCCTTTTTGACTTTTTTATGGAGGATTTTTGGGGTTTTTTGCCACGTGGAGAAAGGGGCGGTTCTTTGGGCTTTCGAGGTTGTGTAGTGCTCCATTCCTCGCACCACTTCGACCGAATCACCCTGGCTCCACTACGTGGTCTTCTTGTAAGTACCTTAGAGCACCCGTCATCTAGTTGGTGGGTGTATTAGGATCCCTTAGGTCATACCGTTTACTATGGTGAGATACTCCAAGACCCAGGTGCGACCCGACGTTTGGACTGCCCCTGGTTTTGTGCCATTTTGGGGATTGCCTCGAGAGTGATTCTTGCTCCTTGTACTATGTCGTGTCGTATGGCGAGATGCCCCAGACCTCGAGTTTGACTAGGCCGTCGAAGCACCATCTACGTTGTGCCACTCTTAAGGTGTTCAAGAGTGATTCCCGTTCCTTGTATTGTGCCACGTGATATGGCGAGATCCCCTGGACCCCAAGTTTGACTTGGCCGTCAGAGCGTTGTCGGTGTTGTGCTACTCGTAAAGTGTTTAGGAGTGATTCTTGTTCTTTGTCCCTCGATTGTCTCAAGAAAGTAAATGGGTGAAACAATGTGAAACCTCTCTTCTTATCCTTCAAGATTCTCTAAATCATTTTGGACAACGTGACTAGCTCTTCATTCCCGTCGTAGGATGTGGATCTGGATTCCTTGTCTGAGCTTTCTATCTTGGCTTTGAGACTAAGGGTCTTTTTCTTGGAGTCTTCTCTCTGGGCATGTAGCTTGAGCTCATGTGTGGCCAGGTTTCCAAACATTTGAGCCAATGAATACTTGTTCAGATCTTGGGCTTCTTCTATAGTAGTGACCTTGAAGTCCATTCTAGTAGCAACGACCTTAGGATCTTCTGGACCAGCTTACTTTTTGTGCATGTCTTCCCATGGGTCTTGAGGTTGTTCACGGTCATAGTGAACTTTATTTCCATCTCCTTGATGGTTTCGCCCTTCTCCATTTGGAACATTTCATATTTAGTGACCAAGATATTATCTTAGTATCTTTGACCTGGGACATTCTTCCATGCATGACTTCTAGTTTATCTAAAATCTCCTTAGCACTTCCATAGGCGCATATCCGATTGAACTCTTCCTGGCTCAATGCACAATACATAAGACTTAGGGCTCTGGCATTCATCTGTGCATGAGCTTTCTCTACTGGACCCCACTCACTCTTCACCGTGGTGATCACTCGATCACCTTCTTCGATAATCTGCCATAGGTTGTAATCTACCTCTTGAACAAAAGGGTAGTCCTGACCATTGAATAAAGGGGGATGGTTAATAGACTGACCTTCCTACAATTCGCAATAAGCTCTCCATCTGTCTACTATTTTGATCAGCTCCTTAGGCAGTTAAATGTGTCAACAAGGAGACATGTGCACTGAAACCATTTATTAGTAGTCGGGTACACCCTAGAGGGGGGTGAATAGGTGTATCTTCAAAATAATAGCATATTAAAAATTTTAAACGTGAAACGTAGTAGAAAATAAATGCGCACTATAGTAATCACACACAGCGAACACAAAAAGTTATACTAGTTTGGTCTACCCTCCTTAGTAAACCTATGTCCTGTCCCTTGGAACATCACAAGGAATTTCACTAATCTTCTTTAAAGGTTACACTAGTTGGTTCTTAGGATCCAACTCCCAGCTAATCTCAGCAGGTCTCAACAAAACCTGCCCTACTTATTTTTTACGAACAAGCGACCTAGTTGATTTTGATTAGCTTTTAGCAAACCACTCAGTCGCATAGAGTGACTTACTTTCTCCAACGATTTCGCACCATCTAGCTTTCTAGGAGCTAGTCACTAAACTGATTTGAGTTTTAGCTAATTGACCCAACACACACAGTGTTGTCCCCAAGAGCAATAAATGATCTTACTCTTGTCATGAAGATAGTTACAATTTATAATAATAATAATAAATAATAAAAACACTTAAAGACAGGAAGAGGAGGGAATGAAGAATGTCGTTGAAGTACAGATTCTTCCTTCTCTTGAATGCTTTCCAGAGTGAGAGACTTCAAGGATCGAAAGTCCCTCATAGGCATGAGTGTACATGAAGCTTGTTGCTCAGGGATTGCTTAAGAATTTATTAAATGCTTGGCATGTAAAAGGTGCTTCATCTTTTGAAATCCAAGGCATTTATAAACCCTTGGAACTTCTATCCATTAGACTCAAGTAGTCTTCAATGGTTTGATCCTATCGCAACGTTTGGTGGCCCTAACTCCTTCTTGAAACTCAACATTCTTTGCGTACGCCGGTCTTTGTCCAGGCTGTAGGTGGGTCAGGTGCCTACCACAGATATCCTATCCACGTATCTTTCCCTTTGCGTGCTATATGTCTCTATCGCCACACCCTACATATCATGTAGATATATTAAAAGTATTTCTTCTATATACAACCATTAGACTGACATGAGATGAAGTAATGAAATTTGACATATGCACCTTAACATTTGAATACATGAATAAAATACGTCTAGGTGCGCAACTAAAGTATATCTCACTCTAGTAGCCATATATATTTGAGCACGCACTATAAAATATTTTACGTCGAGGGATAAAAGTATATAATAGTTATTGTGCATTTAATGTAAGACGTATGTGACCATTTGACCATCTAATATATTTGTCTGAACTTGCATCATCTAGGTATTAAAGTATTTCAAATAGGTTAGACGATAAGAGTATCATCTACATTACATTGTCTAGGTGTTTTCAAAGGTATTTTATCGTTTTATGACACTTAGATGAAATAAAGTTAAAAGTAGTTTATTTGACCAAGTCTAATAGATGGAAGCTCCGTCATCTATCATCTTATTAGATGTTGCGACGATAGTATTTATGCAAACTTAGGTGATGTATCATTTATGTGAGTTTTAGATAGAAAGATATGAGGTTAGATGATAGGTTTGTCATTTAGTGGTCTTAGACGATGTATCGTCTAACCTTCTGTCTATCTTGTTTATGTTAGATGATGTATCATCTAACCTATCATCTATTCTGAAGACTTAGATAGAAGATTGTCTAACTTAATTTCTTGTCGTTTTGCTCATTAGTTGGAATATTATCTTTCTATTTTCACTTAGACGATGTGTTGTCTAATCTTTCATCTACCCTGTTTGCTTTAGATGATGTATTATCTAACCCTTCATCTATCATTGAGATATCGGATGGTGTTCCATATAGTTTTGAGACCTAGATGATATATTATCTATCGTTTTGCTTTTGGAGGGAGGGACTTAGATTGAACGGGTTGACTTTTCAGTGTAGACGGAGAATCGTCTAACTTTGAAGATAGACAATACTTCTTCTATGTTCTTTCTTAGTTGATGTCACTTAGACGAAACCTTTTAGCCTTCTACAAAGTAGACAATGTATCGTCTAACTTCCTAGAGCAAACGATGTATTGTCTAACATTTATTCTTTAGACGAAAGACTTCTTATCGTCTAAGTTAAGCTTGTGGATGATCCATTGTCCAACTTCTATCTTGGACGAAGTACTTGGATGATGTATTATCTAAATATTAAGGACTTAGACGCAACAATGTATAGTTTCCCAGACATAGGTTTAACTAATTTTTCTAGGCTAAGTATCTGGGAGACCTAAGTTGGGTTAAATTTGTAAATTTACTTATCCAATTGGGATAATGTAGAAACTGAGCTATTAAAATATATTTATTTTGTCATATTCTAAAATAAATAATTTTATGAAAAAAATACATTTTTCTAACAACATGCACCAACAACCACTACCACACATGGTGCCACATGCACCATTCACCACCATATAAGGTGTTGTAAGCACCAACAACCACCACAATCTCACACCTGTGATCTATACACTTGTTCTTCTTTTTTAGATTTATAATGAAGTGCAAAACAAAAATAGAGAAGAACAAGAACTAGGGTTGTGTAAGAAGCTCCCCATTGGTAGATGCCATATCTAAAACATGGGGAAGAAGCCTTGATAGATGTATACATGCCCTAACTCCTCCTCGTGCAATAGAATGCCGTAGAAGCTCAAGGAGGGAGAAGAACACTATCTTGTTGAAGCACACATGAATTTCTCTTTCACAAAAGTCTTCTCTTTGTTTCTTCTCTTGTAGTTAGGGTTTAGAGACCCCATCTTCTTTTATTTATAGAGGGGAATCATCAATAGCAAGGTTGAAGCCTTTGGAGCAAGAATGGAAACTCGAATTTCAAATCTGGAGCAAATCTAAAAACTTTCCAAAATTTCAAATCTGGAAAGTCGAATTTCAAATCTGGAGCCCCGATTGTTTCTTTATTTCTAGCAAATTCTTAGTCTACTAGTTTTAGCGGTTGACCCAAGCGGCCGACCGTCCTGATTGGGTTCTTCTTCCTATCCTTTGTCATTTCAAACTTGTTTCTGAATTTGGCTTTCCATTTTTGGGATCCAACATGTCTAAATCAATCAAGGATATCTTCCAAATGATGTTGATGCATTTCAATAATTAATTATGATATAGTTTGGTCATCCTCAAGATGGATCAAGATCCAATAAATGATGTCAATATAGATTATGGCCCAATAACTGATCACCCATTAATTTGACTATTATCACAATGGATCAAGCCCCAATAATTAAACATACAAAGAATTTTGCTTATCATCTCAATAAGTCAAGACCCCATAAGCAATCACGCAATCCACATTTTGTTATCATCAAAATAATTCATAGTAGAAGATGGATTTTTCACAAAACTATTTTAGACCTATGGTTAAGGTCTATACAACAAGCATCAAAGTGTAGTGATCCACATGCAAAGTGCCCTAGGTGTCTCAGGTCTAAAGATCTGTCACACCATTATGACTTGGAGTCTTTGGTTGGCATGTAAGCATAATCACACATCTAGGAACTCTATCGCGGATCAATTCAATGAACTCTATTTTTGTAATTGGCACATATACATATATCTTAATATCCCCACACAAATGACTATGAGACTAGTCACCCTTATTATAAGAGTAGACATCATGTGCAGCAGTCCATCGGGATGTTTAATGTCTTCTCTCAAAGATCCTATGATTGGGAACGTTCAGAATGCATATGTCAAGAAGATTGATCTCATTATGATTTAACTTTCATTGCATACATTCAAGGACTTCACTATATCAAGCAATGACACGCATAAGCTAATAAGATATAATGAAGAAATGTCATAAATATTGTTAATCTAAATGAGAATATACATAAAATAATGCCATCACTTCATAAGTGATAGGCTTGCATGATAAACACTTCTTTCACTCTTTCCATCCTCACCGCATGCAATCATAGGGCCCAACTGTGAGGTCCCAGACATAGAGCAGAAGCATACGTGCCAAATCGTCCAAAGCCAGGCATGGCAGGCCCCCTCTAACATTGGCAAGGGAGAGAGAGAGTAGAGAGACAACTAGAGAGACAAGGGGGAAAGAATAGGAGAGGGCATGGCGACCCTCTCTGGTGCTAGTAGAGAGAGAGAGGGAGAGTGAGAGAGGGTGTGGTGGCTCTCTTCAATGTCGAAAAGAGAGAGAGAGGGCACATCGGCCCTCTCCAGCACTGACGAGGGAGAGCGATAGAGACACACATGAGGAGAGAGAGAGGTGACCCTATCTTGGATTGATGAGAGAGAAAGAGAGAGTGGGGAGATAGTGAGAGAGAGAGAGGGCATGGTAGTCCTCTCTAGTACCAGCAAGAGAGAGAGAGAGAGAGTAAGAAGAGAGCAAGAGAGGGCGAGGAGGGACTGAGAGAGGGCCCGAAGGCCCTCTCCGATGTCGACGAGAGAGAAAGAGAAAGAGAGAGTAGGGAGATAGTGAGAGAGAGGGCACAATAGCCCTCTCCGGCACTGGGGAGAGAGAGAGTAAGAGAGGGTATGGTGGCCCTCTCCTACACAGGTTAGAGAGAAATAGATAAACTGATGTGCAAAGAGACAACGCGCACACGCGAGAGAGAGAGAGAGGGAGGGAGGGAGAAAGAGAGCTCATCGCGGCCCCTCTTTCCGCCACTAGCGTCTCCCCAATTGTTGGGGCCCTCCTTGCTGCTACTATTCTCATCATCACTGTCCCAGCCCACTCCAAGTGCCACCACGAGCGAGGGAGGGAGAGAGGTGGTGGATCGAGGAGGGTACCAAGAGGGTGAACTGTCTAGGGGTAAAAATGTAGTCTCACATGAGTGAGTTACTATCGTTAAGCATATAACTCAAAAGATGTAGCCTTAGGGGCATAGTAACTTGGGTTAGGAGACTTAAGGGGTATTAGGGGAAATTCATAAAGGTAGGGGGTATAGGGATAATATGTAAAGTTTTTAGGTTATATAGGTACTTTTTTGAACAATTTTATTAAAATTAGGGGAGAGATTACTATCTTGAAATTACATGATTATGTATGTGGTCAAATAGACGGATAGCTGGTGTGCCAAATTTTATTTCTCAGGGACTCTGTAGAGACTGTGGAGAAGCTTATCTTGACGTGATTAATTTTATTATTACATCTATAGTCCAATTTTTTTAATTTTTTAGGGGGAAATTAACATTGATTTTCAAGTTGTAATTACTTTAGACTCTACATGGACATTGGACTTTATTATTAGTGTCTTTAAAGTATTATGCTTAGAGGTGATGAACTGACGTTGACACTATCTATCTAGTTATTTTTTACCTAAATTGACCACATTAGTAATAAAAATAGGAGGGGGCTAGTTCATTTTTATTATTATTAAACCGACCTTATATTTTTGTGATATTGATCATTGGTGGCATTAAATATTTTAGTTGATTATTTTATGCTTAATGAGATGTGATCAATACTTTCCTTCCTTTTACATGTGTTATATTTAGGGAATGCATCCCTTTATATATTTATCATGCATTATTTTTAAAGGAATACATCACTTAGTTAATTTTATTCTAAATTAATTAGATATATTATTTTTTTCATATATATTGAGGTGGTGATTATAGGTTTAGTGAAGTTTTTGAGCCAAATATATATGGCAAAGTTTTATAGCCAATTAATTTCATGAATAAATTATTTTCTTAAGTGTCAAATTTAAACCTACACAATATATGAAGTCTTAATGGCCTCCAAAGGTTTATTTTATAAGTTGTGTAATCAAGATAAGTTCATGGTTGTCAAGACATCAAAGGCAACCAAAGCAGTGGCCCATAGCTTTACTGCTTAGGTGACAAAGCGAGGTGCCTAGGTGAAGTCTAATTTATATAACTAAATACATTTCACGAGAACTACTACTATATATATTTTACATATAAATTTTATATTTAGTTAATAAAAAATTTGATATTCACAAATCTTCAACATATACCTATATTTTAAAAACCTAAAACAAAACAAATGACAAACCATCACAAATTGATAAGGAGAAAACCAATAAGAATTTCCAATACTTGTCAATCAATATGAAAATTTTAATCTAAAATTTGGTGTTCAAATGGTTATACTGTATATTAAAAGGAAATAGAAATATGACCTATTTCTAGGTAAATGATCAGCACATCAGCTTGATAATTTCACGATTTTCCACTTGTCAATTATTAAAAAAAGCCACAAAAATGACACTAACATCAAAAGGTGCCTCATGTAAATATTGATCGATGTCCTTAAAAGGAGGGAATAAGAGCGAACACGGAGAAGAATCCAAGAGGCAAGGGAAATAGAAGTCCTATTTGCTCTTTCCAATCTTGGCATACTATTTGTCAATTTTTAAAAAATATTCCTAAACTTTTGCCCCAGTATTAAAATAGACCTCAAAATAAGGAGTGGTTGCCCTCGCAATGCAAACCAAGCTAGCCCAAGGTGACTTATCTATATCAAGTCAGCCAGGTGAGCGCCTTAATGGGTTGCTTGTCTAGGTACCTGGTCACTTTGGGCGCCATGGAACACCTTGTCGCCTAGGCGACGCCTTGAAATCAATGGATAAGTTGAATGGTGATAATTATGACATGTGACATAAAAAAATTCAGTACCTTCTTCATGAGAAAGAGATACTTGAGACCTTGACCAGTATGTCACCTCCATCAGAGGATGGACCACTTGTACAAGTGCATTAGGACAAGCAAGGCTATAACAAATGGCTGAATAAAGATAGAAATACGCACCATATTGTGTTAAGTTGCATGCATGATGACCTTATTAAAGAGTTTGAGAGTTTTTAAACTGCCAAATAAATGTGAGAGCAATTAAGGTTACAATATAGTGGCACATTATCAATAAGGCCGAGGGCCCTCACCTTAAGGTTCGATCAACACATGACGAACCCAAATCACTCAATGGCAAAACATTTGAGGGTAATGTTCTTAGTAATTGGAGAATTGAGAACAGTTGGAACTGAACTTCCTGATGACTAGAAAGTGATTGCCGTGAGAACAGTTGGAACTGAACTTCCTGATGACTAGAAAGTGATTGCCGTGCTGATGTCTGTCTGACTCTTCTTGGGAGTATATCAAACTAGTGCTAACTCATAATAAAAGTATCAAAACTTTCACTGATTTTTCACGTCATCTTGAATTATAGGTGGAGCGCAAGGAGGTGACCCGTCATACCTCACTAGTTGCAAATGCTAATAAGAGAAAGGGAAATAGATCCAACTGGAACAAGAAAAGAAAATATGGACAACAAAAGGCTACACAAAATTTAGAACCTAAGAAGAAGTCGGAAGGGAAGTGTGGCAAGCATGACAAGAAAAATCTAAACAAGGTTAAGTGCTCTAACTACCAGAAAATAAGACAGTTTGCTAATGATTATATAGAGCTCAAGAAGTTCTATCTCATTCCTTGCACTCTATTTACATTTGCTCACATGTATCACCTGTATTTACTGCCCATACTATCTCTCATTGGATTGTAGTCTCAAGAACAAGTCTATATAGCAAGAGAGAGAGCAGTATTTTTGGATTACCATCGTATACCAGTAGGGAGCTATTATATCACCATGGGGAATGGTGCTAAGGAAGAAGCCTTTAGAGTTGGCTCATATCAGTTAAGGATGTAATTTGAGTGCACTCTTTTATTACATTATGTGTTTTATGCACTTGGCGTTCGATGTAATTCTTTTTTTCAATTTTACTGCTTCTTCATTTAAGCTACTCTTTTAATTTTTCAAGAACTCAGTCATCTTTATATTATGGTCAAAACATTTATGGTTATGGTTACCTTAAGAATAGTAAATTTAATATGAATTTAAAATATGATAATTCTATTTCTTTGGTTGCATCTTTCTTCTGATATTATGTATGATTCTATTAGATGACATGCAAGATTGAGGCATATTGGATAGCAAAGAATGATTCGTTTAACATGAGAAACTCTATTTGGGGTGTTGTACCCAGACAATTTCCCCAACAAAATATCAAGGAAAAGGGGCTCAGAAATTTTCCCGAACACCTTCAAGGCATTGGTCATCCAATGTCACGCCCCGTACTCTATACCATCGAGGTATTGTCCACTTTGGCCTACCGGCCTCACGGTTTTGTCCCTTAATAACAGTGATCGGCTCCAGAATGGAGGACTTCCCGGGAGGTCACCCATCCCAGTACTGCTCCCCATTAAGCACGCTTAACTTCGGAGTTTTTTACAAGAACTAGGCCGATACTTCAAAAGGTGCCTCGATGATATAGAGTACAACTTATCTATATTTGAGGGTGTTACAATCTACCCCTCTTATATAGGCGACGTCCTCGCCGCTGGGCTCATATAGCACGCAATCAAGCCCCCGGGCAGGTAGGACTCTATAGGTGGCCCCTACAGGCTCAAGAGGTGGCTCCCAATATGTAGCACTTTGCTCCATTACGGACTCAAGAGGTGGCTCCCATAGTGTAGCACTTTACTCTGCATGGCACTTAGTTCCCACATTTTCGGCTGGGGTATAGCTCTGATACCATTCTGTCACGTCCCGTACTCTATACCATCGAGGCGCCTTTTGAAGTATCGGCTCAGTTTTTGTAAAGAACTCCGAAGTTAAGCGTGCTTAATGGGGAGCAGTACTGGGATGGGTGACCTACCCGGGAAGTCCCCCATTCTGGAGCCGATCACTATCAGAAAGGGACAAAACCGTGAGGCCACTAGGCCAAAGCGGACAATACCTCGATGGTATAGAGTACGGGGCGTGACATCCAACCCTTCCTACGACTCCCCGGACCCCATCAAGGGTCCTAACCAGCCCGCCGTGACTAACGGCATATCCAACAATTGATTGGGGCCACCCCCGATCACCCAGTTCGTGGATTTACCCGCCTTCAACCAAGCCGTCGGGGCCAACCCGGGGGCGCCCTGACTACAGACCACGCCACGTGGCACCCAGCAGCAAGGTCGGGGCTTACCCCCAAGACGCCTTCCTCCAGCCCTCCAAGGTCAAAGGGAGACCTAGCTAAGTCAACCACAGGCTTTGGGGGCCCGCAGCATGCATATACGGCCCACGTATGTGTGTCGGGAATTTCCCCGAATACCTTGCGGGCGCGTACATCCCAGCCACTCTACAGCAAACCGTGGGTCAACCCGTGGCTCCAACACACCAGCCGGGTTCTACAACGACCCTCTAGCAAGTCGGGGCCACCCTCTACCCTCAGATACGCGGCTATGAACCGTGAACTTTTAGCTCCCGGGGCTACCCTGGCAACCCGCCTTACAACACGGCATATACCACCAAGGCAAGGCCCACAGGCCCAAAGCGCCATCTCCAGACTTAGGCAAGTTCCTACCCACAACCTGAGGCCAATCCTAAGGCCCCTCAGCCAGTTACCCAGGCCGTTCGACAACCCAAGGTGTGTCAGGAATTTACCTGAACACCTTGCGTGCGGCGACTACGACGCAACAATGGTGAGCCCCCACGGGCCAATCTCAACATCCCGGAGTACCCTGTCCTTCAAAGGACAACTCCAAATAATCTCAGGAAGCCGTCGGGGTCACCCTCGCGGCCACGGTACGCCCCCGGGGTGAGTTCGCCCTAGGCGCGGCCGCACCATTGGGAGGGGCGAACTTCCTTGGGAGTCACACCCTCCTCCCAGCTCAAGGGCCCCACAACCATGGTCTAGTCCCAGTCCCTCCCAGTCTCGTGCAAAGATCGTGGGTGTACCCGTGCGAGGAAGGATTCGCGAAGACGAAGCCCCGGGATCACGCAGAATCACGCAAGTAAACTCTTCGATCTACGTGTGCAAACAACTAGCCAACCAGTCAAGCTCCATATCCTTCATCTTCTTGTGGTCACACTAAGTCAAAGTGGGGCCAAAAGAAGTAAAAAATTACATTTTATAGAGAGTGGGGACCCCCCCCTCTCTCTCTCCTACATGCGCCACCCAGCTTCGGGGGGTTTTAGGCAGACCAGACCAGCCCCCTGGGCCAGTCCGCCTAAACCCCCATTAAACAAAAAAATGTTTTTTAATAAAAAAAACCCCAATCGTGCCCAGTCCGCCTTAACCCCCAGAGGGGGTTTAAGTGGACCAGACTGGACCCTGGGCTAGTCCGCCTAAACCCCCTCCGAAAACAAAAAAATATTATTTCAAGGGGTTTAGGCGGACCAGATCACACCCTAAATCCATCATGCCTACACCCCATGACCCTTCAACTGCCTCTATAAATTTCACCCCTTAGAAGCTCAAGGGGGAATCGAACATCAAGCATATGGAACACTCAGACGCAGGGACAAAGCAAGGGCAACAAGGACATGAGGAACGAAGCGCATGATTGGTTGGTTTGTGGATCGGCTCGCTTACACCGAGGGTATTTCACACGTACTCCCCTCGCATGGCATCTAAGCCGTCTCATCCAAGCCCATCCCCCACATAGAAGGCTTTGTGGAAATGGCGAACACACCCGTATCCCGGGTCCGCCCACGCGTGAGGCGTTATAATAATACCCGTGCCACGATGCCGAGCTCGCACCGTCACGGGACCGCGTGCCGGCCGTTCGCCATGAACCGACCACCGGCCGTCCCGACTGATGACCCGAGTGACCTGGACCCTAGCCCGAAAGTAACATTCCCTGGACCTGCCTCGCTGCCCCAACATGAAGACACTCGCCTCTTGAAACCCGTACCCGACCACTCTTTCCGAGCCGCGTCCGGCCTCCCTCAGGCGCCAGCCAGAGTCAGCCCCTACCATCCAGTCTAGCCCTCCCTCGACAGTTCGGGCATGCCCCCAGATCCCCGAGGAGAGCCTATGTAAAACACGTAGATATCCGCCTTGTCTTGCAATGACTCGGGGATCAACTCACGTGTCGAAATTATCCTGCGGCTTGCCCTAGTTGTATTTCGGCCCTCTCGGCCTCTCTGTAACCAGTTTTACTCTGGCCACCTCAGCCCACTTGTAAAGCCCACGTGGCTATTATAATAAGACCAGTCGAATATACATACCCATACTCGGGTCCCAGCCTCACCCCCACACCCTCTCGGGTGTGTCCGGTGCCTCCGCCTCCAGTCAATTACCCTCCCAGTCAAGCGCGTCGGGTCTCCCATAGCTGCAGGGTACCCCCGATCCTCTATCCATGGCTTCAAACATATACAGACTACTCTCCAGCATGGAACAAAGGTGTTCGAATTCAATTCGATGTAAATAAACGTCGATCGCTTGCGGTCGGTGGGGAAAGACGTCCAGTACACGATTCCCACAATCGCCTATGCACTCGCACCCATGGAACCTGTTCTATCCACGTGTCTCTCGATCTTCCGAGCCCACGTGCCCCGTCCTGGCAACGCTTCCCCGGTCAACCTTTGGTTCCATAGATGATTGTCGAGAAATCGACTGGCACGCCCGCACCCCCGTCCAGTTAACCTATACCCCTAGAAACTTCTCGTGCCACTCGATCTCTCTCGACTTTCCATAATAGGAGAGTGCCTGGTACCGCCGTGAGAGACATACGACCATGAAGAAGAATACCCGAGATACATCAAACTCATGTATCTTTCCTTCTCCCGTCTTATTCCTTCCCTCATCCCGATCACCGGCATAAAACCCGCGCAACATGGGGTTACACATCAAAGTGAGCCTCCTTGTACATGAACTTTGTTTAGTAGGAAAACTTACAGAAAGTCTTTGAAAATGTCAAGAGGGTCACTTCCCTATTAGAATTAATCCACCTAGACATCTGTGGACCTATGAATGTGAAGGCATATCATGGCGCCTCTTATTTCATCACTTTCGTGGATGATTATTCTAACTATAGTATAGTCTATCTTCCCTCCCACCACTCAAAAGGCTTTAAATTATTTTAAATGCTTTCTGGTTGAGGTTGAAAATCATAAAGAGAGGAACATTAACATTCTTCACACTGATAGGGGTAAAGAATATGTACATGATCAGTTCAGAGGACTGTGTTAAAAAAAGGGGATATGCAGACAATTGACAATTCCTCATACTTCACAATATCATGGTGTTGCAGACAGGATGAATCGCACTCCTATGGAGATGGTTCGATTGATTATGGCACACACTGACATCCAAATTATGATGCACTTTTGATCGCTACTTGTATCTTAAACTGAGTGCCTTCTAAGTCCATTCCTTCCCTAAAAGTTATGGAAAGGTGAAAGTCTTCGTTGGAAGACTTGTGCACATGAGGATCAACCTACTATGCTTACGGTACCTCTCACATGTTGAGAAGTTAGGTCCTAGAGCTAGCAAGTAGATATTCTTCAAATATCTTGAGCACTCTAACGGCTAGGTAATGTATGTATGGTGAACATGTTGATGGAGGGATGACAGAAAGAGAGGTCCATGATGTGATCTTTCTTGAGGATGATTTTCCATCCATAGGTGAAGTGAGATAGGATATGCAGTTATTTAAGTTGCAAGATCCTAAACAAATCTTCTCATCGTTGAACAAGGTGGGAGAATTGTGTCCTCCTCCAGACGTTACCGGAGATGGTGGACATGATCTATTGATTAGTAGGGGTGAACCACCATGAGTAATCACCTTGTAGGAGTAAACATGGAAATATCCCTCGATGTAGGTTTGCAATTAAAGGGGAATCTTTCATGTGTACTCTTATAGATGCCAATGACCCTGCATCTTATGAAGAAATAATGTCCTCACTCGATTTAGAAAAATGGATGGCTGCTTTGAGTGAAGAAATAAATTCAATGGCTAAGAATGATGTGTGAAAGTTAATTAGTTGATCTACCATCTGGTCACGAGACTTTTGGAAACAAGCGAGTCCTTAAAGTCAAATGTAAGGCAGACAAATCAATTGACAAGTACATGGTCCAACTTATGGCGAAAGACTATATCCAATTAGAGGGAATAGTCTATGACGAGATATTCTGCATGTCATTGCTCATCTAGTGGTGAGATTTGACTCTATTCATCTTATCGTGTCTATTATTGCTCATCTAGATGGGGAAATATTCCAGATGGATGTGAAGACAACATTTTTCAATGGAGAACTAGACAAGAAGATTAATATGGTTCAACTAACAGAGTTTTTTACTAAGGGAGAAGAGCACAAAGTGTGCCACCTAAAACATTCCATTTCTAGTTTGAAACAAACATCTAGGTAATGTTATCACCAGTTTAATCAAGCAATCATTTCGATTAGCATTTCAACGACCAAAGAAGAGCATTGCATGTATGTCAAAAGGGTTGGGAAAAGTGTTCTCCTCCTATCTTTATATGATGATGTCTTTTTAGTTGGGAATGACATAGAGTTGATCAAAACTATACAAAAGTAGTTGTCTTCCACATTTGAGATGAAAGACTTGGGCAAGACAAATTACATACCATGAGTAAATATCCAAAGGGACCGATAAGAGATTTCTAAGTTTGTCTCAATCTTCATTAAGAATATCTTGGAATGCTTCCGTATATATAATCATAAGTCTATCGATACTCTGATGGAGAAGGGCCTAATTCTCAACATTTAACAATGTCTCAAGATAGAAGAAGATAAAAATTGAATAAAGAGAGTCCCTTATGCCGATGTAGTTGATTGTCTGATGTACACCAAGATGTGCACTAGAAGTGACATTTGCTTTCCAACTGACATAGTTGATAGATATCAAAGTGATCTTGATACTGCACATTGACAAGCAATATAGCTCTTTAGATATCTATGAGGTATAGAGAAATATACTCATTGTTACCATGGTAGAAACCTTAAGTTGACCAGATAACTCTGATGCTAATGGGTCCTAAGATGGAGAAGAGCACAAGTCCTCTTCGGGATATGCATTCATACTTGGAGGAGGAGTCATTTCTTGGTGCAACAAGAAGCAAACTTGTGTCTTTTTGTCCATGATGGAATCTAAGTATGTTATTTTGCCCTGTCAATGGATCGGATCCGGGTCGGATCCGTTATGATCCGAATCCGGATCCGATCTCTTTAGGGTCGGATCTGACCTGAATCTGAAATGAAATGATATTTCGGATTCGGATCTGATCCGAATCCGAACTCATAATTTCAGATCCGGATCTTACCCGAATCCTAATTAGTATTTTTCAATCTTGTAATCCTATTTTTGGATCTAGATCCTATTCTGAATCCATACTTTTTAGATCTGGATCTAGATTTGGATCCTATTTTTAATCTTGTAATCCTATTTTTGGATCTGGATCTGGATCCTATTCTGAATCCATATTTTTTGGATCTGGATCTGGATCCTTTTTTCAATCTTGTAATCGTATTTTTGGATATGGATCTGGATCCTATTTTGAATCCATATTTTTGGGATCTGGATCTAGATCTGGATCCTATTTTTAATCTTGAAATCCTATTTTTGGATCTGGATCTAGATCCTATTCTGAATCCATATTTTTTGGATCTGGATCTGGATCCTATTTTCAATCTTGGATCCTGCAAAGCTTGTATGGCATGACTGTTAATGGGTTGGATCCCATTTTCAAAAGTGCTAAACTTTTTGTAGATGTAGATGGGTTCCATGGATTAAACTTTGTGGACAAGGCTTGCCGATGGTAATTGAGCAAGCATGATAATACCATTCATATCCTGGAGTGGATGTCCCTGCTGGAGGACTAGTGTAGCATATCCATGAGTTTGTTGGTGGATCATCGTGCTTGGACCACATTACCTCCTATTGTAACATGTCAAGCCATCAGCTCATCTTGGATAGCCGAAGCCCTCTGTTGGTAGTACTTGCTCAGCAAAGCGATTCAGAAATGTTTCCTAGTATTCATGCACATAAGAGCATCCCAGGCCTCGACGATACAAATGAACCTCTACTAGTAGAAGAATGCTCATACGGATTATGCACCAATATCATCCCTTATTTGGAGCAAAATATCAATCTAGATCTGCTAGACAAAATCCGTGACGACCATCACAATGTCCTCAAAATTTTGATGGTCAACCTTGTTCTGCACGATCATGTAGTTCTTTGGATCTGGTACATTCAACAACCAAGCAAACCACTGAATTTCAGAAATCAAATCTGAAATGCACTAAACTTGATATATGCATTCCAAACTTCATAAACTTAAAACAAATACAATTACATGATGTAGGGAAAATTCTAACCTATTTGCCCACCTACAACATGGAAATGTGCCTTTGGCTGTAATTAGCTGTCAACAAAAAAAGAAAGCATGGTTAAAATGATTGCATATGGAATGCATTCTATTCCACATATGATCCTTCATCTAGTCTAAGACAAGTAAGCAACTCATTGGACACATGGTCCTTGCCTATTTTAACAAAGTAACTTTCTTAAATAGAGACCTGTAGCAAACATGATTTCTGAGCAAAGATTCCATGCACAGTTCATATGGACATTAGATCATAATTATGACACAAGACAGGTGATGACAAAGAGATAATTATTCTGTTTCATCTAACAACTTCAAAGAAAATGATTCATGTTAAAGAGTTGAAGCTCAATGGAACATGCCTCAATGAGGCATGGATCCAGCAAGTTAACAAGGACCTGTATAGAGTATTTTATCCCATTTCTGGTCCAACAAAGCTGTCTTGTTAGGAACACCCCCTTCATCAACTCTGATACAGGAGCTATCTACATATTCTGGCAATATCTTTGTAAACAATGCCAATGTTGAAAAGCTTGAAAACGAGAAGCAAAGCTTGAAAAGCAGTCAACAAACTAAAATCGAACAGGAAGGAAAACTGGAAATTAAATAAATATTACTCCCATCAAGAAGCATACTACACACTAATTAGAGACAAAACTGAGCGCCCCCCATCTTTTGGTTGCAAATCATCCAAAAGAGATGTGAAACACAACATAAAAGCATCCAAAGGACTACCAACCGATGCATCACTTCTCCATGGCACTAGATACGTAGATAGAGAAGAAACATAGGCACGCTGATAGATGCACATCAAGAGAGAAAGAAAGAGAGCAAATTTTGATTGGATTGGCAGAAAACGTTACCAGCAACGCCGGCTTCAAACATGCAGACCGCGTAAAAGTCAAGCTCCAGAGTAGAAATCATCTGTCCACCACCCTCTAATCCCCGCGGCCGCTCCCCTTCCTAGTCCCAGCAGCAGCAAAAGCCACACAGAGGAGTTCCCCTCTGACCGCGGAGTCCCACCAGGCGCAAAAAAAACCTCAAATTTAGACGACCCAAATCGAAAAACCCGGAGTTTGCGAGCGTCTGGCTTGAACCTTGTGCCACTCATTCAAAAAGGGAGCCCATTTCTCTCCTCCCCCTGGGGCCACGGTCTTCTCTCCCTGGCTCCCTGCAGCCCTCCTTTCTCCACCCCTCTCTTTCGATCTGACCTTCCCTGCCCACACGGACGTGCTAGAGACACATTGTTGTCTCTGAGATCACTGCCGATGGAGAAACCCTAGAGACGCCAAGAGGGGTACCGAGAAGTCCGATCTCAGAGATCGTCGTCGTCGCCGTCACGGGTGGCCGCGGCTGGAACCGTCGTGATATGACTCGATGCCACGGCTGGAACCGTCGTGAGGAGTTCTGAGAAGGCCGATCGTAGAGAACTTCGCCGTCACCATCGCCGTCGATGTCGCTGTCGCCGTCGCGGGTGGCCGCGGCTGGAACCGTGGTGAGATGCCGCCGCTGAACCTTAGAGAGAGGGGGCGAAGGAGAGCGAGGTGGAGTGGGATTGTGGGAGAAACCCTAGAGCCAGAGGAGGCCGCGACGAATGCCAACCCGCGATGGCTGATGGCTCGCCCCGAAAGGAGGAAGTTTATGGCGCTCCGAAACTCCGATCCGAAACGAGAGATTTCGGATCAAAACAAATGTCGTCCCGCACGTCCCATTTTGCATCCAACGATTCGGATCGGACTACTGGATCTAATGCATCCGTTGACAGGGCTAATGTTATTGCACTATTGCAATTCAAGAGGGTATATGATTGAGGGGATTCTTAATGAGTCTATATGTTACAACACGTGTTGGAGATGTTATAATCCATTGCGAGTACACAAAGGATCCTAAGTATTATAGGAAGTCAAAACACATTTACACCAAATATCACTTCATTCTAGACATTATTGCACATAGCTTGGTGGTCCTTAGATACATCTTTACTAGTGACATAATTGTTATAATCCTTTCACTAAACCTCTAACTAGAAATTTATTTGTTAAGCATGTTAGAGGTTTAGGTATGGGGAGGATCTAATTTGCTTAGTCTTGTTTTAGACACCATTTTTATGCAATGAAATGAGTATTCCTTTGCATTGTTGTTTAACTTAGTGTACTATCTATGTGACTATGATTGTTATATGTCATTGATCAGTCTACTCACACAGACGACGTCATGTCTCTATATGAGCAAGCATGATAAGGCAGACTTGTGGATGCTTCATGTCTAGTGGGAGCATGAAAGATAATCATACGTTGCCTCAATAAATGGTTGAGATTACATTGAAAGTAATTAGTTGAATATGAAATCATTTGCTTTCGTATAGCCTGGCATGGCCGACTCTATCTACACCATGTGGGTGCTTATGAGAGCTATAATTTTGAGATTCACATGCTGACTAAGTGTGACATCCCCTGATTAAAGCTTCACTGTGGCATATATATCATACCATATATGCAATTTGATGGCCATTAATGGAGTGACAGAATGGCTCCCTGCTTCATCACTATGTAAGCCTATTGAATCTAATGATTCATTGATTGTACCCTTTAGGACTATGCAGTATACCATGAAGTGCTTGTTCTTGCTACTTTTGCACGTTTATTAAAGGCCATATGTCATGTGGTCTAGTGAAGTATGCCTAAGAAAAAGCAATCAAGTCTAAGCGAATTGGTATGTGTGGAGTACAAAAGGCAAAACTTATTTCACAACCTTCTTTGTGACACATTACCATGGCAGTTATATTGGAATACTTTTGATGTAATCATGAGCACAAACACATGATTTGAGAGATCAATGTGGAGATCGACACTTTTTTGAGGGATTAAAACTACTTGATCTAGTGTGAGGATGTGGCTTGGAGTGCAAGGCGAGATACAGAGTCATAGTGTTATGTTAGTTTGGTGGTGATTCAATATTACACTCCTCACATATACATCTTTCTCATCAGGTCGCGCAAGCCATTTCATCGTATGAAAGGAAGAGTAGATGAGATACGTTGGAGAGACTGATGATGCCAATGTGTCCGAGTGAGACATGTGGTCATCCACATTAGATAGAGTCCTAGGAGTCTAATGAGTTGGCCTCCCTATCTCTTAATAATTAGGACTGCGGGACAATGGGCCTTATAAATATGAAATTTTGGGAGACTCCTCTCTCTTCCTTCTCCTCTCTTCTCTCTCCTTGGGGTTACACCTATGGCCATGGGATCGTGCGCATGAAACTCATAGATGACTCTGGTAGCCATCCATGCCAACAAGAACAATTTTCACTTCCTCATCGATGAAAAGTGTGCTCTTTACCTTCTTCCAACAAACTATAAAAAGGATAACATATCTAATTCACCCATGCTGATCTATCCTTCTGGAAAATCCCCTCTAGTTCCTGTAAGAAGTTTGATTACCCTAAACTTCTCCCTAGAGGCTCTTGTCTACACTACTAAGAAGTTCACTACCCTATTACCCTTTCTTTCAGTATTAGAAACTATAGAGTGGCAGCACGAGATGCTGGCCCCAAACCAATACCTTGCCATTTTCATTACATACATTTCTCAAGAGAGAAAAAAAATGTTTCCAAGGCATTCTAGATACAATTTTTAGGAATTTTAGAATGTAAAAAAAAACATACAAAAAGTTAAGGTGATGGAAAGGTCAAGTAATGCCTAACTTCTAACTTTTTTGTCATCAACATCTCACTTTCATTCCTTCTGTCTCTTTTTTAGTTTTATTGAGATGTGTACATCCATGTGAGAGTTCTTTGTCATGCTGAATTTTTGGTTAAGTGACTTCGTTGGCCAAATGTGTACACAAGCCTTCTTTAATGTAAACAGTTCAAATCCTCGTCATCACACTACTTTTCTCCTAAATAGGAGATCCTTAAAAAATAGGTTTTTTTTTTGAATAATTGTAACCATTCTACCTCCTTAAAATGACTATTCTAGGCTTGGGAGTGCCATCGTAGGAAGAAATATTCATCCTACTAGTCCCGCCATTTATGAAGAGAATTTAAACTTAGACTCCTACAAATTCATGGGTGAACTTCTCCTCTCACGTAATCTCATGTGAGTTGAAACCAAGACCTTCTCCATAAGAGGGAAATCCAATACACTGAACTACAAGCTATTTGGCCTTTGTCATCTATGATATCATCAAGTAAATAGCATATAGTCCTATTCTAGTAGGCTCATGATATCATGGGACACATCCACATGGGTTTCATATTAGCTACTTCTACTAGTGCAACATTGAATTCTATGAGTGGCATGCACATGCCTAAAAATTGCTTCCACCATTTGTTCCTGTGTGTTGGAAATCTCAAGCTAGGCCAACCTAAGAGGGGGGTGAATTGGGCTTGAATCAAATCATGTCAATCACAAACTATTTAAGTAATCATGCACATTAAACACAACCACGTAGAAGAATGGAGGAGTGAGACAAGAACGCAATCACACAAGGAGACAAGATAATTTTATTGAAAGATATTTATGGGCCCTAGAAGTCAATTTATGTCTTATTTGTATCTGAATTCTTATTTGATTCAAGTGACAATTTATTCATTATGACATGTTATTTCATGTGATGATACAAGTCTTAATGAAGTCCTTGAATTGTTGTTATGAAGTGTTAATCATAGTGAGATTATGATAGGGAGATAATACTTCTTTTAACAACAGTTTTAAAAGTTAATGGTCATAGGGTAATTGAGACAGGGAATCAATTACCTGGATAGATTGGTACACACGACACATGCTTAAATGATAAAAGTGGTTGATGTCACAATCAGTTGTGTGGAGACACTAATGTGTGTGCGCAGGTGCTCATAATTAGAGAATGAGTTCATTAAATTGATCCATTCTGAACTCCTAAAGGGTTAATAATATCTAACTATCAGTCAGGAGGTTCAGTGTCACAGTGATACAATTGATCATTGGACCTAAGACACCAAAGATATCTTATGTGAGGAGCATTGTATTTCGATATTTGATTTATGGATCTTCTTAGAGGGCCAGTACAACCAGATAATTTGGTGTTGTGTGATTTACATGAAAGTGATTGTGTGATCAATAGGGGATCACTCACTCTTGATATTTTGGAGAGAGAATATCCTATATAATCATATCTGGGAAAATTCCCTAGTCAAGGTTCGTCGACAAATCGAAAAGGAGTTTTGCTTTAGCCGTTTAAGATATCAACTATTGGATCAGATAATTGTAGGTCATTGACAGTATGACCATGGTCCGTTTTGGATCTGGGACATTGTGTGAGTGAAGGATTATAATTGCATAGAAACTGATGATAGAAAGGTTCTAAGTGGATTTGGAATTCCTTTATTGTCTGGGGGTTATGCCCCGTTGTTGAGCATTAGCCATGATCGGTGAGCAGGATTAATTAATCATGTGATGATTAATTTAATCACAGAAGAGAATAATTAAAGTGGTTAATTATTCACATGAATATTGTTAAAGGACTTTAATAATTTAATCGCTCACAGCCAGTGTAACGACCCAAGATCCGGATACCGGGAAGAACCCGATACCATTCGGATCCTGGCCCACCGCCCACGAGCCGGAAGGACTCGGAAGGGCTAAAAGGAGTGTGGAGGCACAAAGAAATAGGAAATAAGGTAGGACAATTCAACAATTAACATAAATACATAAACAACTACTACAACAGAGTCCAGTCTAACAGAAATTACAGTCTAAAGTAATAAAATGTACCACATGTCAAGTGAACACTCGGCCCGGCGAGCTGGCAACTGATAACCTTCGAACAGCACCCTCGAACCTCGAGGAAGAACCGTCGCACCTAAAAAGTAGGGATGAGTCTCCAAATAGAGACTCAGAAGGGGTCCCGCAGAATCCCAACCTGAAACAACGGCGGTAGCAGAAAGGAAAGTTACAACTACAGCAGGAACAGCGAACCGGTGGCCGGTCAAAACTCGGCACTAGAGCTACTCCTACTATACCAGGAAAACACGTCCCGATCTCATGGTCGGGGGCTACCGAACCACACTAGTACCACTTACCGAAGCAAAAACCCACGGCAACCCCGCTGTAGAGGCCTATCTCCCAAGACACAGCCAACCTGGACACGCTGTCTAAGGTGCAACCCCGACCACCTGGCTGCGGACACCGCACCAACAAAAGCGGGATTACAGACGGAAATTTCAGACGGAAATTTGTGACGGAAATTTCCGTCTGAAATTTGTGACGGATTTTTTTTCGTCAGAAATCCCGTCTGAAATATGCAAGTACACACCGAATTTCAGACGAAAATTTGTGACGGAATATTTTTCGTCACAAATTTCAGACGGAATTTGTGACGGATACATTAAACTGTCACAAATTTGTAACCAAGAATTTGTGACGGCCACGTCCGTCTGAAATCCGTCTGACAATCCGTCACAAATGTGTCTTCTCACTGATTTTAAGACGGAAATTAATCCGTCACAAATTTTTTGCACCCAAATCCGTCGCAAATAGGCCTTTGCGATGGATTTGGGGCGCAATAAATTTTGTGACGGACTAATTTTCGTCTGAAAATTCGTGAGAAGATACATTTGTGACGGACGGACGTGGCCGTCACAAATTCTTGGTTACAAATTTGTGATAGTTTAATGTATCCGTCACAAATTCCGTCTGAAATTTGTGACGGAATATTTTCCGTCACAAATTCCCTCAGAAATTCGGTGTGTAGTTGCATATTTCAGACGGGGTTTCCGACGGAAATTAATCCGTCACAAATTTCAGACGGAAATTTTTGTCACAAATTTCCGTCTGAAATTTCCTTCTGTAATCCTACTTTTTTCTGGTAGACCCTGGCCACTAACTCGGAAACACCAGCCGGTCCAAAAAATCACGTCTCGCAGACGGGAAACAGAACCCAGAAACAGGAGAGTCACGTCTCACGTGACAGGAGTACTGTGGGGATGGATTTTGTTTATCCCTTTTATTTATTTATATTTATTTATTTTGCTTGTTTATTTGATTTATTGACTAGGCGTGCCAGTCACTAGCGTGACGATTTATTGTGCGCTCGATCTGACTCGGTCAGTCGATTGTGATATTCATGTCGGGACCCGGAGTCTGTCATACCATAAAGGTTATGACATTAATTACGTCCTCTAAGAAAGAGGACCACCCTTGATTAGTTGCCAAGAAAGGATCCTTGAGGGCAAAACAAGATAAGACTATGATGCTAACTTTGCTAGCAGGATGCGAAATATGCATAAATAATCATGCGACGCAAGATGTGATAATAATGTACGGCATAAATCTGGCAACATATCCCCTTATCTTGGTCTATACCAAGTGGGGACATAGGTCATCCATCCACGGAGTGCCGGGATGGAAACCAAAGGAAAGATGGGCGTAGCCCGAGATCTTGGAGGATCTAAGTGTGACGGGACAGTGTCCACCATCATGGTGTTTGTTGACATTCCCTTTAAAGACCGGAGGACATGCAGTAGCAGGACTCCAAGAGCCAGTAGGGTTAGAAGAAAACCTGACGGTCAAATGGTATAATGTGGGGTAAAACCCCATTAATTTATCTCCCTTAGACTTGGATGAAGAACCATGATCCCCCATAATACGATAAAGGTTAGCACGAAGGTTAACAAGATTGGGACATCGGGTTTCGACTGAATTCAGGGCTTATTAAGGCTACTGGGAAGTTGGATATTTGAATGGTAGCTGGTGTTGAGATGAACTGGTGCAGATGGGGTCCCGACGCGAAGGCAAACCGGCGCGATAGTGAGCATAAGAGGGGGCATCTGCGTGGGATGTGGTCGGCGCGACCAGCATCTCGGCGCGCCCATCACCTGGCGCGGAACTGGCGCCGAGAGAGGGCTACACCGGGAGGTTATATGGCCCCAACAAGAGGGGTTTCTTTAGGTTTCGGGTATTTTGAAGGCTTTATGAGATTGAGGGGAACCCTCTTATGTTCAGTAGGAGTTTCATGGGTTTGTCCACGGTGGTATTTGGATAGGGTGGAAAGTGAGGGTAGACTCATCCATAGAGGGTCTAGGGAGACCATGTGACTGTAATGATTATGTTCCCCTCTTATAGTGGGCCAAGGACCATGAGATAGTCTGCCTCAAGTCTCTGCCACACAGCCGGGGGTAGATTCATCGATTTAGTGAAAATATCACATGATGCAATAAAGTAAAGACCGTGAATAAATTCTGGCAGCATCTCCCCTTGTTTTGGACTGTGCCAAAAGGGGAGTATAGGTCATCCACCCACGGAATGCCGGGATGGAAGCCAAAGGAGAAATGGGCGTAGCCCGAGATCCAAAAGGATCACAATCCGATGGGACAGTGTCCATTTATCGTGGGATTTATTGATATCCCCTAGACAGCCAACGGAGAACATGCAGTGGCAGAACTCCACGGGCCAACGGGGTTGCGAAATGTAGGGGGGTTAACCCCATCGATTTAGCTCCCATGAGGGTTGAGTGAAGGCTACTACTTCTTCTCAGGGTGATAAGGTCTCGTGACAATGGGTCACAGGGCTCGGCACGAGGCTATCGGCATGGCTGGAGGTCGGTGCGACGAAGAATGCGGGTCTCGGCGCGATGGGAAGAACCCAACCGGCGCAGGTAGCACTCGGTGCGGGACTCGCGCCGAGGGAGGGTCGTGCCGGGAGGCTTTTAGGATCAGGGTTTCCAAGGAATTCCATAGGGGTCAGGAGCTTGTGAGCGACGTCACGCGGTCGAGAAACGATGCGGAGCGCGCGGGCTCGTTTTGTTTGCTGCAACACAGAAATAAGAGAAAAGAGAAGGGACCACCACGGGAGATTGCTCCGAAGGGGCGAGCGGGACAAATGCAATATAGCAAGATATGGGGGTTAAACGGCCAAAGCGGGAAGTGACTCGCCGCGGCCTCGGGGGATGGGAATGGTGCGAGAATTAAATAACAGGAATTGAAATGGCCATTGCGGAAGTGACTCGCCGCGACCTCGAGAATATAGCATGCAGATATAGTAGGCAGATATAGAAGTAATTCAAGATATACAAACGAAAGGATAGAATTCAAAGGGCCATTGCGGGAAGTGACTCGCCGCGGCCTCGAGAATATAGCAAGCAGATATAGAAGCAGTTCAAGATATACAAGTAGGAGGACAGAATTCAAACGGCCATTGCGGGAAGTGACTCGCCGCGGCCTCGAGAATATGAGCAGATAAGGGATATAACAAGATATAGAAAGAAGTAGAATTCAAACGGCCATTGCGGGAAATGACTCACCACAGCCTCTAGAATATGAGCAGATAAGAGATATAACAAGATATAAAAAGAATCAGAATTCAAACGGCCATTGTGAAAAATGACACCCTGCGGCCTCGAGAATATGATGTGATCGCCAGGGGCCAAAGACCCCAAAATAAAGAGTGATCGCGCCTACCTCGCTAGCCGGAAGTGGCGGGTTGCTTCTTCCTCCCCCTTCGGCCGGCCGACGGAGAGGACTTCTTCAGTTACCCTTGTAAAATAACAGATAATAGATAAACAAAATTAGAAAATGACAGTGTAGTATCAATCCCTTGCAATGAAAATGACGAAATCGTGGCAGAACACACACCTGGTTGGTGTGATTTTAAACCCCTCTCGGACTCGAGTAGGAGGAAAGTGGGATGATGAATGCAAGAAGTATATAAGAGAAGGCGCCCTTGTGAAGGGAGATAGAGGATGCGAGATGATGAATGTAAAAGAACTACGAAGAAAAGGAAATGATTAGCTTATTGGATGTGCCGATGGTGAAACCGGCGGAGCTTCGGTAGCGTAGGGACGACGTGGAAGCGCGGTGGATGAAGATGACCTTCCTCTCGTGAGCGCGGGCACCCGAGAAGCCGACATAACCTCCTCCTGAAAAAGACCTACGGGTTAGAAATGGCTCCGACAGCCTCTGGGCTCCAGCAGCCTATCGGACCTCTCAAAAGCTCCCTTCGGACTGAAGGGGGGGGTCTTCTATTTATAGGGCTCCAGAGGATGGAGGCGTCCAGGACGCTGGACGCCTTCATCAGGGCAAAAATAATATTTTACATTATTTTATTTTTTTATTTTGAATATTTTAAAGGAGGCGTCCAGGCAACTAGACGTCTCCACAACAGCCCACCGAATCCCGCCAAAAGTCGCACGCGGTTTGGCACAACGCGTGGTTTTGATCGGCGCCCGTGATTCATAAATGGGCGCGTCTAGTTGGCAGGACGTCTTCATAATTTGAATTTTTTCTCAAACGACAAACCGACCGGCGGACGGGGGGCGCCCGTGGGCAAGATGATGGAGGCGTCCAGGCAACTGGACGCCTCCATGAAATTATTTTTTTATCAATATTATTATTATTATTATTTTATATTTTGCATTGATGAAGGCGTCCAGTCACGTGGACGCCTTCATGATTTTATTATTATTATATATATATATATATATTTGTATTTTTGTATATTCAAAGCATGGAGGAGTCCAGGGGCCTGGACGCCTCCATGAAGACTCCCCGGATTCCCCGAAGGGGCATCGGTAGCCATCCGCCAGACACCCTCCTGGTTCCAGAAACTTCTGATACGTCTGATTGGTGGTGATGTCGTCCGTATGCCGCATGATTTCTGCAACGAGGCGATTTTCGGATGTCGAAGGAGCGGAAGAAGACTCAAGAATAGGAAGCACTCAAACGATTCAAAATGCGAAAGCCGCTGCGGGGCGTCGCATAGTAATATGAGATTTTCTCAGGAGATGTCAGAAATAGCGTGTCTACAGCTGCCCCGCCTTGGCGTTTGCTTTACAAGGGAGTGACACGTAATGGAACAGTATCGAAGTGGAGTGAAATGGAGTGGGAATGGACTGATAAGTTGATGTCAAGGTGTGATGAGACACGCTTTTGACATTATTGTTTGGAATCTTTTCTGTAGTTTCAATGAGGCGACCTTGAAGAAGGTCTTTCAAATTTGAGGATTGTTTGGACGGAGATCAAATAAGGGAGGGTGAGATGTGCGCTCAGGTACGAAAATAAAGGAGACCAACTTCTCAGTGTGGAAGTACCTGGGTCGTAAACCTGTAGGTTTCACCTTTGGGGAGCGGTTACCAGCCAATGTGGAAGTGATGCGGCCAAGGTGGGTCAAACAAGGTAAAAAGCGAAGGAATATCTGAGGGTCTTTCCAAACAAGGGTCTCCTTTGGAAGAGCAGCGTAGGGCCGTTTTAAGGAAACTCAGTATTTCATTCAGAGTGGAATATCTCATATTTATAAGATTTGAAGTACAACGACTTTCACAATCGAATTACTTGAATGATCTTCCGTAATAAATTCAAAGTCCTATATGAATGCATGATGGGTTTAAAGAGAAATTTAAAACAAACTAAAATAGAAAATAGCCAAGGATAATATTGTCAACTTGTTAAGAATGGGTCAGGATACCCATTCGGTGAACTGATACTGAGCCGGGGCTCGTTTGTCCACGCACCATTTCACTGAACGGAACCGTCGTCCCCATGCTACCACAAGTTAACGGCCTATCCGTAGAACCTAAATTCTTCTGGAATCATCACCGTTTTTATTGAAGGGGAACTCAAATCCTAGATTCGTTCGGGTCGCAAGGTCCTTGACGCATTCTAATAGCGTAGATATCGTATAGTATGATGCATGATATGGTGGGACCAAACACCGAAAGACGGTACACAAGATGGGACAAAGACGTTCGTTAGTAAAACTTGCACAGACCAACATTAAATACATCAGAAAGCAACATAATTACAACAGAATCGCACCACAGTGCAAGGAGATCTAGACAAAACCCTGACGACTGACCATTGATGTGACGTGTTTCGTCCTGTAATGCCTCTCCTTTCCTATAAGTACCTCCCTTAGGCTAGTTCATCCAAATGCACCAAGGAGAGCTTTGAAAGCTCAAGAGGAGAAGGAGAGGAGAGTCTAGACATTTCAGGATGGAAGGAGAGTCTTCCCGCGTTATGAAGAGGGGCAGGCCTAGCAGCGAGATCAGGCGACTCTCCGACCTCGAGGGTCATCTGAGTGGGACGATCTAGTCGCATATGGTAAGCTGATTTATTTCAAATTCTCCACGTGAACTCTCTTCTCACTTCTTTTCTTTTCTCTTCTTCTTTCCAGCCATATCCACTCTTCCCAGGCCCGAGGAAGTTTTCCAAACTTTCGTGGCTCTCAAAGTTAACTTCCAACATCTCCATTGGCATGAGGGCCATACTCTCGAGGTGACATCTTCAGGGGCTCCTTATTCATGCCAAACACTATGAGAGGATTCGCATGGACTGAGCGGCTATGGGCGCACTAGTGGAGATCTAGCATCCCCAGACCCACACTTTCATCCTCCCGACCTTCGAGGTGACCATCCTCCTCGAGGAGGTGGAACTTCTGCTCGGATTGAAGAAATTCAAGAGTGACGGGAAGGTAAAAGCTATGCGGATGCTGACAAGGGGAACTTCCGAGAGTGTCCTTGAAAGCTTCATGCTACCCGACCTAGCCAGAAAGGTTCGCACTCAAAAAGGAATTGATTTGCAAAGGCTCGCAGAATGGGTCATGGATGCCCTGAGAGGGTCACCAGATGATGACCACTTGGAAGGAATTATGAAAGGGTTCACCATTTGTCTGGCAGGTGCTCTCTTATTTCCTTATACCGACAACATAGTGGAGGAGGACCAACTGAGTGCTATCTGCGGGATTTGGAGTGAAAAGAGGGTGGGACCCGCCGTCCTTGCCTACCTTTACAGTGGCCTTACTGCTTCGAGCATGGGTAAGCCTCCTTTTGGTTACGCACTTGTTCTGAATTGCTAGGTTGATTTGCACTTCAAATTTGACCATCGTGAGGGGATGCCGACTGCTTCGAAGCTCTTCCAACAAAGACCTCTTCATCATATAGCCGATGTGTTAGGCTTCGGTGGTACCGTGGCGAACCGTGTTCCGTGGCTGAAGAAACGTGAAGACTGGCGGTCTCACTTTCGAACCATGACACAAAGCTTCTTCACTTGCGCACCGGCATGTCTACTCCCACTTGAACTCCTCATGAGGTCTTCTCCCGAAGTTGAACTCCAACTGATCGACGCGACTGAGTTTATCCTTTACAACGCGCATCGGTGCTGCCTCCAGATCGACATTCCACGCCACTCGTTCTCACTGTTAATCGGCATCGCTCCTTTGAAGAAGAGGGAGTTGGGTACGGAAGCGGATGCGAAGGAAGCGAAGGCCATTAAAGCACCCGGGAAGACAAGTGTTGCGGGAAAGGCATTAGCGTATGTAGGGGAAGAATGCGAGCTGTGGAGAACTTATGTAACCGAATTGGGGAAGTTAAGGCCTAAAGCGCCTAAGCCCCTGATGTAGCTCACTCTGCTTTCTGATGGAATAAAATCTGTGATTGAGAATGTGTAAAGTTTGGATTTTTATCTTTTCCTCTTTTTATTATTTTTTCTATTTTCATCATTTTTTGATGCGTCCAAATAAGTGGACGCTTTATTATTAATATTAATATTATTAATATTAATATTATTATTATTATTATTATTATTTTGCTCTTTTTTTAACGCGTCTAGGCGCGAGGCGTCTTAACTTTCAAATTCAAATTTAAAGCGTCAGGCGGGCCTTCTTCTTCCGTGCCTTGCCCGCAAACGTGCATGCCTCCCGTCGAGATTTGCTCGCCCATCTTCGTCTTCTTCCACTTCTCGATCGATGGAGTTTGGTGGGCCAAATCGTGATGAAGGGAGAGAGGGGCGAGGAACTCCTCACCCGAGGAGGGACGCGCAAGAGCATGGCGAGGCGTCCATGGAAGAGGAAGGGCCCCTTCGGGTACTTGAGGGACCCAAGGGGCCCGATGGCACGGAGGGAGGTGAACACGGCCCGATATGTCCTTCGATCTCCACTTTTTTGATTTCCTTTTGAGTTTGGAGCGAGCCACGTGAGAGGGGAAAAGGCTCGGCGAGTGTTGCACTCAAATGATGGACGCGTCCTTGACAGGAGACGTGTTCTCGTTGTTTTGACGTAAGACCCTTCTTTCTTGATGTAGGGCATGGCAACGACCCCGGGCTTGGCTGATGAATGGGCGAGTGCAGATGAGCTGAGCCGTGTCAGGAAGGAGAGTCACGGCAAGGCGAAGCTCGAGGACTGGCGCATACGTCTCCCTGGACAGCAAGGGAGCGTATTGGTGCAGGACAGTGCCGACTTCTAGCAGCAGCGGAGGGAGAGTCATGTGGGACCTCTCCAACCCGAGGATGCGCGCGACATCAACAGCTTGCGTGCCCAACTAGTAGAGGCCAGGCGGCAGCTGGCCATCACTCAACAGGAACTGTCGATCCTGGTAAGTTAAGTACTGTATTTTTTATTTTTGTTTTTGTTTTTTTAATTTGGAGCTTAGCTGACGGCCGTTGTTTGTTTGTTCCAGTGTGCCCAGCAGACAGCGATGGTGGAATGGCCGGCGGTGCATCTTCCAGTTCCTCGGCCACTTTTCTTGAGATTGCCTCCCTCCGGGAGCAACTCGCCGGTGCGGTGGCCCGTGCGGAAGAGGAGCGTGATGCCTGGGTTGCGACTGTAGCGGAGCTGTGGCGTCGCGGTGAGGATAGGCCTTCTCTAGACATCCTGGAGTTAAGGGTCCTTCTCCAGGTGACTAGGAGAGAGGAAGAGAGAGAGAGAGAGAGAGGAGAAGGCCCGAGCGACAACGAGATCATGCTGAGAGGAAGGCCTTGGAGGCCCAGATGAGGGAGCTCCAGCTAGGCCTTCAGGTCGTGGTGCAGAGGCTAGGAGCGATGAAGACGCGCTACGAGAGAGCGGGAGAGTTCGGGGAGCGACTCTGCCAGTCTGGCCGCTTTTCTGTTGGTGGCTTCTTCGCCACGCCAGGGGAGGAGCATCGAGCCATTGCTGTGGAGCAGTTGCCACAGGGTGAGGGGACTGCTGTTGTACGGGGCTCCAGAAGGCCTCTGAGAGACCCTCTCCTCAGGGGAGTGCAGAGGGACGCCTAGAGGGATATGCGTGAGTGTGATGGAAAGAGTTGGCGAGCTAGCATACGCCTCCTCTCTATGATTGTGATGTTTATGACAGTTTATGTAGACCTATGAATGGAATGATATGATTTTCTACTGTTTGTTTATGCTCTTGTGCGTTCCTTCTTCCCTACGCTTCTTCTTATTTACACTGTTCCCATGTGATATGCTTGTCGAGATTCCGTTCGAAAACGGAGAATCGTGTCTTGCTGTGACCATTTTTCCATGGGAATCTATCGTCAAAGCCAATAATGACGGTTCTGGCCCTTTCTCCCGGACGATCTTTCAAACTTCGCGGACGACCTCCATAACATGATAGGGCATCCCTAGACAGCATAGGGGGCGGGTCGTCAATTTACACCGTCCAATCACTCACCCTGCGTGAGCGGTGAAGTGATACATGGGTCCGTAGGGCAGTGACTGACCACAAACCTCGTCGTTAAAAGCCGTGCCTCAATTTACAATTTACCGAACTCACTCACTTAAACTCTATTGAATTTAGCGTAAAATGGTGAATACAGGTCGATCCACAGGGAGACAAAATAACTTTTAAAATAGTATGGATGAGAATTCTTATGTTTGAGAAATCTAATTTGAGTGAGATTAAACTAAGGAAGATAAGATTACATGAACTTAACTTAAGTTACGAATACGAGAAGGTGAGAAAATACAAGAAAAATTGAATAAAAACAACAGAGAGATTGGAAAAGGAATATCTTTGAAACTGGAGGGATTCAGGAAAAATAGAAGAAAGCAAAGTTGTAGAGGACGACGAGAGGAAGAAGATTGATGAAGAACTCAGAGGCAGAAAATGAGAGGAAGAAGGTGAAAATCATGAAAAACCGAGATCTATAAGGACGGATGAACAATAAAATCTAGAAAAACTGAACTTTAGAAAATTAATTCTATCTTAAAAACGGTTGAGAATTAGAAGAAGAGGTAAAAGAAGAAATTGAAGATGACTTGAAAACACACAATTTTGATGAACAACTTAGGAAGAAAATAAGATCAGAAGGGGGTGAAAACTTAGATAGAAGATCTGTGAAGATTAATGATAAATATAGATGATCACAAACTAAACCGTACAGAACAGACCTTTAGAAAATAATTAATAACTTTAAAACGGGGGTGATTTAGAGGAAGTGGAAGAAAGATGAAGTCTAGATCTAAGGGAGAGGAAGAACTTTTGTGAAGAAATCAGAAATAAAAAAGATCAAGAAGGGTTTAAAAATAGAAGAATGGTGAAAGCTATCTCTACGGATGAACAGTAAACACAAAAATCAGAACTGAGAAGATTACGCCATATCTTTAAAACGGGTAGGAATTTGAAGAAATGGTAAACATAAAAAATGTGGAGAACAGAAAGACGAACAACTTTGATGAAGACAGTATTTTCAAATGAGGCTCACAACAGGTTGAGAATAGGCAAAAAACAGTCTAAAATGCTTAATGACACTGCAAACAGAACATGATTAACACATGAAAACCACTAAACTTGCAATAAAAACTATGAAATCACTCATTACAAATGTAACTCTCTCTTAAACAATCAAAGCTCTCAAAAGAAAATAACCTCTCAACTCTCAAAATACAAGAAATTGAACTAAAAGCAATCCTTTCAACACTACCTCAACCCCCCTCCCCGCTTAAACTTGCCAATAGGGGCTCTATTTATAGGCCCAAAGTTAACCCCATTGATGTGTGAACACTTGAGATGTTATTGTTGAAAAATAAGCCCACAAACATTGTTTTCTATGTACAGGAGTAGTAAAGGTTGAAAAATCGAGTTTGGATGTCTCCCCTTTTCTTATTTTCTCTTTCTCTATCTCCTCTTTCTTCTCACATCTCCAACGTCGGCCAAGTCGGCTGCGTACATTACTGACCTCTCTCTCTCCTCTTCTATTGCATTTGTCGCGTCTTGGCCTCTCTACCGACGCTTGCGTCCATTCTCTCCCATGTTCCCGCTGCATGTGTGTGAGGAGCGTCGACCGCTTTTGCCGCCACTTTTTGCTGACCGTGCACCTTCCGAAGTCGACGTGTTGTTCGCAAAATCCGCTCGGCCGCGAAAGTCTCCTTCCGTCCCGCTGCGGCTTTGACCACCTGCCGAACCGCACCCGTGAAGCCCGCTCGAGGAAGCCTCCATGTCGATCGCCGCGTGGAGAAGTTGGCCGCTGCATGAAGTTGGTCGCGTGTAAAAGAGCCATCCACTGCCTGCATTAATTGAGGTGCCTGCATTAATTGCTTGCATGCTGAATCCCATCCCACGCCAAGCATGCAACGTGATTAGGCAACATATATTATGTTTTATATATACAAGCTGAAGCCCATGTTACATGTTACCTAATGTTAGATATGTATTAAAGGCTTGATTTAGATATGTTTATAGATATAAATGTAGCGATATGAGTTATATGCATATTGGTATATTGTGAATTATATATATATATATTATGAATATATATACATAATGAATGTAGTATATAAGTGAATATATATATATATCTATTATATGAATCATAATATATAAATATTAATGTTTTGATTTTGATTACTTTTTATTTTCTTTTTATTCGATTTGATTTTATTCTTTTTATTTTCTTTTAGTTAAATTCATGGGCTTTTTAGACGTGTGGATGGGCTTTGGCCCAAGTGTGCTTGCAAAATGGCATCAAAAGTTGATTAACTCCGATAATTACACAGTTTGATCAGAAAGTGAAATTACTTGTGATAAATGCCTAGTGATGCATACTAAAGCCCATAAAAATGTGTGATGACATTAATTATCATGGAAAATTACACACTTATCACACCCCCCAACTTGCTCATTGCTAGTCCCTTAGCAATACAAACAATTTACAATTTAGGACCAACAAGAGTTTACAAAGTTCATACCATCATATCCAACTTTTCCTTCACAGTAATAACTAAAGATTAAGAATCCGGAAATATTAACACATACTAGCCTTCGATTTGAAACTTCAGACACATGATTAAGAATTCTAATCAAAATTCAGTAGCACTTGTGCATGTGATATGCTAAAGTCACAGTGTAGACAATTGCATCCCCCATTTTGCTATTCTGAACAAGTACCTTTCAACCCTGCACTTCTTTAATCAGAGCATTAAGCATACTAGCTTTTGTCTGTCTTATTGTTTCATCCCTTAGGGATCTTTATATATTTTTTTTCTACACACATGATGCTGCACTACCCTTCACTGTTTTACACGAACCTTAAAGTAGGCCCAGTTTCGCAGATCAAGGTTCCCTTATCCTTTTGACGCGAACCTCAACACGTCTTAGGTGAAGTAGGCCCGGTTACTCAGATTCGGAGCAATTTTCATGGTGTTCTTTTCTCAATTTTTTTTTTCAATTGTGCTTTTGCACTAATTTTGATTGATAACTTGGCAGAAAGCTTTATCAAAAGATCTCTTTGTTAAGAAGTGCAAAATATCTGGTAACAGACCCAAAATAGCAGAAGGCTTGTCCTATCTGGTTCATTAGCATGCAACGTGATATTTTTATCTTTTCTAAAGTGCACATGAATTTTAAAGAGAGTTCTTAGATCATTTTTCCATGGCTAGAGTAAATAACTTTTCCATCATCCCCTCTCCCTAATCATTTCTATTCTAGAATCATTTTCAATTTAGCATGAATCATGAAACTCAATATGGGGATTTACATGACAGATTCTTATGTAACAATGCAGGGTATCATCCAAGAATTCATTGTATTCTCAAAAAATTTTCTCCCCCCCCCCCCCAACTTAAATGGGATTGTCCTCAATGACATATGTAAATAGAAAACCAGAGAACAAGTAAACATAAAATATGGTTGGGATGGAAGGACACAACCTGGTGGGCGGGGTGAAGTGACGAAAGCGCCTTCTCGTTGTTGCGTGCAACTGAAACACAAACACACAAAACATCAAATCACAAAAACCGTGGGTTGCCTCCCAGAAGCGCTAAGTTTACTGTCTTCAGCCAGACGCATGAAGGTTTGAAAGGAATTTATACCTGATCACTTAATGTGATGGATTCTTTAGGTGATAACAGCTCATTTTCCAAGTAGGGTTTTAACCTTTGACCGTTAACAGTAAAAATATGACCATTTTATGGATTTACAATTTGGACGGCGCCATGGTCAAATACCTTAACAACAGTAAACGGTCCATCCCATCTGGATTTCAACTTACCAGGGAACAAACGTAGCCGTGAGTTAAAAAGCCAAACTTTTTGATTTTCATGGAAAGTTTTCCTATGAATATGGTGATCATGGAAAGCCTTGGTTTTAGCTTTATAAATCCGAGAATTTTCATATGCTTCGTTCCGAAGTTCCTCCAGTTCATTGAGTTGTAATGCTCTTTGGGCTCCAGCTTGATTGAGATCAAAATTCACTTGCTTAATGGCCCAATATGCTCTATGTTCCAGTTCGACGGGCAAGTGGCAGGCTTTTCCAAAAATGAGACGATAGGGCGACATACCGATAGGAGTTTTGAAGGCAGTTCTATAGGCCCAAAGTGCATCATCTAGTCTCTCAGACCAGTCTTTCCGATCCGGCCTAACTGTCTTATGCAATATGTTCTTTATCTCCCTATTGGAAACCTCACCTGCCCACTGGTTTGGGGATGATAGGGGGTAGCAAGTTTATGAGTGATGCCATATTTCGAAGCAAAGCTCGGAATTGAAAGTTCGTGAAATGAGACCCCCCATCACTAATCATAGCCCGAGGACACCCAAATCTAGAGAAGATGTTCTTTTTCACAAATTTCATCACCACCTTATGATCATTGGTCCTTGTGGCGATAGCTTCAATCCATTTTGAAACATAGTCGACCGCCACCAAGATATATTCATATCCAAAAGATGGTGGAAACGGTCCCATGAAATCAATACCCCAAACATCAAAAATTTTCACTACCAGAATGGGATTAAGCGGCATCATATCTCTCTTAGAAAGATTGCCCACAGCTTGACACCTCAAACACGTTTTTGAATATTCATAAGCATCCTTAAATAAAGTGGGCCAATAGAATCCACTTTGTAAAACCTTAGCCGCAGTCTTCTTTCCCGAGAAGTGTCCCCCACAAGCTAGATTGTGACAAAAATTCAATACTGATTGTTGTTCCTCTTCAGGGACACATCTCCGTATGATCTGATCAGGACCCATGTGAAACAGTTCCGGGTCCTCCCAAAAATAGTGTTTGACATGTGAAAAGAACCGATCCTTTTCCTGCTTAGTCCACCCACCCGGGATTTGTCTTACTGCCAAGAATTTGACAATGTGAGCGTACCAGGGGGTTGAAATGTGAGAGATAGATAACAAATGTTCATCTGGAAAGGCATCAGACATGGGAGCACTCTCAGGTATCACTATCCTAGACAAATGATCAGCCACAACATTCTCTAACCCCTTCTTGTCTTTGATTTCTAAATCAAATTCTTGAAGTAATAGAATCCACCGGATCAAACGGGGTTTAGCATCCTTCTTGGTGAGCAGATATTTTAAAGCAGCGTGATCAGAATAGACAATAACTTTGGCCCCCAACAGATATGAGCAAAATTTTTCCAGGGCAAAAACAACGGCCAGAAGTTCTTTCTCTGTGGTGGTATAATTCAATTGAGCATCCGCGAGAGTGCGACTCGCATAATAGATCACCACAGGTTTCTTATCGATCCTTTGCCCCAAGACAGCTCCAATAGCATAGTCCGAGGCATCGCACATGATTTCGAAAGGCAGTGACCAACCTGGTGTTTGAAGAATTGGAGCTTGGGTCAGGGCTGTCTTTAGGGAATGGAAAGCTTTAAGACAAGACTCATCGAGCTGGAATGGAGTGTCCTTGGCTAGGAGCTTAGTGAGCGGACGAGTGATGGTAGAGAAGTTTTGAATGAACCTTCTATAAAAACCCGCATGGCCAAGAAAAGAGCGGATTTGTTTGACGGACGAAGGGGGAGGAAGATTAGAAATCAGATCGACCTTAGCCTTGTCTACCTCCATCCCCTTTCAGAAATCACATGGCCTAACACAATGCCCTCTCGAACCATAAAATGGCTCTTCTCCCAACTTAGCACCAGGTTCGATTCAATGCATCGTGCCAGCACCTTCTTAAATTCTCCAAGCAACTATCAAATGAGTCACCAAAAACGGAGAAGTCATCCATGAAAATCTCCAAAAATTCTCCCACCATCTCAGAAAAGATGGCCATCATACACCGCTGAAAGGTGGCAGGGGCATTACAAAGCCCAAATGGCATTCTCCGAAAAGCAAACGTGCCATAAGGACACGTGAATGTAGTTTTTCTCTTGATCTTCCGGGTAGACCGCAACTTGATTGTACCCAGAGTAGCCATCCAGAAAGCAAAAATATCTTTGCCCAGCCAACTTTCTCCAAAATCTGATCTATAAACGGGAGAGGGAAATGATCTTTCTTTGTCATGGAATTTAATTTTCTGTAGTCAATACAGACTCTCCACCCTGTTTGTATTCTCATTGGCACTTCTTCTCCCTTCTCATTTTGAATCACGGTCAGCCAGGATTTCTTCGGAACAACTTGTGTGGGGCTGACCCATTTGCTATCAGAAATGGGATATATAATCCCGGCATCCAAGCACTTCACCACCTCTTGTTTGACTACCTCTTTCATGTTCGGGTTCAGCCGGCGTTGCATTTCCCTACTCGGCTTGGCATTGTCCTCTAAATAAATGTGATGCATACAAACATCCAGACTGATGCCCTTGAGATCTGTCACCGACCATCCCATCGCCCCCCTATGCTCCTTAAGGACATCTAATAGCTGAGATTCCTAAGCAGAAGTGAGATGAGAAGTAATAATTACGGGCAGAGTTTGGTCAGGACCCAGATAAGCATATTTGAGAGAATCCGGTAGAGGTTTCAGTTCAAGAGTTGGTGGATGATCCAGAGATGGAAGTGCAGGTTTGGATTGCAATGGAGGGAGTGATTCTACCCTAGACTAGGGTGAGAAAGAGAGAGAAGAATCTTGAAGCATACTACCCTCTTCTAGGGTTTCTTCGATGTCATTCGGACATTCATCCAGCACCTCCTCACATATATCAATGATATTGCATTCTTCTTCGTGGTCCGGGTATTGAGAAGCCTTAAACACATTTAATGCAACCTTCTCGCCTCCAAACGAGATATCCATCATTCCTGTGGCACAATTTATATTGGCCTTAGCCGTAGCTAAAAATGGACGACCCAAAATGATGGGTGTGTGCTTTAAGTCTTGGGTCAAGGCCATATCCAAAATGAGAAAATCCACCGGGAAATAACACTCATGCACCTTGACAATCACATCCTCCAACAGACCCCTTGGAGTTTTACCCGACCGATCCGCCAATTGAAGGATTATTGAAGTGGGTTTTAACTCTCCCAGATCAAATTTCTCATAGATAAAGGTGGGTAGAAGATTTACGCTAGCACCTAAGTCTAGCAATGCTCTATCAAAAGTGACGCCACCTATAGCACATGAGATTAACGGGGCTCCGGGGTCCTTCAATTTCTTCGGTAAATGATTCATCACCACAGCACTTACATCCTCGGACAAGCGGATCTTTTGAGTTACCACCTTTGACTCCCTCTTCGGAGTACAAAGCTCTTTTAGAAATTTTGCATATACCGGCACATGCTTGATTGCGTCCAAGAGTGGAATATTTATATTGACTTGTTTAAACAATTCCACTAATTCTTCTTGATGCACCGGTGCTTTCTTGTGAGCCTTCGATGTCAGAGCATCGGGAAAAGGGATTTTAGGCACATAATCGTTAGGTCCTCCTTCAACCTTTTCCTTTCCTTTATCCAGCTTCTTCTCTCCACCATCCGGCTTCTTTAGTTCTTTTCCAATTACGGGCTCCTCTTCCTCATCACCCTCCTCTTTGGTTTCTTGGCCCGAACTACTGACAATTTCCCGGGCCTTGTAAGGATCATTCAAAACCTTCCCACTCCTAAGAGACGAGATTGCCTTAGCATTCTCAAATTGGGGACCCGGAGGATGGGGCGGTTGAGGTTGGTTCGGGTGAGGTAGAATAGGAATTCTTTGGGGGAAGCCCGGAGGTTGGTTCCTTGGGTTAGCCATTGGTTGGCTAGGAAGTTGACCCACCTCTCTCCTCACATTACTTGCGGCCAATTGGCCTATTTGACCTTCCAACTTAGCAATAGATTGTTGCTGAGTAAGAATGATTTGTTGGAGTTGGTCAAATTTTTCATCAAAATTGGGATGAAGATGTTGAGGAGGAGGAGGAGCTTGAAAACGGTTTGGATTGTATGGATGGTACTGGCTCTGGAAATGTTGAGTAGAAGGTTGATGATACGGGGCCTGAGAATGCTGCAAATGAGGTTGAGAATATTGTTGGAATGGTGCATTGGATTGAGAGAAATGATGCTGAGACGGAGCTTGTTGAAACGGAGGTTGGTGTTGTTGGTGAGGTTGAAATGGTTGTTTTTGAAATGAGGTATTCGATTGGGCGGGTGGACCTTGTTGAGATTTCCAAGAAAAATTCGGGTGATTTCTCCAGCCTGGATTGTAGGTGTTGGAGTAAGGATCATATGGAGGCTTAGAGACACCCTGAGCAGCGAAGATTTGTTCTTGGATGAATGGAGGAAGCTGAGCTGCAGTGGGGCAATCAGTGACACCATGGTCAGGGCTAGAACAAATGGCACAAATTTCGCCATGATTGGGAGCGGAGAATGGTTGAGGTTGAGAGGCTGAAGAAGAAGGTTCATGCCTCGATAACAATTGATCGAGCTTTTGAGCTACCAGGTCAACCTTCTCTATCTTTTGTGCCAACAAATCCATCTTGTTCAATTTCTGAGTCAAGGCATTTATGTCCATCCGATTCTCAGACTCAACTTGGCTTTTCACTTCATAGAGCCCGCCCTTTTTAGTCGGCCCAATGACTCTTTCATAAGATGAGAGCGAGGCATGACTAATAGAATTCTCACTGAGCATCTCAAATAACTCATACGCCTCATCTTCGCTCTTACTCATAAAGGCTCCCCCACATGAGGCATCCACCATTTGCCGGTAATTATCAGTCAATCCCTCATAGAATGCCTGAACAATTTGCCAGCGTGATAATCCGTGGTGAGGGCATTTCCTTAGTAAATCCTTCAACCTATCCCAAGCCTCGTGGATTTGTTCCCCATGGTTTTGCGTGAATCCAGTAATTGCTCTCCTCATGGTATTGGTTCGTCCTATGGGATAAAATTTCTTCAAAAATTCTTTCTGCATTTCAACCCAAGTGTCAATTGACCTACCCAAGGCTCCCAACCAATATTTGGCCTTGTCTTTGAGAGAGAAGGGGAAAAGAGTCAGCCTAAGAGCATCATCGGAGAAATTAGAAATTTTAACCGTGGAGCAAATCTGGAGGAACTCATCCAGATGTCTGTAGGGATCCTCATTTGTATTGCCATAAAAGGATGGCAACATTTGAATGGTGCTTGATTTAATTTCATAGTGGGTTGCTTGATTTTGAGGTGTTTGAGCAAAAAATGAAGGTTGATATTGATTTGGTAAGAAGTATTCCTTCATTTGCTTGGGGGCAACTTGTTGAATTTGATTTTGATTTTGGTCTGCCATGAGGTTAGGTTTATGGTGATTTCTCGAATGCACTAACCTTTCTACCTCGTCTATCGGTCCTAACAAAGGTGGGTGAAGGGATCTCCTACCTTGCATAAACTAGGACAGATGAGAGCACTTCTTTTTGTGATGATTTAGTTATTTATTTTTTTTTATTTTGATTTGAACACAACCAAGACGAAGAGAGAAGAGAATAAAGAAGAGAAGAGAAGAGAAGAGGATGATTCTTTTTTTTTTTTTGTTGTTTCTCTTTTTATTTTTTATGCAAACACACACCAATTTTCACAAAATGATCCTAAAGACCTAAATGTGACCTAAACCTACAAATGGGGTTTCACAAAATGATTAAGGTGAATTTAAGTTTACCCTCAGTATGTCCACCGGCCAGGTAAGGGGTGGGGAAGTGGGAGGTTCCCCCTACTTGCGTAGGGACCTTATTATACAAAACCACTAGCCCGCTTAAGGCGTTTGCCGTCCAACCGTCTTGCCTTAGACACCGGTTTTCATATGAGGAAAAAACTCAAATAACACAAGAATCACAGTGTGATCCTAGGGTCAACGTCTACTGAATTTTTATTAATGGCTTAGGTGATGCACAGATGAAGAAGTTTGTGATTTTTGGGCTAAGGGAGGGTGATGAAATCCCCACCTTATCTTGTTTAGGGGTAATGCCCTTAGAGTGATTTGAGATGAAATGCACAATCAATGTTCAAACAAGGGGTTAATATGCAAATGCATGAACAATTATTTTCTAAACACAATATGGAATGAAATTAATGCAACTTAGATGATGCATGACCTACAACATGATGTGTATGATTTCTAATCTTGGAATGAGATTTTTTATTTTGGTGCAAGTATTGGTTCTTTTTTTTTAGTTAATGATCCTATCTAACCAGCACAATCTTTTCTTTGGTTTTGATATTTGATTTTTTTTTTGAATTTTTCACTAAGAGATGAATAGATGAAGGTATAAATGATAAACTAACAATGATATGCAAATTTATCACAAAATGAAGCCTAAAGTGGTATTTTTGTATTTTCTGAATTTTTCTAATTTTTATGTATTTTTCATGAATTTTTCTGATTTTTTAAAGATTTTTCAACAATTAGAAAAATAGAACCTGTACCTACGCTTACTGACCTTTAGCGACGGTTGATTTTTGCTAGATTTTTTAAAATTCCAGAATACCTACGCTTGCAGGCTTTCAGCGACGCTTTCAGACTTTCTGCGACGTATAATTTCCCATGAATTTCAGGTCCGAATTTCCAATGTCTTTGCTTTTCCGTTTTTGTTTTCTTTTTCCTGTAAAATAAAAAGAAGCAAATTAATATACAGATATACAAATCAAACAAAAGAGTATCCAACCATTAAAAAATATTTGTTCCCCGGCAACGGCGCCAAAAATTGACTGACCACAAACCTCGTCGTTAAAAGCCGTGCCTCAATTTACAATTTACCGAACTCACTCACTTAAACTCTATTGAATTTAGCGTAAAATGGTGAATACGGGTCGATCCACAGGGAGACAAAATAACTTTTAAAATAGTATGGATGAGAATCCTTATGTTTGAGAAATCCAATTTGAGTGAGATTAAACTAAGGAAGATAAGATTACATGAACTTAACTTAAGTTACGAATACGAGAAGGTGAGAAAATACAAGAAAATTTGAATAAAAACAACAGAGAGATTGGAAAAGGAATATCTTTGAAACTGGAGGGATTCAGGAAAAATAGAAGAAAGCAAAGTTGTAGAGGACGACGAGAGGAAGAAGATTGATGAAGAACTCAGAGGCAGAAAATGAGAGGAAGAAGGTGAAAATCATGAAAAACCGAGATCTATAAGGACGGATGAACAATAAAATCTAGAAAAACTGAACTTTAGAAAATTAATTCTATCTTAAAAACAGTTGAGAATTAGAAGAAGAGGTAAAAGAAGAAATTGAAGATGACTTGAAAACACACAATTTTGATGAACAACTTAGGAAGAAAATAAGATCAGAAGGGGGTGAAAACTTAGATAGAAGATCTGTGAAGATTAATGATAAATATAGATGATCACAAACTAAACCGTACAGAACAGACCTTTAGAAAATAATTAATAACTTTAAAACGGGGGTGATTTAGAGGAAGTGGAAGAAAGATGAAGTCTAGATCTAAGGGAGAGGAAGAACTTTTGTGAAGAAATCAGAAATAAAAGAGATCAAGAAGGGTTTAAAAATAGAAGAATGGTGAAAGCTATCTCTACGGATGAACAGTAAACACAAAAATCAGAACTGAGAAGATTACGCCATATCTTTAAAACGGGTAGGAATTTGAAGAAATGGTAAACATAAAAAATGTGGAGAACAGAAAGACGAACAACTTTGATGAAGACAGTATTTTCAAATGAGGCTCACAACAGGTTGAGAATAGGCAAAAAATAGTCTAAAATGCTTAATGACACTGCAAACAGAACATGATTAACACATGAAAACCACTAAACTTGCAATAAAAACTATGAAATCACTCATTACAAATGTAACTCTCTCTTAAACAATCAAAGCTCTCAAAAGAAAATAACCTCTCAACTCTCAAAATACAAGAAATTGAACTAAAAGCAATCCTTTCAACACTACCTCAACCCCCCTCCCCGCTTAAACTTGCCAATAGGGGCTCTATTTATAGGCCCAAAGTTAACCCCATTGATGTGTGAACACTTGAGATGTTATTGTTGAAAAATAAGCCCACAAACATTGTTTTCTATGTACAAGAGTAGTAAAGGTTGAAAAATTGAGTTTGGATGTCTCCCCTTTTCTTATTTTCTCTTTCTCTATCTCCTCTTTCTTCTCACATCTCCAACGTCGGCCAAGTCGGCTGCGTACATTACTGACCTCTCTCTCTCCTCTTCTATTGCATTTGTCGCGTCTTGGCCTCTCTACCGACGCTTGCGTCCATTCTCTCCCATGTTCCCGCTGCATGTGTGTGAGGAGCGTCGACCGCTTTTGCCGCCGCTTTTTGCTGACCGTGCACCTTCCGAAGTCGACGTGTTGTTCGCAAAATCCGCTCGGCCGCGAAAGTCTCCTTCCGTCCCGCTGCGGCTTTGACCACCTGCCGAACCGCACCCGTGAAGCCCGCTCGAGGAAGCCTCCATGTCGATCGCCGCGTGGAGAAGTTGGCCGCTGCATGAAGTTGGTCGCGTGTAAAAGAGCCATCCATTGCCTGCATTAATTGAGGTGCCTGCATTAATTGCTTGCATGCTGAATCCCATCCCACGCCAAGCATGCAACGTGATTAGGCAACATATATTATGTTTTATATATACAAGCTGAAGCCCATGTTACATGTTACCTAATGTTAGATATGTATTAAAGGCTTGATTTAGATATGTTTATAGATATAAATGTAGCGATATGAGTTATATGCATATTGGTATATTGTGAATTATATATATATATATTATGAATATATATACATAATGAATGTAGTATATAAGTGAATATATATATATATCTATTATATGAATCATAATATATAAATATTAATGTTTTGATTTTGATTTTTGATTTCTTTTTATTTTCTTTTTATTCGATTTGATTTTATTCTTTTTATTTTCTTTTAGTTAAATTCATGGGCTTTTTAGACGTGTGGATGGGCTTTGGCCCAAGTGTGCTTGCAAAATGGCATCAAAAGTTGATTAACTCCGATAATTACACAGTTTGATCAGAAAGTGAAATTACTTGTGATAAATGCCTAGTGATGCATACTAAAGCCCATAAAAATGTGTGATGATATTAATTATCATGGAAAATTACACACTTATCAGGCAGGCGCCCTATTGCGAGGGCTATCATTAAAGGTGATGGAGGCAGCTTCGGCTCGCACTCCCTTCCATTTCTATAAATACATGTCTCTTGTTCTCCCAGGGACATCGAGAGCTAACTTGAAAAGTACAAGTTCCCACGGGAGAGGAGGAACTCAGAATTCTGAGGTCTGGATGGAGGGCGAATCTTCCCACTCCTCGAAGAGAAGCAGGTCCAGTGGTAGTAGTTCCAGAAAACTCTCGGACCTCGAAGGGCACTTCAGTGAGAGGAGCCAATCGCAACTCGTAAGCTGAGCTTTCCTGCCCCCCTTTTCTCATTCTTCCTTTCTTTCCTTCTTTCTTTCCTTTGACAAAAACCTTCTCCATTCCTCGTGTATGCGCAGAGTGTGATGAAATCCCATATTTCATGGGAATTAGTAGCGGCAGCATACATGGGTCTCCCGGATTTTTAGAAGGCCAGGCTAGACATGATGGGATTTAGTGCCTTCCTGCGGATCGAGCCGATCAAGCTCGACCTAGTCCTGGTCCAAGTCTTGCGTGAAAGATGGGACCTAGTGAGTCGGGCGTTCTTGATGCCCTGGGGGCATATGGTGCCTAGTCTGGAAGATGTGGTCCGAATCACGAGCCTCAGGGTAGATGGCGAGGTAGTGACTGGAGTCACCTACGCGGACTACCGAGAAGGTGCCCAGAAGCTACCTGGTTTGGACCTAGATGGTCGAAAGAATAGGTCAGTAGCCAGGGCATCTATCATGGAGACATTAGGGCTCACTGATACTCGTCGACGGGACGATGAGTCCTCAGAAGAATTCATGGAAAGGATGGAAAGAGGATGTTGTGCTATGTACTGCACAGATTTTGGCAATTGGGAAAGATCCAACATGGACTTGAGGAGATTTCTCCTCTTCTAACTGGGAAGATTGATACTGAGCTCGAAAGGAGACGGTATCCATTGTCGTTTCCTGGAGCTGTTATCAGACTTCGAAAGAGTAGGGCACTACGCCTGGGGAGCTGCCATGCTGGCGCATTTGTTTACAGGTCTGTCTCAAGAGGCAGACTGTGAGATGATTGTGAGTGGCTTCACACGATTCATCCAAGTATTTTTTTTTGTTTTAGTTTGTTTTTATTTATTTTTTTTTGTAATAGTGCCTACTTAAGGTATATGATGATGCAGCTGTGGAGTTATTATTACCTCTCGATGGGGAGAGCTCGACATTGACGACCAGCGATGGCGCCGTTAGCCAGGCGGTGGCAAGCCATCATGATTGCGGCACCCCTAACCTACCAACTGATGGTGCTAAGGCGGGAGCTTCAGGAGTTCCCTGCAGCGATGGTGGGATTTTTTTTTAGAATTATTTGTATTTTATTTTTATTAGGTTTTGACAAGCTAAATGGGTATGTACAACCTAACCTAGGTAAACTGGAGACCCTACTCAGGCATGGTCGATGTCGACCAACCATGGGTGTTAACAAGTCGTGCCCGGTTTGGACGGGATCTCTGGATGCACTGCCTGAATGAAATTGAGCCGCTTCGGCTACGATTGGTTATGAGGACTCTAGGGTTAGCCCAGGAATGGGTGAATACGACTGCACCACCTTGCGTCGAGAGAAGACACGGGGACCGACAACCTGCATTGATTGGCGTGTGCGATTCCCCGAACAGTATGAAGACTGGCAACGGGGTGGCACAATCGTGGAATCGCATGCGCAGGATAGTGAAGACTATCTGCGTTTGTATAAGATAATGTACGCAGAGCGGCTCCAACCCCGGGGAGTTGTGGAGGTAGATTTCCCCCTTTTCCCTCCTTTTTTGGTTTTTTTTTTTTGAAAATGCTGACTCCTATGGCTGCAGGATGTCCGTGATACCATGATAGTGAACTTGCGATCCCGCCTGGCAGAGACGGAGCAACAATTGGGTAACACACGTGAAGCCTTAAGTGCCTCGGTAGGTGTACAGTGCACACTCCTAATCAAGACCCTAGATTCATGGTGTTCGGCCACTAACTATCACATGTGTGGCCATAGCGCGTCCAGATTGACGCGACCTCCTCATCGATGGGAGTGGGTGGCGTCTCTAGCTTATGGATCCCTACCTCAGAACTTGATTTGCTTCACGAGCAACTTGCTCGTGCTACATAGCGTGCCGCGGAGACAGAAGGAATGCTCTCTATACAGATGAGAGTCTCAGTGTTGAGTTCTCTTTGTTTATGCCTTGCCGCACATCTGAGATGGTATATTTGGCAGGAAAAGGAGACGCAAGAGTCACTTGTCCAAGCTGCACAGAGGGAGGCTAGAATAGTAGAGCTAGAGGAGGAACTGCGACGTCGTCCAGATGACGACTCTTCTAGGGATGCCATGGAGCTGAGGATCACTCTCCAGTTGGAGAGGGAAGACCGTGAGAGAGAACGGGCAGAGAGAGAGAAAGAGCCGACAGATTGGTTGAAAGGGAGGAACGAAGGGCCATGGAGGCCCAGCTGTTCAAACTCTGAACCAGCCTTGGTCTTGCTGAACAATGGCTGAGAGATGGTGAGGAGCGCTACCAAAGAGCACGAGAGCGTGGTTTTCGTGTTAGTAGCTTTTTTGCTGTCCCCACAGATCAACGTCGGGGTGTGGGAATAGGAAGAGGGGTACAGGGCGATAGGAGTACCGATTTTCGTAGTTGGGTAGCACCCTTGTGAGCATTTTACCCGGAGAGTAGCGGGACGAGTAATGTAGAGAGAGAGAGGGTGGAACTTGATAAAAAAAATTTATTTTGGAAAGGAATAAAAAGTTTGATTCTTGGATTCTTACATCTTTCTTGCTTTCTCGAATTCCTGCATACATCACTTAAACAAACAAGTTAGAATATCTGCTCTGAGTTGGCCCCTTGCCCAATATGCAAGGTTTGTTTTGATCTGTTCTTGATAACGGGTCAAGAGGCCAAGCCTTTATTAACGAAGGCAAGGGAAAGATGCGGTGATGATGAATGCGACAGACAAGCACACGAATGCAAGCGAGATTAAAAAGTGAAATGCTGCATACAAATGCAATCATGCAAAATTGACTTATTTTTCTTTTTATATTTGGCATCTTTTTTTGTTGTTTTGTTATATTCAATTTTTTGTTTTTTTTTGTTTTTGCAAATATGTACATATTCTCTTTTCCCTTTTTTGTTGTTATTTTTCATCATTTCATTTTTTGTTGCTAACGTCTGGCAAGCACCCAAATGACACCTAACCTACATGAGAACATGGGTTTCTTACTAACCTCCCAGGTATCCTAAGTGCACATCTAGGTTGATTTGGGCCTCTAGACCCCTCGAAAGATAATCCTGCTAGCTAAGACTTACACTGATGATAAAATCGTCATGCCATGCTTAGGCTCCCAGTTGCTTTTGACCACATGGATTCACCCAAAAGGTTTTCGAGGTAAACGATTTCCCCGACCCGGGTCTATTTCCTCACAACTCTAGATGGTATATGATGGAACACCCTGGAACCCTAACGACCAACCGCGCGACGCTGACCCGGAATCAGACGCCGTCGCACCCATAGGTGGCGCGCTTGCATTGGCCTAAGTCCAAGGTTAAACAAGAAGACACCAAGGTGGTAAACGGGGGTCTTGACCAACCAGAAACACAGAGACCCCTTCGCAGCGATAGTTTTTGCTTTTCAAAGCAGGCAACCATATGTGTATATTAAAATAAGGTCGCAGACCTTGGCGGGTTTCACCGTTCAGACATTCCATCGAGCTTTCATCTTTAAAGGAAGAAGGAAGAGTGTAGGGGATAAACCTTCTGAGAGGACCGGCAAAATCGTTAACCCGGCGAGCCAATAAGGGCCCATTTAACTCTTCCCTTTTGGACAACTTCGGACCAAATCTCGAGCATTTACATTCCATGGCCCCTTTTATGGATTTAGACTTTTGCTTTGAGGGGTTCCATTTATCGCATCAGGCACGGTCACGACCAGGCTTTTCTCTTGATTTTGATTTTGTGCTTTTTTTGTGAGGGAGATATAATCGTTCGTCGTTGTGGGCTCCCTTTTGTATGCCTGCGGGGACACTGCCCTCTTCTCGTGCTCTGATCGATGCTCGAGGAAATGGATCCTACTCTTGCCTTAAGGGGTTTGAGTTTTGGTTTCTCATGCTCAACGTTTTAAGGGCGCCGACTGTCTCATTTGGTCGAAGAGAAAAGAATAAGGATTACAGCTTCTGGAGATCTTCTGGGTGAGGCCCCACCGTAGGTGATGCTACCAACTTTTTTGGATAAAATATGTAAGTGAGTACATGTTGGCTTCCTTTGAGCGTGCATAGGCCGATGTGGCCGGACAGGGATCTCCATGGTTCTGGCAGACCAAGACCCGGTGCCTACCAAGCCTTAATGGGCCCTATCCTAACATGGAGGTTGGATGCAGCGACTTAACTACATGGTGACCATCAGGCATCGGCATTTTGGAAAAAAATTTTCTTTTAGTGATTTTCAATATTTTTTTTTGATGTTTTCTTTCTTTTCATCATTTGTTTTTGTTTTTGATGTTTTGGCACTACGCTAGGGGTAGTACTTTTTAAGATAAAGCCCATTCTAAGGGTGGGATAACTCAGTCCCTTCGGCGTTGACTAGCTTGTAGGCGTTGCCAGGGTACACGGCTTGAATCACATAAGGTCCTTCCCAATTGGGTTGGAGCTTAGAACGCGGCCCTCCAGGCTTGACAAAAATTCTTTTTACGACCATCTCACCGACTTTGAATTTTCTCTCAATGACTTTCTTTTGGTAAAAGCGAGCGAGTCTCTTTTAATACACACGTGCATGCTCGGCAGCGGCCAACCGCTTCTCATCTAAGAGTTCCAACTAGGTAAGGAGTGAATTACGACGTTCGTCGAGGGAAAATTCCTCATCCAATTGTACTCTGAGAGAAGGGATCAGAGTCTCGTACGGGGCTACTGCTTCCATACCATAAGTAAGGGCAAACGGAGTCTGCCCGGTGGGGGTACAGATTGAAGTGCGATAGGCCCATAGAGCTTCGATAAGCTTTTCTGGCCAGTCTGAAAACTTACTAGACTCGTAGGTTTTCCTTATGATTTTGATCAATGTCTTGTTGGTGGCCTCTGCTTGGCCATTACCTTGTGGGTAATAAGGTGATGAATGATGCAATGCAATTGCGTACCTTTTGCAGAGGTCCTGAAGGTCTTGAGAAATGAACTGTGGCCCATTGTCGGTGACGATTGTGCTTGGGACGCCGAACATGGCGAGGATGTTCTTTATGATGAATTTACAGACTATTGACGCCTTAATTTCCGCATAAGCTTCGGCTTCGGCCCATTTGGTGAAGTACTCTATCGCAATGAGGATGAAAGACTTCTGCTTGGTGAGGGAATTGGGATCACCTAGGGGACCAATGATGTCGAATGCCCACATGGAGATAGGCCATGGGGAGGATATTGGATGAAGTGAGGAAGATGGTGAATGAATTTTATCGGCGTGAAGCTGACACTTGACACATCTACGGACATAAATAGCACAATCCTCTTCCATGGTGGGCCAGTAAAAGCCTTGCCGAACGATCTTCTTAGCGAGCATTTGGCTATTTACATGGCCACCGCATACACCTGAGTGTGCTTCCTCTACACATTTTCAAACCTCATTGTCATCAAGACATCTTAGTAGAACACCCGTAAGGCTTCTCCTGTACAGTAGACCTCCAACCAATGTGTATTTCAGAGCCACCCTTCTTATGGCTTTCTTATCTTCCGTGGTGGCTCCCTCAGGGTAAGACTGATCTTTGCAATATTTGGCGATTTCATAGAACCAAGGTTTCTCCTTATCGGCCAGTTCTTCTTCAAGTTCTGCCAACATGATTTCCCTCTTCTCAAGAACTTCTCCTTCCTGGATCTTCCGTAAGACTCTTTCTTTGATTCTTATCCGGTACGGGTCTTGAACGGCAGGGACAAGACGCTTGTAGAGGATAATGGATTCAAACCATACACCTAGAGGGAATCTAAAAGATGACGCCGAGGAGGCGAGGGCATAGGCCAGAATATTCTATTCGCGAGGAATGTGGACAAAGATCAGCTTGGTGAACAATTTGGCGTAGGCGGAGACCAGCTCCTGATAGGGCTTGAGTTGGGATCATGGGTGCGATATTTGGTAAGCACCTGGCGGAGAACAAGTTGACTATCCCCCACGACTCGTAATTTGGTGATATAGAGGGAATGGGCCAGTTCTAGACCAGCTAGAAGGGCCTCATAGTCAGCAATATTGTTGGTGACTGGAAATGCGAGGTGAAATGTCTCTGGGATGGTAACACCTTCGGACGTTAGAAGGACAATGTCAATACCCTTCCCTTGGGAATTCAGAGCTCCATTAAAATATAACGTCCACATTGGCTCGTCAGATTGGGCGATGGACATTAGTTCCTCATCTGGAAACTCTGATTGGACAAGATCGAACTTGGGAAGAGGATGGTGGGCGAGATGCTCGGCTATGGCATAGCCTTTAATTACCTTTTGCTGGATGTAGGTGATGTCGAACTGAGAAAGAAAATTTTGCCAGCGTGCTAGCCTATCCGTAAGGACGGATTTCTCCAGAAGGAACTTGTTAGGGTTCATGCGAGCAATCAAGTGGACCTCATGAGCCAAGAAGTAGTGCTTCAATTTTTGCACTACCCAAACGAGGGTAGCACAAGTTTTCTCCATGACTGTGTACTTCTGCTCACAGGGATTGAGAAGTTTGGACAAGTAATTTGTTGCACGTTCCTTGCCTTCTTCATCAGCTTGTGCGAGGACGGCTCCCACGGAGTCATCCAAGACTGAGATGTAAAGGATCAGAGGTTTTTGGTTTGGGTGGAATGAGAACGGGTGGACTAGCCAGATATTCCTTTAACCCTTCAAAAACTTTTTGGCATTTAGAATCCCAATGGAATTCTACTCCCGACTTGGTCAACTCATAGAAAGGTCTACACCTTTGCGAGTGCTGAGACACAAACTGACGGATGAATTGCAGCCTCCCAATTAAACCTCGGACTTCCCTCAAATTTTTGGGAGGTGGGATGTCCCTGATGGCCTTAGCTTTGTCGGGATCTATCTCAATCCCTCTTTTACTCACAATGAAGCCCAGTAATTTGCCCGATGATACACCAAACACACACTTCTTCAGATTTATTTTCAATTGGAACTCCCTTGATCTCTGCAAGACCTTAGCCAAAACCCTTGGATGTTCCATCCTGGTCCTTGATTTCACCAATAGATCATCCACATACACCTCCAGATATATGTGCATCATGAAATATGGCCATCATAGCTCTTTGCTAAGTAGCTCCAGCATTCTTTAACCCAAACGGCATGACCACGTAACAATATGTTCCCCAACGTGTAGTGAATGATATCTTTTCTTGGTCCTCTTCTGACAAACGAATTTGATTATATCCTGAAAATCCATCCATGAATGGGAGGGTCTCATACCCCGCTGTGTTGTCGATTAAAACATCAATGTGAGGTAAGGGAAAATCATCATTTGGACACGCGCGGTTAAGGTCCCGAAAGTCGATACAAATCCTGACTTTCTCATCCTTCTTCATGACCGGGACAATATTCGCCACCCACTGAGGATAAATGACGACTCTAATGAACTTAGCTTTGTGGAGCTTATCGACCTCTTCTTTCATTTTCAAAGCCATCTGAAGGTGGAAACGTCTTAACCTTTGTTTTACCGAGACAGACCCTGGTTTTAGGGTTAAACGGTGTTCGAACAGGGTTGAATCCAGCCCCGACATATCCTCGTAGCTCCATAAAAACGTGTCATTATATTCATTGAGAACTTTAATTAATGTCTCTTCTTCAGAGGGTGGTAGATTATCACTTATGAGGATGATCCTAGGGTCTTCCTCAGTTCCCAAGTTGACTTCTTTGGTGGACTCTTCTATGACGGTTGACGGCTCGTCGAATCTCCTTATTCCACTAGCATATGCGTCAGCCGCATCCTCGTATTCTTCACCCTCATCTTCACTAGGGTACTCTTCATCCGTGATCTCGTAGACTCCATACCCCTCATTAATTGTGCAGTTGCCCTCACATTCTATTTTTGGTAACTGGATGGGATTTTCTAGCAACTGAGGGATGGCAAGAAGGGCCTGACACCTGGCGGCTAAATCCAAAAGGAATCGACGAGGGATCTGCCTACCCTTGGACTTCTTCCTAGGTACTACCTTTGACTTATTATTCCTAGATTGACTGACATTATTTACAGAAGAAGAAAAAGATGAAGAGGACGGTGAAGAATGTATAGGGAAAGACCCCTCAGAGGAGGGGTAGAAAAGGTCACTCATAGGACCTTGGACGGGTGGCCCGCAAGGCGGGGCGCACCCGTGGGAGATGTAGGAGGTTTCCTCAACGATGATGTGTTGTTGGGGAGTTTGAAAATTGACGTTTTTTTTTTCATTTTCATTTTTGATGACAAAATAATGAAAGGAGATCAGAGGAGAGAGAAAAGTGGTTATAGCTAGAGGATTGGGAGGCTCGTAGAGCAGATCATGATTGAAAATCTGGCGCGGGTCGAGAAACCCGCGCAGATATATAAGTAGAGAAGGGGATCTTGGAAGATCATCAGACAACCGTCTGGCCCAGGAATATGATAGCAACAAAGGCTGTGATGAGTGAATGGAGAAGATGACAGCTAATGAGTCGTCGGTGGTGATGGTCATGGCGGATGAAGATCCGCTGGTGACAGGGTCCTTCTGGTGAGGACGAGGATATTTTGGAACTTTGGCAACAGTAATGATATTCTCTGGCATTCCGGAGATCAACGACGGTCCTTCAAGCTGTGGAGACAAGAACATCCTTTCCAGTGCAACGGAAATGTCCCGTATATCAAACCATTTGTCCCACTCGCATTCCGGATCTTTGATCTTGCCTCTTTTGGTGACCCTCGGATATTTTTCAGCTGAATATACAGCATGTGATCCCCCATGTGCTTCTTGCGGGTAATCTCCCATCTGAACAATGGGCCCTTTGTTGAAATGGTTTGATAGGGTCCATGTGAGGGGCTTCCAATCCGCCTTGAATGGTCCTTTAAAGCCTAGGCCAAACCTGCGGTTCGACCAAATCTCCTGTGGTGGTTTCAGCCTACCTTGTAGCTGTGCGCCTAGACCTTTGCCCTATTGATAGCCGATGTTCCTCATAATCTCCCAACCTTTGGAGTGAAAAGGGAGATATGGCATGGTTGTCTTGATCAGCTTCTTTGGTGCTAGCGGAATGTGAGATGAATCACACACGTCCAGCAATGACAATATGGGCCGATGAGACGGCCAAACAGAGGGCAGAGAGGTGTTGATAGCATCCACCGTGTGAAGGACAGGTGTGCTGACCACTTTAATAATTCTTCCATTGTAAGGAAACTTCAAGCACTGATGGTTAGTGGAAGGCACAACATCCATGGCTTCAATGTAAGGGCGACCCAGTATGGCCTTGAATGTGGGGTCCATGTCGAGGACATGGAATTCCGTGGGGATTGACATAGGGCCTAACTCTGCCCTGAGGATAATCATCCCTTGTGGCGGCCTTTTACTATTGTCATAAGCTGTGACTGTGAATGAAGAAGGTCATATATGTTCCTATTCGACCCCACACAACTGAAGGGTGCTCATGGAGATCACATTTATGGACGCACCCGTGTCTACAAGGCACGGGTTTATGGATACCCCATTAATTTTTATTGAAATGCACAACGCATATTTCTGAGCTTCCTTGGGAGCGAGCTCATAGTTGTGGAACATGATGGCCGGTTGTGTGTCCGTTGGGGTCAGGACGGCAGAGATCTTTTCTACAGGGAGGCCCTCATTCACCATGACCTTTTGAAGATACTCCATTAAGGCTGCCTGATGGGATGTGGATCTCTGAAGCAGCTCGAGGATGGAGATCCGAGCAGGCGTCTTGTCCAAGTGTTTCAACAAATCATAATGTGTTCCAGGGATAGATTTTTCTGGTTGTTCTCCATCGTCCTTCTCTGGCTGAGACTGCTCGGGATTCTGACTGTTCTGGGGGAAAACCCTGTGGAAACCATTGCCTGCGGTTTTTGTACCTCTATGGGGATAGCAGTGGATTTTAACAGAGGTTTGAGGGGTAGAGGCGGAGGGATGGTTGATGAAGCAGGGGTGATGATGGGAGCAGGGATTCTGATGAGGGGTTTGTTAGGTGGAGGCATGGTGGAGGTATGGTGGAGATATCGCACGGGTTATGAAGGATAAGGGGCCTGGAAGGTGGAGGTGGAAGCAAAGTGGAAGTGGGTAAGGTTTGGAGCGGGTAATGGTGTTGAGATGGATGGTTGATGATGAGTGGTTTTGAGGGCATTGGCGGTGGTATGGTGGAGATAGGCAGGGTTACGCACAGTGGACGGGTGATAAGGGGCTTAGAAGGCATAGGGACAAATGCAGTAGAGGTGGATGGTAAAGTGGGGGAGTGAGAGAAAATGAGAGGGTATGAGGGTGTAATGAAGGGTGTTGACTGATAGGTCATTGGCGTGCGAATGAGAGGGCGTGATGGCAGTGGAAATGGTGAAGGCGGTACTAACGCGGGTTGATGAGAGAGAGGTGCTACCCGAGCAAGGCGAGGGGGTTGCATGACAATAGGGTTGGCGGTAGAAAGAATAGAGGTACTTTCTGGGTGCCACACCTGCACTCTCCCGACTTCCGGGAAGGAGGAGATGGGGTTGACCTGGTGATTGGGCTGTTGATGCTCCGGTAATGGATTCTGGATTATGCCCATGTTGGGCTGTTGTGGTTGGGCCTGCTGAGGTTACTGTTGTTGTTGTGGTTATTGCTGTGGCTGCTGTTGTAACTGCTACTGTTGTTGCTGGAACTGTGGCCTAGGAGGAGGTCTCCTAGCCTTGAGAGTGGCAACGTATCGCCTCATTTCATCCCAGTCAATCCCGCCTTCATCATTCGTATTGTGGATGTAATCTTTAAACTAAAAGCAGTTGTCTACTGTGTGTCCTAGCTGCCTGTGATAGACGTAGTATCTGGAGGTATCAACATTCGGGGGCCACGCGAGTCTTTCCCTGTGTAGGATGAGTGTGTTTGAGGCCATGAGGGCATTGAAAATATCTGCCAGAGTTTCTGGCAATGGTGGGTAATAGGCTCTCTTGGGACCAATCAGCCTCCTTTGTTGCTGTGGGGGGCCATAATTCCCTGGGGGTGGAACTTGGTTGTATTGAAGTGGTGGTTGTTGTTGCTGGGGTCGAGGTTGTTGCTGGGGTTGAAGTAGTTGAGGCATATTGTTCTGGGGTGGATCATTTTGGGGTGGAGGACGAGACGGGAAAGGACCTTGTTAGAGGGGAAGTCGGGGCATTTGTGGAAGCCTTGGGTTGGCTGCATAGTTGGCGTTGTTGACCGCACTCACTTGCTCATTTGTTACGACCCCTTCTGTTGCTCCGCCTGGGACACCAGTGCCTGTCTTTCTGACCACCTTGGGCTTCGGTGGCTCAAACATGTTAATGATAGGGGAATCTTTTAACTGGGTTTGGATATACCGGGCCCTCTCATAGAGCTCTTCCATTGTGGTCAGCTTGTTTATGGCCAGGACATGCCTGAACTGTGGGGTTGCATTGGACACAATCATCTTCACTTGTTCGGGCTCCGAGAGGGTATCCCTTATCCTTTCTGCCAGAGACCTCCATCTGTCGGCATAGCGGAAAAAATCCTCGTCGGGCTTCATCTTTTTGGCCACTAGGTCGGTAATGGAGAGAGAGGGACCGACCCTATCCTGATACTTTTGCAAGAACCTTCTCTGGACTGTTTCAAAATTCTCGGCCTCGCAGGGCTCCAAAGAATAGAACCACTCTAGCGCATGACCATCCAATGACCTCCGAAATAGGTATGCCAGGGATCTCTGATCATTTTGCCAATAGGAGGACTCATACATGAAGTCCTTGAGGTGAATAAAGGGGTTACCAGTGCCATTGTACCTGCGGTACGTGGGCATTTCGGAGGGAGGAAGATGGATGACCGGAAGGATTGGCAAAGCAACCTCCGGGGTGGATTTCACGTCTACCATTTTCTTCAAATTCTGAAGCTGTTCGTCCATTCTATTGAACCTGTTGAGGAGCGATTGGGCAAGCTCCTCAGGAGGTGAAGGTGGCACGTGCCACTGGGGAGGAAAATGTCTCCCGAAAACTTGAGGGGGAAACCCCGAATGAGAGGGAGCTGCTGGCAGTTGGCCCCGGCTGGAGCGGTATGTGGTGAACAACAGTGATGGAGGCATCACCCACGACTCCCTTTGGCTCGGGTCCACTTCTTCACATTCGGGAGCTAGTTGAGTTTGGGCCTCACTCTATTAAGGCCCCTTATCCATTTTGTAGTTTTCCTTTGAGTCATTTTGATGTATTTCCATTTTATTTGAGTCATTTCCCTAAGTCTAGCACTTATTTTCCTATATTTGGTATCATCATGATGTCTAATGTAAGCTATTGGGCCCCATTCGTTGGACTAGGCCCATTAGCACTCCCAACCCCCTTGGTTATTTGTAGTTGTTTATTTTGTCAGGGACTTATTGTAAAGAGTGGGTTGCCTATATATAGGACCCCACTCCCCTCATTTGAAGTTAATGAATGATTACATCCTTTTGAGTTAAACTTGCCATTTGAGTTCAAATTGGAGTGATTCCTCTAGTTTTTGGGTGAGAGACCCTAGGGGAGAGATTCCCCACCCATTCCCCTCTTAATCTCTCTATTTCACCCCTCTTTCTCTCTCCTCCAACCCCAAATCCGAATTTCCTTCTCTCTCCTCCCTCCTCCCATCCACTTCCAACCTCCAACCACCTCCTTTAATGCCCTCCACTTCCCCATGGCCTCCATTACTCCACTCCCTAGTTCCTAGGTAGAAGTCTCCCCATTCCAACACCTTCCTCCACCTTCCAACCAAATCTACCCCATTCCAATGCAAGCACTCCACTTCCCAACATAATCACCCACCTTCCAAGACCTTTTGAATTTGAAATCCACCCTTCCCTCCACTCACTTGTGCCCCCCTCACCTTCTCCTCTCACCCACCTTCCCCAAATTCGTAGCTCTTCCTCCTCCACCTGCTAGCACTTGCTTCCAGCCATTCTCCACCTCATTCCCCATCACCATTAGCTCCCTTCTCCACCCCACAAGAGCCCCCACTCTCCCTTAGGTCATTCCTACCATTTCCCTCCACCAAAGAAGCCACATCTCCCTCTCATTTCTTCTAGTAGGTTGGAGCTGTGCAGATCTGCAGAACAGCCCTTGTTGCAGCGTCAACCACGGATTCATCCTAGTTCTTCAGAAGGCGTGGCCTACCTTTCTGGAAAGGCCTTCCAGTCTACTTCGCAGGCGAGGTGGAATCAACACGATCGGAGCTCGGAGCTGCCAGATAGAGCCATTCTCCCAACAGTGCGCAGAGAGGTCTTCATCCTGGACCAGAGCGTGGAAGATCCTTCTGCCACGACAAACCCCAGCGGATTCAGGCTGAAGCCCCTTCATCAAAGTTCTTCCTCTACCGGTCATCTTTCAAGATCAAGAAACAGAACCCCGTTCGGCCACCGGAGGAAGAAGTTACGAATTTTCTCCCCCGATCTATCTAGTTCTGTTTTCTGCTGTCTACTCCGACCAGTACCCACTCTTCTGGGTGCCCCGGCCATCCTCGACCTCTGAATGCATCTCCGTCACCTCCTGCTGAAAGCTACCTCGACCACGAAGATGATGCCGCTGGTTTCGTGCTGATCGGAGCTCGGGAGGGCGCTCAGTCACTTCTGCAACTTGCTGTTACAGTCCAGACAGTACCTGCGGCCAGACAGAGGAGGCTACTTCCTGTTGCTGGTGCAGCCACCTCCGACCGTCTGAGCTTCCCCAAAAATTCTGGAGTCCACCTCATCCAGTCAGGAAGCTTCAGGAGCTGGTTTCGATCAATTTGGAGTCCGGACAAGCCCGGCATAGCCATCACAGCGACCCCCTGTCCAGAATTCCAGATTGAAGCTGCAACTTCCCTAGTTCTCATTTCTCTTCGTTTCGGTCCACCAACCCCTCCCCGCTTGGCCGGCTGAAGGCCCCACCCTGCGTGGTGGTAGTGTTTGAATGTATCATATTAACCCCTACCCCAAGGTCCCCCCTCCTGCGAGAGGAGTAGTTTTGTAAGTGGTTTGGCAGGTCAAGCGACACCGCCGCGGCGTGTGGGGAACCACCGCCTCCCCGCTCGCCCTCGTCTCCGACCGGGACCGGTTTCTTCAAACCGGTCGAGTAAGTGTCTCTTCCTTGCTCACCTAGTGTAGCTCTCTCAATATTTGATTCATGCATCGCTGAATTCGTGAGGAGCGCCCGATCCTCAAGTCCATGACTTAGAGTGATCGCCGTGGGTTAGTGTGACCCGGTGCCCGAGTGCACTTTGTCGGCCCCAATCGAATTGGGCAACCAACCTTGGGGAATCAATTCTTGGCCTTGCTGGCCCTCTACCAGCAAGGGTCCATTCCCATAAGTCACCCTTGGTATCACATAGTCACCCCGGGAATAGAGTGCAACGAAGAGAGCGGTGGCCCATTAAGGCCCATTTGGATGCTTAGATGTGCTTGTTTGACTAAGTCCGAGGTTGTGTCACATCAAGTGGTATCAGAGCAAGTTCACAACTTGTCTCTCCACAAGTTGGTCCTAGGGCATGTTTATGCATTTAGAGTGCTCGGTTGCATCTCCCATGTCCATTAGAATGGCCACTTCATACCCGTCATATCCATCCCTATCAACTTTCCCAAGAAGCCCAAATCCTCATGGAAGCTCCATTGCCAACAAAGTGGGTAGCAACACCTCTATCATAGAAGCCCTACCTAATGTCCTTAATCGGCTTGAAGATATCATGTCTCGACTCGACCGACTTGAAGGAAATAGCCGTACACCAAGAGTGAATGAGAGTGACCTTTGGGGAGATCTAGAAACCATATTTTTAGAACACTTGAAAATCAAAACCCCCGCCTTTGATGGATCCAACAGCCCAAGCCTTTACCTAGATTGGGAGATTTCCCTAGACCAATTCTTTAAAAGTTGCCCCTTGAACGAAGAAAGGAGAATGAGGCTAGCCAAGGCACACCTCTCCAAACAAGCTAAAACTCATTGGTTAGTTGTGGAAGGTTTAAGAAGGATCCGCAGGGAGGCCCCCATTAGCACTTGGGATGAGATGAAGGTCGAGCTTAGGAAAACCTACACTCTCCAACCCTCTCCCTCCTACTCAAATCACAAAAGCCCAAGGTCAACTCCTTCATCCCCACCCGGTCAATCCAAGACCCCAATCACCCATTCCCTACCACTTCCCATCTCTCCCACCCCAACCACTACATTTACACCCCACCTCCAAGTCCACACCACAACCATAGGTCCCCATACCCAATTGGGCCCCATGGCCAACTCTCCACCTAGGCCCATGGTAACCCTCACCACTACCTCTCCATCACCGCTAAAAGGGGACACTCCTCCCAAAACCAATCAACCCAAACCCCTTCAACCCACCCATCTTCCTCTCCCTACCCCAATCCAACTCCCACCAAAGCCTCCACTACTACCCTTACCTATCCTAACCCAAGTTTCCCACTACCTACCACCCCGGATACACCATGCCCGAATCATCACCACACCCTCAAAAGCCCCTCTCACCTCCTTGGAAGAAGAACCCATACCCGATCTAATAGTGGTGAACACCCCAAACCCACTCCCTACCTTGGAGGAAACCCATGACCAAGAAGAAGAAGAAGCATCACATGGTGACCTTCACGTTACACCACCCTCTCTAGTTAGGGCCAAACTCATCTTAGAGGAACCCCTTATTAGTTGGCTAAAGAAGAGCCCAATAAGAGAGATCACGGCCCACGATTGCCTTCCCATAAAGGAAAACCTTCCCATAGTGCACATCTCCTCCTATCACACCATAATCCAAACATCCTACCAAGTGGAAACCTTAGAGGACCTTCTCAAGGGCTTAGCTTGGCAATTAGAGATGACTAGCATGTTGACCCCTATGGTAGAACAACCTAGGAGCCTTAGCCTCCTACACCTATGCATAGGGTCTATCACCTCGATTTGCACCATTGGTTGCTACACTAGCGACCTCCTTCTATTCCTACCTACACCCGATGAGCCCAACCTTCTCCTCGATTTAGAGCTTCTTATCTCGGGTAGAAAGTCAAGCCCTCCACTCATGGCTGACCCACTTGCCAAGAACATTGGCCCAACTATCATGGAGAAGGATGACTTAGCACCTTTTGAGGATCTTGAGGACATGGAGTTCCTCCCCCTAGGTAACCCATTTTATGATCAATATGATCCATTCCAATGGGAGTCAAGAGACTCGTGTGACCCAAACACTTTATCCACCACCCACCTTTCCCTAAACCAACTCACAATGTTTGACCCAATTCACTCCATCTTAGACCCGGGTTACTCCTTGGGAGCCATGACCTTGGGCCACATATCCCTAGGTAATAAAGTTTTGCCCCACCCCATGATGACCACCTTCTTAGATCCATTCGATCCTTTCCAATGGGAGTTCAAGGGTTGTCCCACACCTATACACATGGAAGTCACCTTTGGGAAAAGCATGCATGTGTCTAGGCTTACCATACCCCTTGGCATGAACACTATGTTGGGTCCATTCATTCATATCACCCACATGTCAAGTAGAAAGCATGAGTGGTCCAAATTTGGATGTAGTGGTCCACCTTCATTCATCATGGGTCTTAAGCATATCAAAGGCATCTACGGATGTCCGGGTCCCCCGACATGCATCACCACTTTGCATGATAGATTCACATATGGTTGCCCCGGTCCACCTAAGCCCACCAAAGTCTACATGACAACATTGCATGATAAGTCCACATATGGTTGCCCCGGCCCACCAAGGCTCATCAAGGTCCATATGGCATCATGGCATAAATGGTCTATATATGGTTGTCCAGGTCCACCCATAACCACTAGAAGGTCAGCACTCACAAAATTGCATGAGGAAATCCGCAAGCACATTAGCATAAAAAATGAGGCTTATAAAAGGTTGGCTGACTCTCACCGGCGTCACTTAGAGTTCCAAGAGGGTGACTTTGTGATGGTAAGGACGGAGAGGCTCTCTCCAGGAGCCAACTCCAAGTTGAGACCACGTGGGACTGGGCCCTTCCAGGTCTTGAGGCGTATTGGTGCGAATGCTTATGAATTAGATCTCCCCGAGGATTATGGGGTAAGTCCTACATTCAATGTCGCCGACTTAGTGTCTTACAAGGGCCCCACGGTGAGACCTAGTGAGGAGATCGAGCCCACTCCCTCCTTTGAGAGAGCACCCACCCGAGAGGAGAGTCCACTAGCCAAAAGAGCTCAGCGTGATCGCATTGAACAAATATTGGATGAGCAGGTCACTACCACCCGGAGCAAGGTCTATGAGCGCTATCTCGTCAGGTGGAAGGATCGGCCTCCGTTGGAAGACTCATGGGTAAGTCGGGAGGACCTACAGCGATTGGATCCAGAACTCCTCGAGCGGTACCTTAGCCGGATGGACCCTTACTCGACGGAGTCGAGCTCTTTGCGGCCCAGGGGATTTGATGGAGGCATCACCCACGACTCCCTTTGGCTCGGGTCCACTTCTTCACATTCGGGAGCTAGTTGAGTTTGGGCCTCACTCTATTAAGGCCCCTTATCCATTTTGTAGTTTTCCTTTGAGTCATTTTGATGTATTTCCATTTTATTTGAGTCATTTCCCTAAGTCTAGCACTTATTTTCCTATGTTTGGTATCATCATGATGTCTAATGTAAGCTATTGGGCCCCATTCGTTGGACTAGGCCCATTAGCACTCCCAACCCCCTTGGTTATTTGTAGTTGTTTATTTTGTCAGGGACTTATTGTAAAGAGTGGGTTGCCTATATATAGGACCCCACTCCCCTCATTTGAAGTTAATGAATGATTACATCCTTTTGAGTTAAACTTGCCATTTGAGTTCAAATTGGAGTGATTCCTCTAGTTTTTGGGTGAGAGACCCTAGGGGAGAGATTCCCCACCCATTCCCCTCTTAATCTCTCTATTTCACCCCTCTTTCTCTCTCCTCCAACCCCAAATCCGAATTTCCTTCTCTCTCCTCCCTCCTCCCATCCACTTCCAACCTCCAACCACCTCCTTTAATGCCCTCCACTTCCCCATGGCCTCCATTACTCCACTCCCTAGTTCCTAGGTAGAAGTCTCCCCATTCCAACACCTTCCTCCACCTTCCAACCAAATCTACCCCATTCCAATGCAAGCACTCCACTTCCCAACATAATCACCCACCTTCCAAGACCTTTTGAATTTGAAATCCACCCTTCCCTCCACTCACTTGTGCCCCCCTCACCTTCTCCTCTCACCCACCTTCCCCAAATTCGTAGCTCTTCCTCCTCCACCTGCTAGCACTTGCTTCCAGCCATTCTCCACCTCATTCCCCATCACCATTAGCTCCCTTCTCCACCCCACAAGAGCCCCCACTCTCCCTTAGGTCATTCCTACCATTTCCCTCCACCAAAGAAGCCACATCTCCCTCTCATTTCTTCTAGTAGGTTGGAGCTGTGCAGATCTGCAGAACAGCCCTTGTTGCAGCGTCAACCACGGATTCATCCTAGTTCTTCAGAAGGCGTGGCCTACCTTTCTGGAAAGGCCTTCCAGTCTACTTCGCAGGCGAGGTGGAATCAACACGATCGGAGCTCGGAGCTGCCAGATAGAGCCATTCTCCCAACAGTGCGCAGAGAGGTCTTCATCCTGGACCAGAGCGTGGAAGATCCTTCTGCCACGACAAACCCCAGCGGATTCAGGCTGAAGCCCCTTCATCAAAGTTCTTCCTCTACCGGTCATCTTTCAAGATCAAGAAACAGAACCCCGTTCGGCCACCGGAGGAAGAAGTTACGAATTTTCTCCCCCGATCTATCTAGTTCTGTTTTCTGCTGTCTACTCCGACCAGTACCCACTCTTCTGGGTGCCCCGGCCATCCTCGACCTCTGAATGCATCTCCGTCACCTCCTGCTGAAAGCTACCTCGACCACGAAGATGATGCCGCTGGTTTCGTGCTGATCGGAGCTCGGGAGGGCGCTCAGTCACTTCTGCAACTTGCTGTTACAGTCCAGACAGTACCTGCGGCCAGACAGAGGAGGCTACTTCCTGTTGCTGGTGCAGCCACCTCCGACCGTCTGAGCTTCCCCAAAAATTCTGGAGTCCACCTCATCCAGTCAGGAAGCTTCAGGAGCTGGTTTCGATCAATTTGGAGTCCGGACAAGCCCGGCATAGCCATCACAGCGACCCCCTGTCCAGAATTCCAGATTGAAGCTGCAACTTCCCTAGTTCTCATTTCTCTTCGTTTCGGTCCACCAACCCCTCCCCGCTTGGCCGGCTGAAGGCCCCACCCTGCGTGGTGGTAGTGTTTGAATGTATCATATTAACCCCTACCCCAAGGTCCCCCCTCCTGCGAGAGGAGTAGTTTTGTAAGTGGTTTGGCAGGTCAAGCGACACCGCCGCGGCGTGTGGGGAACCACCGCCTCCCCGCTCGCCCTCGTCTCCGACCGGGACCGGTTTCTTCAAACCGGTCGAGTAAGTGTCTCTTCCTTGCTCACCTAGTGTAGCTCTCTCAATATTTGATTCATGCATCGCTGAATTCGTGAGGAGCGCCCGATCCTCAAGTCCATGACTTAGAGTGATCGCCGTGGGTTAGTGTGACCCGGTGCCCGAGTGCACTTTGTCGGCCCCAATCGAATTGGGCAACCAACCTTGGGGAATCAATTCTTGGCCTTGCTGGCCCTCTACCAGCAAGGGTCCATTCCCATAAGTCACCCTTGGTATCACATAGTCACCCCGGGAATAGAGTGCAACGAAGAGAGCGGTGGCCCATTAAGGCCCATTTGGATGCTTAGATGTGCTTGTTTGACTAAGTCCGAGGTTGTGTCACATCAAACAGGGGTTTGAGATTGTGAAGGGAATTGGAATGAGGGTGGTTGTTGGCTCGCTTGCCCTTGAAGCGAAGGAGATTGGATGGCTTGTGCCAGTGAAGGAGATGGGATGGCCTGCACCGACTCTTGGAGGGGTGCGACGGCTGGAGTTGACTCCTGAGGAGCGGGGGAAACAGATTTCCCTTTCAGAATGACCTGGAAGGCCCGGAGCTGCTCAGAGGTAAGTTCCGTGTTGGCGAGGACACCTAGCAAAGAGGAGATGTCCTGTGGCGGGGATGTGTCCCCTGCGGTAACCTGCACCTCACGTGAGGGCTCATGGGAAGGACCCGCGTCCATAGCATGGACTCGCGGCTCGACTGACTCACCACGACCAGGGTGGTTCTTCTCAAAAGACTCGTGAGCCATGCTCACAGTTTTTCCGGAACGCAAAAACATACACCGACAAACAGATAGCAAAGATTATCAAACAAGTGAAAGCCTTTACGCCCTTTTTGTGTTTTGATTTTGATGATTTTTTTTTGTGTTTTTACCTAGATCTGGGATTCGCACAAAGTAGGAAGGACCCTGATTCCAATTTGTTTCACCGCCGTGTCAACTAGGGGCTCTCATCTCACCACGAATGGGTCGACTAACTCCGGGGAACTTCAATGGTACAACCAGCCCAGTGAACGAAGAGGAGATTCTTCAATGTCGGGGACTTACGGAGGTCCCAGTGGAGGAGATTCTAATCTGTCGAGAGGAATTTCCGAACGGAGAGTCCTTCCTTCACTGAGAGGGGGTGGTCCTTAGAAAAAATGAAAAAGAATAGAAAAGAGGGATGGATGTATGCAATGAAATGCTGACAGATATATGGAGCACAACAGAACAATGAAACAATCAAGATATAACAACACACAAGAGATAGTAAAGTAAATCACAAGAAATTACAAGGGTAACTGAAAGAAAGCAACAGCTGTCCAACCGTGATCGCCAATCTGTGAGCGACGTCACGCGGTCGAGAAACGATGCGGAGCGCTTCTTCCTCCCCCTTCGGCCGGCCGACGGAGAGGGCTTTCTTCAGTTACCCTTACAAAATAACAGACAGTAGATAAACAGAATTAGAAAATGGCAGTGTAGTATTAATCCCTTGCAATGAAAATGACGAAATCGTGACAGAACACACACCTGGTTGGTGTGGTTTTAAACCCCTCTCGGACTCGAGTAGGAGGAAAGTGGGATAATGAATGCAAGAAGTATATAAGAGAAGGCGCCCTTGTGAAGGGAGATAGAGGATGCGAGATGATGAATGCAAAAGAACTACGAAGAAAAGGAAAGGATTGGCTTATTGGATGTGCCGATGGCGAAATCCGGCGGAGCTTCGGTAGCGTAGGTACGACGTGGAAGCGCGGTGGACGAAGACGACCTTCCTCTCGCGAGCGCGGGCACCCGAGAAGCCGGCAGAACCTCCTCCTGAAAAAGACCTACGGGTTAGAAAGGGCTCCCACAGCCTATGGGCTCCAGCAGCCTATCGGACCTCTCAAAAGCTCCCTTCAGACTGAGGGGGGGGGGTCTTCTATTTATAGGGCTCTGGAGGATGGAGGCGTCCAGGACCCTGGACGCCTTCATCAGGGCAAAAATAATATTTTATATTATTTTTATTTTTTATTTCGAATATTTTAAAGGAGGCGTCCAGGCAACCGGACCCCGCCGAAAGCCACACGCGGTTTGGCACAACGTGTGGTTTTGATCGGCGCCCGTGCTTCATGAATGGGTGCGTCTAGTTGGCAGGACGTCTTCACAATTTGCCGACCGGCGGACGGGGGGCGCCCGTGGGCAAGATGATGGAGGCGTCCAGGCAACTGGATGCCTCCATGAAATTATTTTTTTATATTTTATTTTTTTATCGATATTATTATTATTATTATTTTATATTTTGCATTGATGAAGGTGTCCAGCCACGTGGACGCCTTCATGATTTTATTATTTATACATATATATATATATTTGTATTTTTATATATTCAAAGCATGGAGGCGTCCAGGGGCCTGGACGCCTCCATGAAGACTCCCCGGATTCCTCGAAGGGGTGTCGGTAGCAGTCCGCCAGACACCCTCTGTCACGCCCCGTACTCTATACCGTCGAGGTATTGTCCGCTTTGGCCTACTGGCCTCACGGTTTTATCCCTTTTTAAGGGTGATCGACTCCAGAATGGGGGACTTCCCGGGCAGGTCACCCATCCCAGTACTACTCCCCATTAAGCACGCTTAACTTCGGAGTTCTTTCTAAGAACTGAGCCGATACTTGAAAATGCGCCTCGATGATATAGAGTACAACTTGGCTATATTTGAGGGTGTTACAATCCACCCCTCTTATATATAGGCGACGTCCTCATCGCTGGGCACATATAGCACACAATCAAACCCCCAGGCAGGTAGGATTCTAGAGGTGGCCCCTACAGGCTCAAGAGGTGGCTCCCACTATGTAGCACTTTGTCCCATTACGGGTTCAAGAGGTGGCTCCCATAGCGTAGCACTTTGCCCTGCATGGCACTTAGTTCCCACACTTCCGACTGGGGTATGGCTCTGATACCATTCTGTCACGCCCCGTACTCTATACCGTCGAGGTATTGTCCGCTTTGGCCTACCGGTCTCACGATTTTATCCCTTTTTAACAATCATCGGCTCCAGAATGGGGGACTTCCCGGGCAGGTCACCCATCCCAGTACTACTCCCCATTAAGCACGCTTAACTTCAGAGTTCTTTCTAAGAACTAAGCCGACAATTGAAAAGGCGCCTCGATGATATAGAGTACAACTTGGCTATACTTGAAAAGGCGCCTCGATGTTACACCCTCCTGGTTCCGAAAACTTCTGATACGTCTGATTGGTGGTGATGTCGTCCGTATGCCGCATGATTTCTGCAACGAGGCGGTTTCTGGGTGCCGAAGGAGCGGAAGAAGACTCAAGAATAGGAAGCACTCAAGCGATTCAAAATGCAAAATCCGCTGCGGGGCGTCACATAGTAATATGAGATTTTCTCAGGAGATGTCAGAAATAGCGTGTCTACAGAGCTAAAGGTTTCAGAGGGTTCTTTGAGGGTTTTAAAGGGGGGTTTATTCAAGGACTCTGAGGTGTTTTACCCGAGGTTTTGGGGAATTTTATTCAAAGGATCTTGATATGGTCCTAGGGGGAATGAAGTTATTTTGGAGAGAAGGGGGTCCTCACTCAGGGGCCTCACTGGGAGCAGGGCCATGGGCTGACTCGTATAAACCTTGATACAAACATGTTCCCGGCTATCTTTACGAGGGAGAAGCCATGAGATGGGCTGTCTCAGGCTCTCACCGCTATTGCGGGGATGAAATTGCGGAAGCGATTCAAAAGAAATCACTCGGACGACCCGAAGGGTATGCATACAGTGAGGCAGAATCTACCCGTAGTAGCTACCAAATACATTAGGCTCTGAAGGAACAGAGAGGGGGAAGATAACTTCGCTCTTGGTATTTTATTTCACTGCAAATGACTCATACATTCAGCACATCAAAAATAAAGGAAAAGCAGATTGTGAAAATCTGAATACAGATGTCGCCCTTTTACAACCGGGCTGTGCTAACATTCGATATCATCGAAAACACATCGCTCAAGCTTAGAGCGGAAGAATAGAAACGAAAAAGAAGAGCTAGACTGAAATAAAAGACGGGGATGGGGGAGAATATAGCCCCTCAGGGCATCTTGGAACCGATCCCACCTTGAATCTCTCCATCGAGCTTCTAAAACTCATGTCTCTCTTCAGATCCCTTAGAGGGCTCTCAGGCTCCCTTTTCTTTCAGTGGCTAGTTCTGCTTTCTTTTTGTGTGCTCTCTCTGTCTTCTTTTTTCTCGTCCTCTCCCTTCTCTTGTCGAAGGCAGGAGCTTTTATAGAGGGATGGCCCTCTACTTCAGGCACGAGCTCCCTGGCGCGCCCCAGCATATATCATCTCGGCGCGCCTGGCCTTGTATTGGGCTTGGCCCATTTGCTCAGAACTCGGCGCCAAAAGGGGCTCATCTAATGGGCTTCTTTTCATTGTTCTGGTGGGCTTCTTGGTATATGTACACATATTCTTCTTGAGGCTCGTTTGACACCTTGCATTCATGCACACATGTGAGGCAGTGTGAATCCCATTTCATGAGAATCAGAATTATCTAAGGCTCCTCTTCAGCAGACAGATGATTGCTCCTCTTCAGCAAACAGATGATTGCCTGAAGTTTGTCATAGTTGTTATCAGCTTGACTATCTAAATGATAGCCGTGCTGGGCAACGGCCTAGCCAGAAATGACTTCAGCCGAACAAAGTGTTAGGGGTAGTGGACCTCTTTTATTCTGATTCTCAGAACTTCTAGGGATGGCACAGAAGTCGCACCCTTGATTGGTCTTTAGTGCCCTGACTTTGCTTTGGCCTTTTTTTTGTATATTTTAGGTGTCAACAAGTACCTGCCCACCAGAAGCAAGGCCGGATGCGTCCACTGACGTCTTAGACCGCGCCTCAGGTGTCCCCCTCGACCCCTAGTTGAACGGGGACACCGTATTAGTAACCACAAAACAAGTGACTAACTGGGGTCGCACTCGTCAGCGCAGGTCCAACCGTCCCCAACCACATGTGCACACATAGACCGTGCGTCTCTGGTCTGGCGCTCTGACTGATTTTCCACTCAGCCGGACTCTGGTTGGTAGACGTGGTGCCCGACAGAAACCAGTCTAAAACCGTCTCTCTCTGGGGTAGCCTTGCAACCACTCCCTGGTTGGACCACTCGCGTGTCGGAAGGCTACGACTAGTGGGGAGTCACTAGTGTGACCACTCTCCAAGGAGAAACTCTGAGAAACACGCACGCACCCTGCTTGAAAGTCGAGAAGGACCAAGTGGCGACAAGCCACTGGACTCTGGATGGTCCTCTAGACTCACTAAATCCAACGGTTCTTGAGTCACAAGACTCGGGGACAAGACTGTCGTACGCAACAGCACAAGGTCGTCAATCTAGCCTAATCCCTAGGTCTAAAACCACGGTAGTACAAATACCGAGGCAACTCACGAGCGGCCGAGACCATTCCCTCAGGAAGGGAACTGAGAAGCCTTCCAGCCCCAGGCTGGACAGTTGGACTCACAGTCCGAGGCCACACATATGGCCCACGCGGAAAACACAGAAGCATGATTCCCAAAGCAGCTCACAAGCCATCATGCCGATTCCCCATCCCAGGGAAAAGCGGGAACCCTCCAGCCCCAGGCCGGAAGACTGGACTCGCAGTCCAAGGCCAAACACTTCGCCCACTCGGGAACCATCTTCCGCAGAAATCCACGACATGTGGGAGAACCCCACCGTACTCACACCGATACACGATGACTCGATCGAGCGTAACACAAAGCCCGGAACACACACACCTACGGGCACTCTAGTCGAGGTAATACAGCACCTCTAGACACCCCAGAAACATGGACACGGAACCTACGGGGTGTCCGGGACACTCACGAGGCCGACCGCAACTCACGGAAACCACGGTCGAAGAGAAACGGGACTGCAAACCACTTGGTGCAGCCCAGAGCCTAGCGGTCCAACCTTGGGTCGTCACAGGCTCTGGCTGTCCAACACTAGTCCGCCACAGGACTCTAGCGGTCCAACACAGGAGCGCTAGACGAAGAAGCCACGCTGGCTCTGGCGCACCTACATTGGGCCACCACAGTGCTCTGGCAGTCAAGCCTTGGCACGCTAGAAGCCCTCTGGCGCCCGTACCTACGGCCGCTAGATGTTCGTGACCCCCAATGGTCAGAAAGCATGCGACTCGAGAAACGATGGTCAAAAATGAGGTAGCGTTCTAACCCTAGGCCGCCACACCGTCTGGCGATTTATCGTGCTACCGCCAGGTCGACGAACGCCCTGCCGACAAAACAGTAACCTGTGGCGCACCCGCCTTGGGCCGCCACAGCGTCTGGCGCTCCTACCTTGGGCCGCCAGAGACTCTGGCGGTCTTTGGAAGGACCGCCACACCAGCCCGAGAACGGGCCGGCGGGAAACACCGAAAAATCCAAACCACGCCCCCAAACATCCATGGATGAGGGGAAAAATAAGGGGAAAGCTCCCCTATAGCCCCTAGCATGCATCTACGCCCTCGAATTGGTCCGAAACACGACGAAACGGTAGATCAGGCGACCACTCCCCAAAATATGGATTTTCCCTAAAAAGCTCAAATAGGCCGTCTTGGCTCACCATGGCCTACAAAACTCGCGGGAAAGGAAGAGCACGAGCTGGGGGTCCATCTCCCTACCTCCACCGAAGATTTCACGTCCCGTGCTTGCCGATCCACGAAGAAATCGCCATGAAACCCTCACTGTTCCACGAACCCACGGCCGAGCTTCACCGCGCCTCCACCACCTCGATCCTCACCCGTCCTCGCCCGTGCCTCGCCCGCGTCGTCCCCGCCTCACCCGTGCTCCGCTCCGTCGGCCGCTGGAGAGAGAGGGAGAGAGGAGAGAGCCTGAGAAGAGAGAGGGAGAGAGTGAGAAATGAGAGATGGGGAGAGAGAGAAAAAGGGGGTTATATATATAGAAAATCTGGAAATTTTCAAAAATACAAAAAATAGGGAAAAATCACCTCCCTGATCCTCGAAAGACGCACGACACAGTGGTAACGTCCCGGAGTCGAAGAACGCAACGGTTCGCCCTGTACGGGGTTCTGAAGGTCCGATAGACGCAAAACACGTGTAAAACCCAAAACGCAACCCGGGACCCACAAAGGCGCTCCAAAAAATCCAGAAAAAAACCGACGTGCTCCTCACAACACCACGGACCCAAGAAAACTCACGGGCACACCATCAATGGGTCCGACAATCCGATATAAAAGTCTGAAGCTCAATCGGACACAATCCGCAATCCGCGGAAAGACGATCTGAAACCCACGGATCCAGACCCGAAAAACCCAGGGCATTACAGCCCTCCCCCCTTAAAGGAATTTTGTCCTCGAAATTCAAGACTAGCACCAAGTCACAGGGGAATAACGCCTTAACCAACTAACAACGCCGTCAGAGCCCCAATACAGAAAACCTCGATTATCACGAAAACATCGATCCTGAGGGACACAGCCAGACTAACACCACGAATGACACCTCGCTCCACATGCCGCACACACACAGGCCATTAGAGCAGGCACAACATAAAAGCACCAGTCTGGTACCACCTCAGTCACAACGAAAACCAAACATGACACCGCTGCCATCATCTCGCTCACCGAGGAGACACAATCCTCTGTTAGTGTTGGTGTGCTACAAGCCAATTTTGGGTAGGGTAGGCCCGATACATGTACGATCTTGTTCATTGTTAATAAAGTGGTATTTGAGCGTAAATATGTGATTGTATATTACTTTACGATGTCCTTAGGATATGTGGTTGTAAAGTCAACTCGAGATGGGATCTCGAACGTGAGACTGACTTTACATGGACACATACCTTAAACTGTTCCTGGTTGGAGGGTAATCACACGGGGACTTTGATTACCTATTAAACTAGTACACATGATGTGTTATGGACCAGTCTCATAGTATCTAGTGCGGGGCACCAACACATATGTGTAGGTGTATGTCCTTGGAGGATGTACACTGAACTGATCCGCTATTGGATCTTCAGATGGTTGATTAAACCTAATGTCAACTAAAGATCTAACGGTCTCAGTAGCATCGTTGGTCCTTTGACCTGAGACATTGATCGGATCTTTACACGAGGACTGGAATAGTTTAATTACTTGGCTAAGTGACTTTAACCATAAGTCATGAGTTGCCGAGTCATTAATCACTCCAGGATACGTGTGAAGATCATCAATGGTCAAGAGGGGATCGCCCACTGTCGGGTATATATCAGACAGTTAATGGGTCATGACATTGACGCTCCGTTAAATCCCTGGCCAGAGTCGTGTGAGTTCGTTTAGAACGGACGTCATACACTTTAAGGAGGTCATGATCAAATGACACGATCATGGGGTTTGACAGAAACCATACCCTCGATCGTACCAGACTCATAGAAGGAGCGAGGGATTATATCGATGCGGTAACTGTGGACTTACAGGTACTAGACAGGATGATTTAAACCTGGCGTCCTCTAGGATCACGCGAATTTACTTGACCCAACGTGATCAAAGGTTCGGAATAAATTAAACTATTATTCGACTCTAGTAGAAGCGAATAATAAGTTTAATTTACTTCTAATTGGGAATTAGAAGTTAATGGGCCTTAAACTAGAGTGACTAAGAGTCTAGAGGATCACACACAATGGATTCTTGGGTGATGGATTATTATTGTACAAATGCATATATTAATTCCCTTTAATTCCTTTTGAAAAAGAGTTTAAAAGAGGGCTTAATATATATATACAATAATAAAAGGATATATATACGATTTCGTTCCTTATGGGTTCTTTAAGAAATGGCCAAAATCCTATATATAGACATGTTACAAGAGCTTCCTCTCCTCTCTTGGCTAACCAAGTATTAAGGCTTAAGAGAGGAGGATTAGCTCCTCCCCCTTTTCCTCCCTCTTGCTCTCTCTCTCCAGAAGGTGAAAGGGTCGGGGAAGGTCGTGCCGGGGGGTACCATAGCTGCACAAGGATCCGTGTGGATCAGCTCCAGAGGCCGTGCATATGTGCGGCTCGATATTCTGCATCAGGCTTTGCAGACAACGTCGTTCCGCGCAAGGTATAAATACGCAACCCGTAGTTAGGGGTTGGGGCGATTAAAACGTCGATCAGAGCATGGATCTGGGATTCCATGCAGCCGAGTTCGGGCAAATGAAATTTTTGTTATCCGCTGCGTTGCCTGATGGTGCTGTGTGGAACATTACAGTGGTATCAGAGCCAGGTTGGCGCTATGGTCGGTGTTTTATAGCCGTATAGAATCATGTTTTAGGGGCAATAAAAATCTTCAATTATTATTTGTAGAAGGGGATGTTGGGCATCTCTATTCTTCCATGATGCTGGGCATCTCTGGAGTAAATTTTTTTATAAAAAAATAAAAAAATTGCGGTAGGCGCACTGCGCCGCCCAGGGCGCAGTGCGCCCACCCGCGTGCGCGGGTGGCGCACGCGGGCGACGCGGGCGCCGCGTGGCGGGCGCATCCACCCACGCGTCCCGCGTGGGCGGCACGCCCGATAGAGGCTGTAGGAATTTTTTTTTAATTTTAAAAAAAATTACTTTCTTTTTATTCATTTATGTGTGCATATATATATATATATATATGCATAGTAAATTAATCTAAATTTTTATCTCAAATAATAATTGTGTTATGTCAATAGTAAATGTCAAATGTTAAATTTTATTTAACCCTTTTGAATTTACTGAGGTGAGATAATTAATATTTACCTTGAGAGAAATTGGTAATAATTGAAGTTACTTCAGTAAAAAATTTAATTTTTTAATTTTTAATTATTAGTAAATTAGTGAATTCAAAATTTGAATTTCATTGAAGTTAAATGTTTAAAATTCAAATATTTGATTTTTTAATTATTAGATAATTGTTAAATTCAAAATTTAAATTTTAGAATATTGATAATTGAGGATAATTGCATTATTTAAATTTACTTTCAAACAAAATAATTAGATAATTAGTTTGAATTTAAATTTAAATGATAGTTATGTTTAAATTTTTAATTTAAATTTGATTATTGGATAATTAAATTTAAATTTAAATAATTATCTTAATTATCTGACTTATTTGAATCAGATTCAAATATGCATGCCCCTGTTATAAATGATGGTTCTTTACGTGATTTGTTTTATTTACCTTGCATTGGCTTACTTATATGTTTAATTTTAGTTAATCCTACTTCGATTTTTAAAATTAAACAAAACTAGCCTATTTTTATTTGAACATCCCATTTTTAAAATCTAAAAGTAAGGATTATTTTTAGAAAATAACCCTTGATTGATTTTGTATGAATGGGTTGACAAGTGATCAAGGACTTGGTTAATGTAATTAATTGGGATCTGCGAACCTCCTTTCTCTCTCTGTTAAAATTCATATGTACTTCTATCTCCCATTAACGTTGTACTCGCCCTAAGGGCTGCTGGAGTTTTATTGACATGTAATTTACATTTTTTCGGCCTACGTGCCGTGTAAAAGTTGTAATTAATGCGGTGTCGGAGTTTGAAGGCGCGGAGCACACCCGACGCGGACGATCCAGCTGCTTCGGAAGTGGGCCGGATGTCTTAGTTACATTAGGATAATGTCTATGATCACTTGCGATTTAATTTTACATTGGATACATTTACTTTGTGCAAACTACTAGGTACGGTAAATATATTGGATATATTTATATTACCACCTAGGGTGAGATCAAGATAAAATCAAATTCCCTCACGATTAAATTTTAGATTTGGTAAGCGTGGCTCTAGGAGTCGTCGTGGTCCTCCATCATTGTGGAGGTGAATGAACGTCTTCATTTTATGGATTTATTGTGCTTTCCACATGGTCCATGAGTTTGAGGGCGGGATACAACTCCAAGGCTCGGCCTCAATGGGGTGAGGAATTGAACTTGACCTTGTTGTGCTTTCCACAATGGTCGCGTCATGAACTCATTGCTATGTAGTAATGATGGTTAGATCTAACCAAGAATATCATTTGTTGTGCTTTCCACAAGGGGATGATTTCTTGGGGGCCAAATATCGGATATTGCATTAGATGCAAGTGCATGTTGACTGCCCTTGAGATGGTGTATGGCTTCTTGTGCTTTTCACAAGGTCGTACCTCAGTCTCGTTGGGATTCCGACCCACTAGGATGATCTCGCTAATCTCCCGTTCTATATACTGAGGGTTATAATGTTCGATCGAAAAATAGTGGGACTAACTAAGATAGAAAATCACATCTAAGTTAGAATTTGAACACATGCTAAGTTGTCTTTTATTTCTTATCCAGATTACAATGTCGTCGTCTGATGCGTGGAAACGTACGTCGTTTATACACCCCACTATCAAATTAAAATATCCGGCCCACAAATTAAATAAATAGAATAGTTAAGTGGTGAGACCGAGTCGAATCCACAGGGAGAAGTAGATTTGAAAGTTGAAAACCTTGAGTTGTTAAGATTTAAAGATCAAGAGAATTGAATTTAGACCGCCTTAGAAAGATTGAGATGCAATTTAGAAAGGTGGAATCGATAGAAGAACAAATAGAAATTATAATGAAATTAAGATGAACTAGGAAGAGAAATAACTTTTAAACCAGACAAAATTAGAAGAAGTGGACTAAATGAAAGTTGTAGAGAATGAAAAGATGAAGAAGTTTTATGAAGAGCATAGAAACAGAAAATGAAAGGAAGACAATGAAAAATTTGAAAAATCAAGATCTATCGCTGCTGGTGAACAGTAACTGATAGAAAAATAGAACAGTAAAGAATTAATTCGAGAGCTCAAACAAAGAAGAATTAGAAGAAGTGCAAGAAGAACGCAAGTTAGATCTACAAGAGAGGAACAACTTTTATGAAGAATTCAGAGTAAAATTATGATTGTAAAAGCTTCAAAACTGAAAATTGGTGGAGACTATCACTTCAGATGAACAGTAAACACACATGACAGCACTTAAAAACACAGAGAATAACTTTTAAATTAGAAGGAATTAAAGGAAATGATGAACAGAGAAGTTGAAGAACACGTACAGATGGACAACTTTGTAGAAGACAAGGAATTGAAATGGAGATCACACAATAAGTTAGGAGACTAAGAATAGGCTGAATGCTTAAATAAAACTTTTCATTAAAACAAATTGAACTTACAAAGCTTGCATCAAAAGTCTTCAAAGCAATACCTTCAAACTCTAAAACAAAAAGCCAACAAGAATGAAACTTAAGAACACAAAGTACCCCTTACAAATTCTTCATAATCCCCTTGCTAGCTACTCCTTACTTCCTCTCTTTGCATTATATTGAAGCCCCTTTTATAGGGTGTTAAAACAACCCCATTACATGTGAACACTTTGCCAATGTGAATACCCAATTGCTATTATTTTTGACTCCAAATTGTGTGCTAGCATGTGATGCACACTTTGCTATTTTTTTTTTGATTTTTGTGGAATTTTTCTGGCCTTTTTCTTTTTCTTCTTCTCTTCTTTCTCTCTCTTTCTCTCTCCTACCGGCCGGATGCGCCGCCATGCGCCCGCGTCTCCTCTCACGCACTTTTGCACGTCCGTACGCCGCGGTCGGTGGCCGCGTGCGCCGCCCGCCATCGCCTCAGCGGGAGCGTCGCGTGCGCCCACCGCCCGTTGACCGCGCCTGCAGGAGCGGTGTTGACCGCCCCCCCCCCCCCCCCCCCCCCCCGCAGTGTGCACTGCGTGTGCACCGCCTTCGCGCACTCCCTCCTCCTCGTCGCCCGTGCTGGGCGAAGGCGGGAGGGCCGCCTTCCTACTTCAGCTGTCGACACACACACACACACTTCACTTAGTTATAATATATATATAATATATATATATATATATATTATATATATATAATATATATATATATATTATATATATATATATATCTTTATTGTTATATATCATATATAGCAAAGAAAATTCCTAAAAAATGCCAAATCAATTTATTTTTTTTCTATATTTTTTTATTTTCTTATTGAACAAGTCCAAAATTCTATTTATTATTTTTTTCTATTTTCATAATATATATATATATAGATATATATATATATATATATATTTGTATATATGTATATATTATGTATATAGCTTATTAAGGCCTTAAAAATATCAAATAAATTTATTTCTTTTCTTTTTTTTCTTTTATTATTTTTATTCTTATTGAACAAATCCTTGGGTTTTTGACCTATTTCAACATACATTATATTTTCTTGTTTTTCTTCTTTTTATTATTTTGAGTGTTTGTTAAATAAGGAAATATCTTTATTAAAATTGTTTAATTACAGAAAATTAATTATTTTACTCTAAATTAAAAGTAAGTATGATATGTGCATATTTATTATTATTAAAGCCCATAAAAAATATAAATAACATGAATTACGATGGAAAAATACACACTTATCACACCCCCCAATTTACTCATTGCTAGTCCCTTAGCAATGTAAATAATGAAAATTTTTAGGACTAACAAGAGGTTAAAATATTCATACTTCATTTCTAGATCATCTTTCATAGAGTCAACTAAAGATCAGGAATCTGGAATAATTACCACAGACTAGCTTTATGTAGGAAATAGGGATATGATCAAGAAGTCAATTTAAAAGTCAATAGTACTTGTGCATGTGGAATACTAAATTCACAGTATAGACAATTGCATCCTCCAGTTGCTATTCCGATCAAATACCTTTCAATTCTACACTTCTTAATTAGAGCGTTAAGCATCCTAGTTTTTTGTCTGCCTTATTGCTTTGTCTCTTTTGGGATCTTTTGTATTCTTTTATTTTTCTTTCTACTTTTCTTTTTTTTCTATACACACATGATGCTGCACTACCCTTCACTGTTTTACGTGAACCTCAACACGTCTTAGGTGAAGTAGGCCCGGTTACACAGATCCAAGTTCCCTTTTCCTTTTGACGCGAACCTCAACACGTCTTAGGTGAAGTAGGCCCGGTTACTCAGAATCGGAGCATTTTTCATGGTATTTTTCTCATACTTTTGTCACTTGTGCATTTGCACTAATTTTTGAAAAATAGCATAGCAGAAAGCTTATAAATAAAAATCTCTTCCTTAAGAAATGCTGAATATCAGACAACATACTCCAAAATAGCAGAAGACTTGTCCTACTTATTTCATTAGCGTGCAATGTGATTTTCATTTTTCTCAAGTGCACATGAACTTTAAAGAGATTCTTAAATCAGTTTTCCATGGCTAGATTAAATAAATTATCCATCATCCGATTCCCTAATCTTTTCTATTCTAGAATAACTTTCCATGAGACATGAATCAAGAACTCCAGTTGAGTGTTTTTGTTGAAAAAAATGGAAAAAAATGAAGGTTGTATATGAGTGCAACATGTGCAACATGATTTTCGTCCCCCCAACTTAAATGACATTGTCCTCAATGGCATGAACAATATGGAACAATAGAACAATGTAGACATGAAATGTGTGAAGGAACGAGACAACCTGACGAAAGTGAATTTTGAGGAGTTTGGTTTGTGATGGCTTGACAAATAAGGGCAACAGAGGAAGCTATCATCTCTTCTCTCCCCCCAACTTTGCTTTTATTCAAACCTGCAAAATAAACATAAAACCACAATAAAAACTTGGGTTGCCTCCCAAAAAGCCATTTATTATCACACGAAATTATTAAAGGTTTGGGTTGCCTCCCAAAAAGTGCCAAAATTTGATGCGTGGAAACGCACGTCGTTAATACGCCCCACTATCAAATTAAAATATCCGGCCCATAAATTAAATAAATAGAATAGTTAAGTGGTGAGACCGAGTCGAATCCACATGGAGAAGTAGATTTGAAGGTTGAAAACCTTGAGTTGTTAAGATTTAAAGATCAAGATAATTGAATTTAGACCGCCTTAGAAAGATTGAGATGCAATTTAGAAAGGTGGAATCGATAGAAGAACAAATAGAAATTATAATCAAATTAAGGTGAACTAGGAAGAGAAATAACTTTTAAACCAAACAAAATTAGAAGAAGTGGACTAAATGAAAGTTATAGAGAATGAAAAGATGAAGAAGTTTTATGAAGAACACAGAAACAGAAAACGAAAGGAAGACAATGAAAAATTTGAAAAATCCAGATCTATCACTGCTAGTGAACAGTAACTGACAGAAAAATAGAACAGTAAAGAATTAATTCTAGAGCTCAAACACAGAAGAATTAGAAGAAGTGCAAGAAGAAGAAAAGTTAGATCTACAAGAGAGGAACAACTTGTATGAAGAATGCAGAGTAAAATTATGATTTTAAAGGCTTCAAAACGAAAAATTGGTGGAGACTATCACTTTAGATGAACAGTAAACACACAGGACATCACTTAAAAACACAGAGAATAACTTTTAAACTAGAAGGAATTAAAGGAAATAATGAACAGAGAAGTTGAAGAACACGTACAGATGGACAACTTTGTAGTAGACAAGAAATTGAAATGGAGATCACATAATAAGTTATGAGACTAAGAAGAGGCTGAATGCTTAAACAAAACTTTTCATTAAAATAAATTGAACTTACAAAGCTTGCATCAAAAGTCTTCAAACCAATACCTTCTAACCCTAAAATAAAAGGCCAACAAGAATGAAACTTAAGAACACAAAGTACCCCTTACAAATTCTTCATAATCCCCTTGCTAGCTACTCCTTACTTCCTCTCTTTGCATTACATTGAAGCCCCTTTTATAGGGTGTTAAAACAACCCCATTACATGTGAACACTTTGCCAATATGAACACCCAATTGCTGCTATTTTTGACTCCAAATTGTGTGCTAGCATGTGCTGCACACTTTGCTATTTTTTTCTGATTTTTATGGAATTTTTCTGGCCTTTTCTCCTTCTTTTTCTCTTCTTTCTCTCTCTTTCTCTCTCCTACCGGCCGGATGCGCCGCCATGCGCCCGCGTCTCCCCTCACGCACTTTTGCGCGTCCGTGCACCGCGGTCGGTGGCCGCGTGCGCAGCCCGCCATCGCCTCCACGGGAGCGCCGTGTGCGCCCACCGCCCGTTGACCGCGCCTGCAGGCGCAGTGTTGACCGCGCCCCCCCCGCAGTGTGCACCGCGTGTGCACCACCTTCGCGCCCTCGCTCCTCCTTGTCGCCCGTGCTGGGCGAAGGCGGGAGGGCCGCCTTCCTGCTTCAGCTGTCGACACACACACACACACTTCACTTAGTTATAATATATATATATATATATATATATATATATATATATATATAATATATATCTTTATTGTTATATATCATATATAGCTTAGAAAATTGCTAAAAAATGTCAAATCAATTTATTTTTTTTTCTATATTTTTTTATTTTCTTTTTGAACAAGTCCAAAATTCTATTTATTATTTTTTTTTATTTTCATAATATATATATAGGTAGATATATATATATATGTATATATGTATATATTATGTATATATCTTATTAAGGCATTAAAAATATCAAATAAATTTATTTTATTTGTATTATTATTTTTATTCTTATTGAACAAATCCTTGGGCTTTTGGCCCATTTCAACATACATTATATTTTCTTGTTTTTCTTCTTTTTATTGTTTTGAGTGTTTGTTAAATAAGGAAATATCTTTGTTAAAATCATTTAATTACAGAAAATTAATTATTTTACTCTAAATTAAAAATAAGTGTGATAAGTGCATATTTATTATTATTAAAGCCCATAAAAAATATAAATAACATGAATTACGATGGAAAAATACAGACTTATCACACCCCCCAACTTACTCATTGCTAGTCCCTTAGCAATGCAAATAATGAAAATTTTTAGGACTAACAAGAGGTTAAAATATTCATGCTTCATTTCTAGATCATCTTTCATAGAGTCAACTAAAGATCAGGAATCTGGAATAATTACCATAGACTAGCTTTATGTAGGAAATAGGGATATGATCAAGAATTCAATTTAAAGGTCAATAGCACTTGTGCATGTGGAATACTAAATTCACATTATAGACAATTGCGCCATCCAGTTGCTATTCCGATCAAATGCCATTCAATTCTGCACTTCTTAATTAGAGCGTTCAGCATCCTAATTTTTTGTCTGCCTTATTGCTTTGTCTCTTTTGGGATCTTTTGTATTCTTTTATTTTTCTTTCTACTTTTCTTTTTTTTCTATACACACATGATGCTGCACTACCCTTCACTGTTTTACGCGAACCTCAACACGTCTTAGGTGAAATAGGCCCGGTTACACAGATCCAAGTTCCCTTTTCCTTTTGACGCGAATCTCAACACGTCTTAGGTGAAGTAGGCCCGGTTACTCAGAATCGGAACATTTTTCATGGTATTTTTCTCATACTTTTGTCACCTGTGCATTTGCACTAATTTTTGAAAAATAGCATGGCAGAAAGCTTATAAATAAAAATCTCTTCCTTAAGAAGTGCTGAATATCAGACAACATACTCCAAAATAGCAGAAGGTTTGTCCTACTTATTTCATTAGCGTGTAATGTGATTTTCATTTTTCTCAAGTGCACATGAACTTTAAAGAGATTCTTAAATCAGTTTTCCATGGCTAGATTAAATAAATTATCCATCATCCGATTCCCTAGTCTTTTCTATTCTAGAATAACTTTCCATGAGACATGAATCAAGAACTCCAGTTGAGTGTTTTTGTTGAAAAAAATGGAAAAAAATGAAGGTTGTATATGAGTGCAACATGATTTTCGTCCCCCCAACTTAAATGACATTGTCCTCAATGGCATGAACAATTCGGAACAATAGAACAATGTAGACATGAAATGTGTGAAGGAACGGGACAACCTGACGAAAGCGAATTTTGAGGAGTTTGGTTTGTGATGGCTTGGCAAATAAGGGCAACAGAGGAAGCTATCATCTCTTCTCTCCCCCCAACTTTGCTTTTATTCAAACCTGCAAAATAAACATAAAACCACAATAAAAACTTGGGTTCCCTCCCAAAAAGCCATTTATTATCACACGAAATTATTAAAGGTTTGGGTTGCCTCCCAAAAAGTGCCAAAATTTGATGCGTGGAAACGCACGTCGTTAATACGCCCCACTATCAAATTAAAATATCCGGCCCACAAATTAAATAAATAGAATAGTTAAGTGGTGAGACCGAGTCGAATCCACAGGGAGAAGTAGATTTGAAGGTTGAAAACCTTGAGTTGTTAAGATTTAAAGATCAAGATAATTGAATTTAGACCGCCTTAGAAAGATTGAGATGCAATTTAGAAAGGTGGAATCGATAGAAGAACAAATAGAAATTATAATGAAATTAAGGTGAACTAGGAAGAGAAATAACTTTTAAATCAAACAAAATTAGAAGAAGTGCACTAAATGAAAGTTGTAGAGAATGAAAAGATGAAGAAGTTTTATGAAGAACACAGAAACAGAAAACGAAAGGAAGACAATAAAAACTTGAAAAATCCAGATCTATCGCTGCTGGTGAACAGTAACTGACAGAAAAATAGAACAGTAAAGAATTAATTCTAGAGCTCAAACAAAGAAGAATTAGAAGAAGTGCAAGAAGAACAAAAGTTAGATCTACAAGAGAGGAACAACTTGTATGCAGAATTCAGAGTAAAATTATGATTGTAAAGGCTTCAAAACGGAAAATTGGTGGAGACTATCACTTTAGATGAACAGTAAACACACAGGACATCACTTAAAAACACAGAGAATAACTTTTAAACTAGAAGGAATTAAAGGAAATGATGAACAGAGAAGTTGAAGAACACGTACATATGGACAACTTTGTAGTAGACAAGAAATTGAAATGGAGATCACATAATAAGTTATGAGACTAAGAAGAGGCTGAATGCTTAAACAAAACTTTTCATTAAAATAAATTGAACTTACAAAGCTTGCATCAAAAGTATTCAAACCAATACCTTCTAACCCTAAAATAAAAAGTCAACAAGAATGAAACTTAAGAACACAAAGTACCCCTTACAAATTCTTCATAATCCCCTTGCTAGCTACTCCTTACTTCCTCTCTTTGCATTACATTGAAGCCCCTTTTATAGGGTGTTAAAACAACCCCATTACATGTGAACACTTTACCAATATGAACACCCAATTGCTGCTATTTTTGACTCCAAATTATGTGCTAGCATGTGCTGCACACTTTGCTATTTTTTTCTGATTTTTGTGAAAATTTTCTGGCCTTTTTCTCCTTCTTTTTCTCTTCTTTCTCTCTCTTTCTCTCTCCTACCGGCCAGATGCGCCGCCATGCGCCCGCGTCTCCTCTCACGCACTTTTGCGCGTCCGTGCACCGCGGTCGGTGGTCGCGTGCTCCGCCCGCCATCGCCTCCGCGGGAGGGCCGCGTGCGCCCACCGCCCGTTCACCGCGCCTGCAGGCGCGGTGTTGACCGCGCCGCCCCCGCAGTGTGCACCGCGTGTGCACCGCCTTCGCGCCCTCCCTCCTCCTTGTCGCCCGTGCTGGGCGAAGGCGGGAGGGCCGCCTTCCTGCTTCAGCTGTCGACACACACACACACACTTCACTTAGTTATAATATATATATATATATATATAATATATCTCTTTATTGTTATATATGATATATAGCTTAGAAAATTGCTAAAAAATGTCAAATCAATTTATTTTTTTTTCTATATTTTTTTATTTTCTTTTTGAACAAGTCTAAAATTCTATTTATTATTTTTTTCTATTTTCATAATATATATATAGGTAGATATATATATATATATATATATGTATATATTATGTATATAGCTTATTAAGGCATTAAAAATATCAAATAAATTTATTTTATTATTATTTTTATTTTTATTCTTATTGAACAAATCCTTGGGCTTTTGGCCCATTTCAACGTACATTATATTTTCTTGTTTTTCTTCTTTTTATTGTTTTGAGTGTTTGTTAAATAAGGAAATATCTTTGTTAAAATCATTTAATTACAGAAAATTAATTATTTTACTCTAAATTAAAAATAAGTGTGATAAGTGCATATTTATTATTATTAAAGCCCATAAAAATGTAAATAACATGAATTACGATGGAAAAATACAGACTTATCACACCCCCCAACTTACTCATTGCTAGTCCCTTAGCAATGCAAATAATGAAAATTTTTAGGACTAACAAGAGGTTAAAATATTCATGCTTCATTTCTAGATCATCTTTCATAGAGTCAACTAAAGATCAGGAATCTGGAATAATTACCATAGACTAGCTTTATGTAGGAAATAGGGATATGATCAAGAATTCAATTTAAAGGTCAATAGCACTTGTGCATGTGGAATACTAAATTCACATTATAGACAATTGCGCCATCCAGTTGCTATTCCGATCAAATGCCATTCAATTCTGCACTTCTTAATTAGAGCGTTCAGCATCCTAATTTTTTGTCTGCCTTATTGCTTTGTCTCTTTTGGGATCTTTTGTATTCTTTTATTTTTCTTTCTACTTTTCTTTTTTTTCTATACACACATGATGCTGCACTACCCTTCACTGTTTTACGCGAACCTCAACACGTCTTAGGTGAAGTAGGCCCGGTTACACAGATCCAAGTTCCCTTTTCCTTTTGACGCGAATCTCAACACGTCTTAGGTGAAGTAGGCCCGGTTACTCAGAATCGGAACATTTTTCATGGTATTTTTCTCATACTTTTGTCACCTGTGCATTTGCACTAATTTTTGAAAAATAGCATGGCAGAAAACTTATAAATAAAAATCTCTTCCTTAAGAAGTGCTGAATATCAGACAACATACTCCAAAATAGCAGAAGGTTTGTCCTACTTATTTCATTAGCGTGCAATGTGATTTTCATTTTTCTCAAGTGCACATGAACTTTAAAGAGATTCTTAAATCAGTTTTCCATGGCTAGATTAAATAAATTATCCATCATCCGATTCCCTAGTCTTTTCTATTCTAGAATAACTTTCCATGAGACATGAATCAAGAACTCCAGTTGAGTGTTTTTGTTGAAAAAAATGGAAAAAATGAAGGTTGTATATGAGTGCAACATGATTTTCGTCCCCCCAACTTAAATGACATTGTCCTCAATGGCATGAACAATTCGGAACAATAGAACAATGTAGACATGAAATGTGTGAAGGAACGGGACAACCTGACGAAAGCGAATTTTGAGGAGTTTGGTTTGTGATGGCTTGGCAAATAAGGGCAACAGAGGAAGCTATCATCTCTTCTCTCCCCCCAACTTAGCTTTTATTCAAACCTGCAAAATAAACATAAAACCACAATAAAAACTTGGGTTGCCTCCCAAAAAGCCATTTATTATCACACGAAATTATTAAAGGTTTAGGTTGCCTCCCAAAAAGCGCCAAAATTTGATGCGTGGAAACGCACGTCGTTAATACGCCCCACTATCAAATTAAAATATCCGGCCCACAAATTAAATAAATAGAATAGTTAAGTGGTGAGACCGAGTCGAATCCACATGGAGAAGTAGATTTGAAGGTTGAAAACCTTGAGTTGTTAAGATTTAAAGATCAAGATAATTGAATTTAGACCGCCTTAGAAAGATTGAGATGCAATTTAGAAAGGTGGAATCGATAGAAGAACAAATAGAAATTATAATGAAATTAAGGTGAACTAGGAAGAGAAATAACTTTTAAACCAAACAAAATTAGAAGAAGTGGACTAAATGAAAGTTATAGAGAATGAAAAGATGAAGAAGTTTTATGAAGAACACAGAAACAGAAAACGAAAGGAAGACAATGAAAAATTTGAAAAATCCAGATCTATCGCTGCTAGTGAACAGTAACTGACAGAAAAATAGAACAATAAAGAATTAATTCTAGAGCTCAAACACAGAAGAATTAGAAGAAGTGCAAGAAGAAGAAAAGTTAGATCTACAAGAGAGGAACAACTTGTATGAAGAATGCAGAGTAAAATTATGATTTTAAAGGCTTCAAAACGGAAAATTGGTGGAGACTATCACTTTAGATGAACAGTAAACACACAGGACATCACTTAAAAACACAGAGAATAACTTTTAAACTAGAAGGAATTAAAAGAAATGATGAACAGAGAAGTTGAAGAACACGTACAGATGGACAACTTTGTAGAAGATAAGAAATTGAAATGGAGATCACACAATAAGGTATGAGACTAAGAAGAGGCTGAATGCTTAAACAAAACTTTTCATTAAAATAAATTGAACTTACAAAGCTTGCATCAAAAGTCTTCAAACCAATACCTTCTAACCCTAAAATAAAAAGGCAACAAGAATGAAACTTAAGAACACAAAGTACCCCTTACAAATTCTTGATAATCCCCTTGCTAGCTACTCCTTACTTCCTCTCTTTGCATTACATTGAAGCCCCTTTTATAGGGTGTTAAAACAACCCCATTACATGTGAACACTTTGCCAATATGAACACCCAATTGCTGCTATTTTTGACTCCAAATTGTGTGCTAGCATGTGCTGCACACTTTGCTATTTTTTTCAGATTTTTGTGGAATTTTTCTGGCCTTTTTCTCCTTCTTTTTCTTTTCTTTCTCTCTCTTTCTCTCTCCTACCGGCCGGATGCGCCACCATGCGCCCTCGTCTCCTCTCACGCACTTTTGCACGTCCGTGCGCCGCGGTCGGTGGCCGCGTGCGCCGCCCTCCATCGCCTCCGCGGGAGCGCCGCGTGCGCCCACCGCCCGTTGATCGCGCCTGCAGGGGCGGTGTTGACCCCCCCCCCCCCCCCCCCCCCCCCCCCCCCCCCCCCCCCCCCCCCCCCCCGCAGTGTGCACCGCGTGTGCACCGCCTTCGCGCCCTCCCTCCTCCTCGTCGCCCGTGCTGGGCGATGGCGGGAGGGCCGCCTTCCTGCTTCAGCTGTCGACACACACACACACACTTCACTTAGTTATAATATATATATATATATATATATATATATATATATATATATATATATATATATATATATGTATATATATATATTATATACATATATCTATATTGTTATATATCATATATAGCTTAGAAAATTGCTAAAAAATGTCAAATCAATTTATTTTTTTCTATATTTTTTTATTTTCTTTTTGAACAAGTCCAAAATTCTATTTATTATTTTTTTCTATTTTCATAATATATATATAGGTAGATATATATATATGTATATATGTATATATTATGTATATAGCTTATTAAGGTATTAAAAAGATCAAATAAATTTATTTTTTTTTATTATTATTTTTATTCTTATTGAACAAATCCTTGGGCTTTTGGCCCATTTCAACATACATTATATTTTCTTGTTTTTCTTCTTTTTATTGTTTTGAGTGTTTGTTAAATAAGGAAATATCTTTATTGAAATCATTTAATTACAGAAAATTAATTATTTTACTCTAATTTAAAAGTTAGTGTGATAAGTGCATATTTATTATTATGAAGGCCCATAAAAAATATAAATAACATGAATTACGATGGGAAAATACAGACTTATCACACCCCCCAACTTACTCATTGCTAGTCCCTTAGCAATGCAAATAATGAAAATTTTTAGGACTAACAAGAGGTTAAAATATTCATGCTTCATTTCTAGATCATCTTTCATAGAGTCAACTAAAGATCAGGAATCTGGAATAATTACCACAGACTAGCTTTATGTAGGAAATAGGGATATGATCAAGAATTCAATTTAAAGGTCAATAGCACTTGTGCATGTGGAATACTAAATTCACAGTATAGACAATTGCGTCCTCCAGTTGCTATTCCGATCAAATGCCATTCAATTCTGCACTTCTTAATTAGAGCGTTCAGCATCCTAGTTTTTTGTCTGTCTTATTGCTTTGTCTCTTTTGGGATCTTTTGTATTCTTTTCTTTTTCTTTCTAATTTTTTTTTTTTCTATACACACATGATGCTGCACTACCCTTCACTGTTTTACGCGAACCTCAACACGTCTTAGGTGAAGTAGGCCCGGTTACACAGATCCAAGTTCCATTTTCCTTTTGACGCGAACCTCAACACGTCTTAGGTGAAGTATGCCCGGTTACTCAGAATCGGAGCATTTTTCATGATGTTTTTCTCATACTTTTGTCACTTGTGCATTTGCACTAATTTTTGAAAAATAGCATGGCAGAAAGCTTATAAATAAAAATCTCTTCCTTAAGAAGTGCTGAATATCAGACAACATACTCCAAAATACCAGAAGACTTGTCCTACTTGTTTCATTAGCGTGCAATGTGATTTTCATTTTTATCAAGTGCACATGAACTTTAAAGAGATTCTTAAATCAGTTTTTCATGGCTAGATTAAATAAATTATCCATCATCCTATTCCCTAGTCTTTTCTATTCTAGAATCACTTTCCATGAGACATGAATCAAGAACTCCAGTTGAGTGTTTTTGTTGAAAAAAATGGAAAAAAAATGGAGGTTGTATATGAGTGCAACATGTGCAACATGATTTTCGCCCCCCCAACTTAAATGACATTGTCCTCAAAGGCATGAACAATATGGAATAATAGAACAATGTAGACATGAATGTGTGAAGGAACGGGACAACCTGACGAAAGCAAATTTTGAGGAGTTTGGTTTGTGATGGCATGGCAAATAAGGGCAACAGAGGAAGCTATCATCTCTTCTCTCCCCCCAACTTAGCTTTTATTCAAACCTGCAAAATAAACATAAAACCACAATAAAAACTTGGGTTCCCTCCCAAAAAGCCATTTATTATCACACGAAATTATTAAAGGTTTGGGTTGCCACCCAAAAAGTGCCAAAATTTGATGCGTGGAAACACACGTCGTTAATACGCCCCACTATCAAATTAAAATATCCGGCCCACAAATTAAATAAATAGAATAGGTAAGTGGTGAGACCGAGTCGAATCCACAGGGAGAAGTAGATTTGAAGGTTAAAAACCTTGAGTTGTTAAGATTTAAAGATCAAGAGAATTGAATTTAGACCGTCTTAGAAAGATTGAGATGCAATTTAGAAAGCGGGAATCGATAGAAGAACAAATAGAAATTATAATGAAATTAAGGTGAACTAAGAAGAGAAATAACTTTTAAACCAGACAAAATTAGAAGAAGTGGACTAAATGAAAGTTGTAGAGCATGAAAAGATGAAGAAATTTTATGAAGAACACAGAAACAGAAAATGAAACGAAGACAATGAAAAACTTAAAAAATCAAGATCTATCGCTGCTGGTGAACAGTAACTGACAGAAAAATAGAACAATAAAGAATTAATTTTAGAGTTCAAACAAAGAAGAATTAGAAGAAGTGCAAGAAGAACAAAAGTTAGATCTAAAAGAGAGGAACAACTTTTATGAAGAACTCAGAGTAAAATTATGATTTTACAGGCTTCAAAACTGAAAATTGGTGGAGACTATCACTTCAGATGAACAGTAAACACACAGGACATCACTTAAAAACACAGAGAATAACTTTTAAAATAGACGGAATTAAAAGAAATGATCAACAGAGAAGTTAAAGAAAACGTACAAATGGACAACTTTGTAGAATACAAGAAATTGAAATGGAGATCACACAATAAGTTATGAGACTAAGAAGAGGCTAAATGATTAAACAAAACTTTTCATTAAAACAAATTGAACTTACAAAGCTTGCATCAAAAGTCTTCAAACCAATACCTTCTAACCCTAAAATAAAAAGCCAACAAGAATGAAACTTAAGAACACAAAGTACCCCTTACAAATTCTTCATAATCCCCTTGCTAGCTACTCCTTACTTCCTCTCTTTGCATTACATTGAAGCCCCTTTTATAGGGTGTTAAAACAATCCCATTACATGTGAACACTTTGCCAATGTGAACACCCAATTGCTGCTATTTTTGACTCCAAATTATGTGCTAGCATGTGCTGCACACTTTGCTATTTTTTTCTGATTTTTGTGAAATTTTTCTGGCCTTTTCTCCCTCTTTTTCTCTCTTTCTCTCTCCTACGGGCCGGATGCGCCGCCATGCTCCCGCGTCTCCTCTCACGCGCTTTTGCGCGTCCGTGCGCCGCGGTCGGTGGCCGCGTGCGCCGCCCGCCCACCGCCCATTGACCGCGCCTGCAGGCGCGGTGTTGACCGCGCCCCCCCCCCCCCCCCCCCCCCGCAGTGTGCACCGCCTTCGCGCCCTCCCTCCTCCTCGTCGCCCGTGCTGGGTGAAGGCGGGAGGGCTGCCTTCCTGCTTCATCTGTCGACACACACACACACACACACACTTCACTTAGTTATAATATATATATATATTATATATATATATATATATATATATCTTTGTTGTTATATATCATATATAGCTTCGAAAATTCTTAAAAATGCCAAATCAATTTATTTTTTTTCAATATATTTTTATTTTCTTTTTGAACAAGTCCGAAATTCTATTTATTATTATTTTTTATTTTCATAATATATATATATATATATATATATGTATATATGTATATATGTATATATTATGTATATAGCTTATTAAGGCCTTAAAAATATCAAATAAATTTATTTTTTCTTTTATTATTTTTATTCTTATTGAACAAATCCTTGGGCTTTTGGCCCATTTCAACATACATTATATTTTCTTATTTTTCTTCTTTTTATTGTTTTGAGTGTTTGTTAAATAAGGAAATATCTTTATTAAAATCATTTAATTACAGAAAATTAATTATTTTACTCTAAATTAAAAGTAAGTGTGATAAGTGCATATTTATTATTATTAAAGCCCATAAAAAATATAAATAACATGAATTACGATGGAAAAATACACACTTATCATCATCCAACCCCCTCCGCGGCATCTTGGATGCCAACAGATTGACTAGACCGAACTACTCGATTGGCTGCGTAATCTATGCATAGTCCTCACCGCCAAAAAAATAGCCTACGTGTTGGACACGGTTCATTCTGAGCCAGCTCCCGATGCCGATGAGGGTGAGTTAATGACTTATACCAAATGGTCTGAAGACTATTCTCTTGCCCAATGTTATATGTTGGCCTCTATGGCTCCCGAGCTGCAGAGGCAATTCGAAAAGACTGATTGTAGAAGCTGTGAGCGACGTTACGCGGAATGCCGGGGGAAATGAAGCGGAGCGCGGGAGCTCGTTTTGCTGCAACACAGAAAGAAGAGAGAAATGGAGAGAGACCACCACGGGAGATTGCTCCGGTAAAGCGTACGGGACAGATGCAATGTAATAAGATATGGGGATTAAACGGCCATTGCGGGAAATGACTCTCCGCGTCCTCGGGGGATGGGAATAATGTAGAATTTAAATGACAGTGATTTAAACGGCCATTGCGGGAAGTGACTCGCCGCGACCTCGAGAATATGAGCAGATATGATAGCAATACAAGATATAAGTAGCAGAAATTTGAACGGCCATTACGGAAAATGACTCTCCGCGGCCTCGAGAATATGAGCAGATATAAGAGTAATACAAGATATAAGGGGCAAAAATTTAAACGGCCATTGCGGGAAGTGACTCACCGCGGCCTCGAGAATATGAGCAGATATGAGCACAATACAGAATATAAATGACAGAAATTTAAATGGCCATTGCGGGAAATGACTCTCTGCGGTCTCGAGAATATGAGTAGATATAAGCACATCGCAGAATATAAATGACAGAAATTTAAACGGCCATTGCCGGAAATGACTCTCCACGGCCTCGAGAATATGATGTGATCGCCAGGAGCCGGAGACCTCAAAATAAAGAAGGTGATCGCGCCTACCTCAAAAGCGGGAGATGGCAGGTTACTTGTTCCTCTCCCTTCGGCCGGCCGATGAAGAGGGATTTCCTTGGTTACCCTTGTAAAAGAAGAAACAGACAAATGACAGGTGGATCAGAAAAGATGGCGGTGTAGTATTTATTAGTCCCTTGATGAAGAATAATGAAATCGTGGCAAGACACACACCTGATTGATGTTATTTTTAAACCCCTCTCGGACACGAGTAGGAGGAAAATATGATGATGAATGGAATTATGCAAACGTATATAAAAGAAGACTCCCTTATGAAGGGAGACGGAGAATGCAAGATGATGAATGCAAAAGAACTACGGAGAAAAGGGGGGAGAGTTGGCTTATTAAATGTGTCGATGGCGGGATCCGGCGGAGCTTCGGCAGCGTAGGGATGACGTGGAAGCACGATGGATGAAGGCGGCCTTCCTTTTGCGAGCGCGAGCACCCAGAGAATCGGCAGAACCTCCTCCTGAAAAGAACCTACGGGTTAGCAAAAGGATCCGATAGAGTCTTCCCTTCCTCTATCGGATCAGAAGCCCCCTCCCTTCAAGGGAGGGGGTCCTCTATTTATAGAGGGGAGGTGGCTTGAGGCGTCCAGGACCCTGGACGCCTCCATCAACACATAAATATTTTTTATTTTTTTTATATTTAATGTTTTTATTATTAATATTTTTATTATTAATATTTTTATTAAGGCATCCAGGAGACTGGACGCCTCAATGTTGAGGCGTCCGGGACCCTGGACGCGCCCAATTCCGCCCACCGGAACCCTGCCGAAAGTCGTAGACAGTGAGTAAAGCGCGTGGTTTTGGTAGGTACCCGTGACTCACGAGTGGGCGCGTCTAGCTGTCAAGACGTCCTCAAGTTTTGAATTTTTACACAACGTCAAATCGGACGGCTGTTCGGGCTTGTCCAGGTGTCAGAAATTGAAGGCGTCTAGGCACCTGGACGTCTCAAATGGAGGCGTCCAGAGCCCTAGATGCCTTCACAAATATTATTATTATTATATATATATATATATATATATTATATTTTGTTTATGTTTCACTGATGGAGGCATCCAGGGACCTAGATGCCTCCAATAAAAACTGTCGGATCCCCCCGAAAGGCCGTCGGCAGCCATCCGCCAGACATCTTCCTGGTTTCGGTTCTTCTTATATGTCCGATTGGTGGCGATGTCGTCCGTATGCCGCATGATTTCTGCAACGAGGCGGTTTTCGGATGTCGAAGAAGTGTTACGTTACCCACTCAAAAGGTGAAAGAAGACTCAAGAATGGGAAGTACTCAAGCGATTCAAAATGCGAAAGCCACTGCGGGGCGTCATATAGTAATATCAGATTTTCTCAGGATGATGTCAGGAATAGCGTGTCTACAGCTGTCCCGCCTTGGCGTCTGCTTTGCAAGGGAGTGACACGTAATGGAATGGTATCGAAGTGAAGTGAAATGGAGTGGGAATGGACTGAAAAGTTGATGCCAAGGTGCGATGAGACATGCTTTTGACATTACTGTTTGAAATCTTTCCTGTAGTTTCGCTAAGGCGACCTTGAAGAAGGTCTTCCAAATTTGACAATTGCTTGGACGGAGATCAAACAAGGGAGGGGGAGATGTGCGCTCAGGTACGAAAATAAAGGAGACCAACTTCTCGGTGTGGAAGTACCTGGGTCGTAAACCTGCAGGTTTCACCGTTGAGGAGTGGTTACCAGCCAATGTGGAAGTGCTGCGGCCAAGGTGGGTCAAATAGGGTAAAAAGTAAAGGAATATCTGAGGGTCAGTCCAAACAAGGGTCTCTTTTGGAAGAGCAACGTAGGGCCGTCTCAAGAAAACTCCGTGTTTTATTAAGAATGGAATATCTCATATTTGTATGAATTGAAGCACAGTGGTTGTCGTAATTGAATCACTTTGAATGATCTTCCGCAATAAAATCAAAGTCCTATATGAATGCATGCTGGGTTTAAAGAAAATTTAAAATAAATTAAAATAGAAAATAGTCAAGGATAATATTATTAATTCGTTAAGAATGGGTCAGGATGTCGGTTCGGTGAGCCGACACTGAGCTGGGGCTCGTTTATCCGCGTATCAAGTCACTGAACGGAACCATCATCCCCACGCTGTCACAAATTAACGGCCTATCCATACAACCCAAATTCTTCTCAAATCATCACCGTTTTTGTTGAAGGGGAACTCAAATCCCAGATTCGTTCGGGTCGCAAGGTCCTTGACATGTTCAAATAGCGTAAATATCATATAATATGATGCAGGACATGGTGGGACCAATCACCGAATGGTGGTACACGAGATGGGACAGTGGCGTCCGTTAGTAAAATTTGCACATATTAATAACATCAGAAAGTAACAGAATCGCACCACAGTACAAGGGAGATCCAGACAAAACGCCGAGGACTGACCACTGATATGATGCATTTCATCCTTTAGCGCCTCTCCTTTCCTATAAATGCTCCCTTTAGGCTAGTTCAGCCAAATACACCAAGGAGGGGGCTTAGAAGCTTTAAGGGAAGAGGAGAGGAGGTCTAAGGGTTTCAGGATGGAAGGCGAGTCTTCCCACCTTATGAAGAGGAGCAGGCCTAGCAGCGACTTTAGGCGACTCTCCGACCTTGAAGGTCATCTGAGTGGGATGATCCAGTCGCATATGGTGCATTGATTCATTTCAAATTTCATGTACAACTTCTCCCTCACTTCTTCCTTCTTTTGTTTTCTTCCCTTTTCCAGCCGTACCCTCTGTTCCCAGGTCCGAGGAAATTCTCGAAACTGTCGTGGCTTTCGAAGCTGACTTCCAACATTACCATCGGCATGAGGGCCATAATCACGAGGTGGCACCTTCACGGGCTCCTAGTTCACGCCAAACATTACGAGAAGATTCGTATGAACTGGGCGGCTATGGGCACGCTGGTGGAGATCTGGCATCCTCAAACTCACACCTTCATCTTCCCTTCTTTCGAGGCGACCATCCTTCTCGAGGAGGTAGAACTCCTACTCGGCTTAAAAAGGTTCAAAAGTGATGGCAGGATAAAGATTACGTGAATGCTGAAGAGGGTGACTTCCGAGGAGGTCCTTGGAAGCTTCATGCCGCCTGGTGCCATTAGAAACGTCCGTACTCAGAAGGGGATCGATCTGCAAAAACTCGCGGAATGGGTCATGGACGCCCTGAGAGGATCGCCAGACGATGACTACTTGGAGGAAATCATGAGGAGATTCACAATCTGTTTGGCGGGAGCTCTCTTATTCCCTTACACTGACAACATAGTGGAGGAAGACCAGCTGAGCGCGATTTGCAGGATTTGGAACGGCAGAAGGGTGGGACCCCTGTCCTTGCCTACCTTTACAGTGGTCTTACTGCTTCTAGCATGGGTAAGTCTCCCTTCGGTTGCGCACTTCTCCTGAATTGCTGGATCGATTTCTATTTCAAATTTGATCACCGCGAGGGGATGCTAACTGTCTCGAAGATCTTCCAACAAAGCCCCCTTTACCACATAGCCGATGTGTTAGGCTTTGGTGGTAATGTAATGAATCGCGTCTCATGGCAAAGGAAGCGTGAAGACTGGCGGTCCCACTTCAAGACCATGACGCAAAGCTTCTTCACTTGTGCACCGGCATGCCTACTTTCGCGTGAACTCCTCACGAGGTCTTCCCCCGAAGATGAACTCCAACTAATCAGCGCGACTGAGTTTGCTTTGTACAATGCGCATCGGTGCTACATCCAAATCGGCCTTCCCCGCCACTTGTCCCCACCGTTATCTGATATTGCTCCTCTGACGAAGAGAGAGTCAGGTACGGAAGCGGATGCCAAGGAAGTGAAGATTATCAAATCATCATGGAAGATAAGCACTTCGGGAAAGGCGTTAGTGCATGTGGAGGAAGAGCGCAAACTGTGGAGAGCTTATGTAACCGAACAGGGGAAAGTAAGGCCCGAAGTGTCTAAATCTCTGATGTAGCTCACTTTGTTTTTGATGAAATAAATGCGAGATTATTGTGTGCAAATGTTTTCTTTCTCCTTTTTGTTTGTTCTTATTTTTTTCATTTATTTTCATTTATTTTTTTTTATTTTTGTTTACTTTTTTTTGGGAGAGGCGTCTAGGAGCAAAGACGCGTTCTAAACTTGATTTCAAATTTAAATCACCGAGAACCGTGGGACGGCCTTTCTCCTTCCTTACCTTGCTCGCGAACGACTCCTCCTCTCGTTGAGAGTTACTTGCCTAGCTCCATCTTCTTCCACTCTTGATCTATGGAGTATGGTGGGCCACATCGTGGTGAAGGACGAGGGGGACGAGGAACTCCTTGCCCGAGGAGGGACGCGCAAGAGCACGGAAAGGCGTCCATGGAAGAGGAAGGGCCCCTTCGGGCACTTGAGGGACCCGAGGGGCCCGATGGCACAGAGGGAGGTGAACACGTCCCGGTAGGTCCTTCGATCTCCTCATCTTTGATCCATTTTGAGTTTGGAGCGAGCCATGTGAGAGGGGAAAAGGGTTTGGCAAGTGTTGCACTCAAATGATGGACGCGTCCTTGACAGGAGACGCGTTCTCATTGTTTGACGAAAGACCCTCCCTTCTTGATGTAGGGCATGGCAAGGACCCCGGGCTTGGCCGATGAATGGGCGAGCGCGGATGAGCCAAGCCGTATCAGGAAGGAGAGTCGCGGCAAGGCAAAGCTCGAGGACTGGCGCATACGTCTCCCTGGACAGCAAGGGAGCGTACTGGTGTAGGACAGCGCCGACTTCCTGCGGCAGCGGAGAGAGAGTCATGTGGGACCTCTCCAATCTGGGGATGCGCTACATCAACGGCTTGCGTGCCCAACTAGCAGAGGCTAGGCGGCAGCTGACCGTCACTCAACAGGAACTCGCGATCTTGGTAAGTTAAGTGTTGCATTTTTTTTATTTAATTTTTTTGTTTTAAATTTGGAGCTTAACCGATGGCCGTTGTTTGTTTGTTCCAGTGTGCCCAGCAGGCAGCGATGGTAGGAATGGCTGGCGGTGCATCTTCCAGTTCCTCGGCCCCTTTTCTTGAGATTGCCTCCCTCCGAGAGTAACTTGCCGGCGCGATGGCCCACGCGGCCTGGGCTGAAGAGAAGCGTGATGCCTGGGTAGCGACTATAGTGGAGCTGCGGCGTCATAGTGAAGAGAGGCCACATTCGGACATCCTAGAGTTGATGGTGTTCCTCCAGGTGGCCAAGAGAGAGGCGGAAAGGGAAAGGCTAGAGAGGGAGGACACAAGTGCCATGGAGGTCCAGGTGAGGGAGCTCCAGCTAGGCCTTCAGGCTATTGGACAGAGGCTAGAGGACATGGAGGCAAGCTATGAGAGGGCACGAGAATTCGGGGCGTGACTCCGCCAGTCTGGCCAGCTCCATATGGGTGGTTATTTGCTGTGCCAGGGGAGCAGCAGTGGGTCGCCGCTACTGAGCAGCCGCCACGAGGCGAGGCGAGTGCTGCTGTACGGGGCTCCAGAAGGCCCCTGAGGGACCCTCACCTTAGGGGAGAGCAGAGGGACGCCTAGAGGGATGAGCGTGAGTGTGATGGGAAGAATTAGCGGGTTGGTGGTCCCACCTTCCCTTTTGTGATGTTCATGACTGTAGTGTTCATGACAACTTATGTAGACCTATGAATAGAGTGATTTGTGTCCATGTTGCTCATTTGTCCTCTTACGCCTTCCTTCCTTCCTACGCTTCTTCTCTTTTACCGTTTCTATATGACGCGCTCGACAAGGTCTAGCAGCGAAACAGAGACTCGTGCTTTGCCATGCCCCTCTTTCCACGAGAATCTGCCATCGAAGTCAACAACGACAGCCTTCGCCTATTCCCTTTTGCATCCCTTCAGACTCGATGGGTCATTTCTGAGTCGTCGTGTCGCACCACTCAATCAGCTTCCATGTGCGAGCGGCGAAGTGACACATGGGACCACAAGGAAGGTGCCCTAGCATGATGGTTGTTGGCTCCGCTCTTCTCCCATTTCAATAAATACCTCCCTCGTTCGTTCTTCCAGGGGCATCGAGAGCTAACTCGAAGTGTACAAGTTTTCCAGGGAAGCGGAGGAACTAATAGTTCTAAGGTTGCAGAATGGAGGGTGAATTTTCCCACTCTTCGAAGAGAAGCAAGTCCAGTGGTAGCAGTTCCAGGAGGCTCTCAGACCTTGAAGGGCACTTCAGTGAAAGGACCCAATCGCAACCCGTAAGATGAGCTTTCTTGCCCCTTCTCTTATTCTTTCTTCCTCCCTTCTAACAAAACCCCTACTTGTGTATGCGGAGGGTGTGATGAAATAACACATTCCATGGGAGTTGGTAGTGGCCGCATACCGAGGTCTCCCAAATTTTCAGAAGGCTAGGCTAGACGTGATGGGGCTTGGACTCTTTCTTCGGATCGAGCCAACCAGGCTCGACCTTGCCCTCGTCCAAGCATTGCGCGAAAGGTGGGATCCAATGAGCCGTGCTTTCTTGATTCCTTGGGGGCACATGGTGCCCAGCCTGAAAGATGTGATCCGAATTACAGGCCTGAAAGTGGATGGCGAGGCACTGACCGGTATCACGTACTCCGACTATAGAGAGGCTGCCCAGAGGTTACTAGGAGTGGACCTGGATGATCGTAAGAACATGTTTGTAGCCAAGACGCCTATTATGGAGACGTTGGGGCTTACTAACATTCGTTCTCGTGATGATGAGTCCTCAGAAGAGTTCATGGAGAGGACTGAAAGGGGATGCTACGCCATCTACTGCGTAGATGCGAGCAAGTGGGAGAGGGCCAACATGGATTTGAGGAGATTCCTCTTCTTCCTGTTGGGGAAATTGTTACTGGGCTCGAAAGGAGATAGCATTCATTGCCGCTTCTTAGAATCCCTGGTAGACCCTGAGAAAGTGGGACGATATGCCTGGGGGGCAGCCATGCTGGCACATTTATTCGTGGGTCTGTTGGAAAGGGCAGATAGAGAGGTAACAGTGAGTGGTTTCACGCCGTTCATCCAGGTATCCCGCTTCTCTTTTGGTTCCCCCCCTTTTTTTTTGATATTAACGACACACGATGGTGCAGTTGTGGAGCTATTATTACCTCCCAATGGGAAAAGCTTGGCATTGACGATCGATGGCGGTGTTGCTGGCGAGGCGGTGGCAACCTGTCACGAGCCCAGCCTCTCTATCCTACCAGCTGATGGTGTTAAGGTGCGAGTTGCAAGAGTTCCCCGCGGCAATAGTGATTATCATTTCATCATCATCTTTTTCTCCCTTTTTTTTATATTAAGAAGATGTGTGTGACCTGACCCAGGTGGTCTGGTGGCCTTATGCGGGTATGACTGACGCCGATTAGCCATGGGTCATAACTAGCCGTGCCCGGTTCGGACGCGACCTCTGGATGCACTGTTTGAACGAAATCGAGCCACTTCGGCAACGATTGGCCATGAGGACTCTAGGGCTGGCCCAAGAATGGGTGGACATGACTACCACACCACGTGTCGGGAGGAAGACGCGTGGCCCGGCGACCTCTGTTGATTGGAGAGTGCGGTTCCCCCGAGTAATATGAGGATTGGTAACGGGGTGGCACTCCCGTGGAGTCACATGCTCAAGACAGCGAGGATTATCTGCGCCTCTATAAGGTGATGTATGCAGAGCGACTCCATCCTAAAGGGACCGTGGAGGTGAACAACATATTTTTTCCCTTTTTTATTTTTTTAGTTTTTATTTTATTTTTTTATGTTGACCTATGCCCTGGTCAAAGGATGTTCGCGACACTATGATAGCGAACCTGCAAGCTCGCCTGATAGGCACAGAGCAGCAGTTACATGATACTCGCGCAGCCTAAAGTTCCTCGGTAAGCCCACATACACACGATCATAGACCAAGATTTCCGGTGTTAGGTTCTCAGTGTCACCTTATGTGTGTTGCAGCGTGCCCAGCTTGATGCGGCTTCCTCAGCAATGGTGGCGGATGGTGTCTCTTCCATTTTGTGGATCCCCACTTCCGAACTTGATTTGCTTCATGAGCAGCTTGCTCATAGTACGCAGCGAGCCGCGGAGGCAGAAGGCATGCTCTCCGCCCAGGTGAGAGTCTGGTCATTGAATTTCACTTATTCGTGCCTCCACATACCTGAGATGATGGTTATGCCAGACGAAAGAGGTGCAAGATGCACTTGCCCGCACCGCGCAGGGGGAAGCTGGAATAGCAGAACTGGAGGAAGAGTTACGGCATCGTCCAGACGATGGCTCTTCTCAGGATGCCGTGGAGCTGAGGATCACCCTTCAGCTGGAGAGGGAGGATCGAGAGAGAGATTGCGTGAAAAGGGAAAGAGACACCGAAAGATGGAGAGCCGACAGATTGGCTGAGAGGGAAGAGCGTAGGGCCATGGAGGCCCAACTATTTGAACTCCGGACCAGCCTTGGTCTCGCTGAACAATAGCTGAGAGATGGCAAAGAGCGCTACCGAAGAGCACGAGAGCGTGGCTTTCGTGTTAGCAGCTTCTTTGCTGCCCTGTCAATCGACGGGGAGTAGAGACGGGAAGAGGGGTACAGAGTAGTAGAGGCACCGCCTCGCAAGGTTTAGCAACACCCTCTAGGGTTCTTCGCCTGGAGAGTGGGGAAAGGGGTGATGTGACACCCCCTTGGGGTGATAATCACATGATCAAATGACCCATGGACCTAGCAAGCAAGCAACGCACGAACCGGTGACTTTACTCGGGCGGACTCACCCGCTAAGCGCACTCTTGTGCCCGTAGGTAAACCGGTGATAGTGGTGAGGGTCCAGGACGGGCCCTTGCTACTCCGGGGGTTGGCTAGATTTAGATTGGACCTCTCAAGGGTCCTAGGATGCCCACTCGCGTAGGTGGCCAGCACACCGAGGGCGTGGGTGTTAATGGCTCTCTCGCAACTCACCCGCAGTAGTCACTCAATCATAAGCAAATTCGGGTTCGGGCGCTCCACTTACCACCGACGGCACTAAGATGCGATACTAATTAAGCAAAGGAATTTAAGAAAAGAGGAGTGTGCAGTGGCTCACCTGATCGGTGTAAAGACACCGATCCCGGCCGGAGACGAGGGCGAGCGAGGAAGCGTGGGCATACCCGCACGCCGCGCCAGAGAAGCTTCGACCTGAAATTTTAAATGACATGCACTACACCCCATGCAAGGGGGGGATCTTGGGGAAGGGAAACCAAATAATTCATCTAATTACTACCTCCACACAGGGAGGGGCCTTCAGCCGGCCAAGCGGGGAGGGGAGAAAGTGATGAAAACACAAGAGAAGAAGCTGATGCCGAATCTGCCTGCTCTCTGCGATAGGAGATAGATAGCCAGAATTGAAAACGCAGATCTTGATCTAGAATTTTTATGATGACGGGACTAGTGGGAAACTCTTCGTATCTAGAACGGGAATGCCCCAGAATTTTTTTGATTTCTTCTGGAGCCGAGGCTGGTCCTGGCAGAGGCTCGAACAGGGTGGCAGCTTCTCGGACTGACAGCCTCAGGTTTCCAACAGCAGGAAGAAGAGGATGCCTCGACCGCTCCCGAACTCAGAATCAAGTGTCGTCAAAGCCGTTGGAACCGTGGAGAATCCCTCTTCGCAGCAGAACTAGAGGGGAAGCCAAACGATGCCGGAGAAGATCAGTGGACTCTGAACAGTGGTGATATGTTGGTGTAGACTGTGGGGAAGCAGAACTATGTACCCGGAGAAGATAATTGGTAACTTTTGAACACGGATGCCGATCGGAGTTCCGCTTCTTGATTCTGAAAGTAGACAAGACGAGGTAGAACTTTACAGAAGAAATCTTGGTCTGATTCTTCTGAGGTTTTTCGTGGTGAAGCTTCTACTCTGGATCAGGTACTCCGCAGGGGTAGTTCTGCGCAGTTGTGGGAGAACGGACCTCCCGGGCGGCACGAACCTCGGATGGGGATGAGACCACCGCCGTTGCGAAGAAGACAGGAAGACGCTTCCGTGAATAGCTCTTCGGTCTTCAAAATCTTTGGGATGTGGTCGGAGTCGCCTCTGCAAACGGCTACTCTTCTGTTGCCTACGAACTGAAAACTAGAGGTTGAAGATGATGGAGGGAAATGGGGTATATGGGAGGGGAAATGGAGGTGGATGAGTGTGGGAAGAACCCTGGCTGTGATGGGGTCTAGGAGGGGGTGTTCCAAGGTGTGGGAGGGAAAGAATAGGGTCTGGAAGGGGGTCTAATAGGTGGTGGAAGGAGGAGCCACGAATTTGGTCTTTGAGGGAGAAGGGGGAAGGTGAGGGGGGCACAAGTGGGTGGAGGGAATGTGAGTTTGAATTTCCTTTAATGTGGGGTGATCAATGGTGGTCTTGGGGATGGGAAGAGGTGCCTTGGGAAGGTGGAGGGCTGCTTGGGGAAGGGGATGGGTAGTTGGGGGTTGGAGGGTGGGGTGTGGATTGGTGGAGGGTCTATTGGGACTAGGGGGAAGTAATGATGGCTTGTGGGAAGTTGTAGAAGAGTTAATGGAGGTAGGTGGGAGGGTGGAGGTTGTTGGGAGGGGAGGAGAGAGAAAAATTTTGAAATTGGGTGTGGAGGAGAGAGAAAGGGGAGTGAAAGAGAGAAATTAAGAGAGAGATGGGTGGGGAATCTCTCCCCTAGGGTCTCTCACCCAAATAATTGAATCTCTCCACTAGATAAGAAGTTTGAACTCTCAAAATGGTAAGTTTTTCATTCATTGATTCATTACCTTGAAATGGGGGGAATGGGGCCCTATATATAGGTAACCCACATTTTATAATAAGACCCTGACATTTAACACACTAACAAATAACCGAAGGAAGGGGGGGCGCCCATGGGCCTAGCCCAAAGAAATAGGCCCAATAGCAAACTCATTAGCCTAATGAGACTCAAACTTAGGGAAATGACTCATTAACCTAGGTACAAGACTCAAATAAAAGGAAAATTACATGATTATGACTCAAAGAAAATATGAAAATTACATGACTCGACTTAGAGAAATATGACGGACACAATGGAGCTATGCTAGCAAGCAATCGAAGTTGTAAAAAAATATGAAGGGCGAGAGGTGCCCCCATCATACCCCTGGGGTGCGAAGAACTCGACTCTGTCGAGTATGAGTCCTGCCGGGGAAGAGCTCCTCCAACGCAACTCCGAGTAAGCTACAACCTTCAACTCACCCTCGCGTTCGCAACCAGGGGACGGCGCTTCAACTTCTCAAGGTGGCTTGGACACACCCTCTTGCCGATGATAGTACCTTGCTTGCCTAGTATTGCCTCCGTGTGCGCACGTCGGACTCTCAAGCTGTTATGTGGAAGCTCTCCGAGGGTGTCGCTCACAAAGATGGGGGTAGGCTCAAGGTGCTCACTTGGATCTACCGCGGTGCCCTTAGAGGGTGCTAGATCCGTTACGTGAAAAGTGAGGTATATCCCAAAATCCCATGAGTAAATCCAACCCGTAAGCCAGGTTGCCAAAGCCACTTGGAACATGGAAGGTCCAAGTCCTCGTGCCCTCGATTTGGAGGTGGCCCTAAGGTAGAGCCATTCCAAAGCCACCATCGTGAGGTTGCCTTTTTGGAATTCAAAGTGCCACTCGTGAGTTTTTACCCGCTCATTACGATCCTCACCGCCCATTGCTAGATGCTTGCTTGAATGAGTATGCCTTGAGCTACAGTGCGGTGTGGGTGGGAAGTGTGTGGTATGCAAAGGGGGACCGGGGCAACCAAAAGTAGACCTATCATGTAATGACGCAGTGTAGACTTCGGTCAACCTAGGTGGGCCGGGGCACCCGTAGGTGGCCCTATCATGCAAAGTGGTGGTAAATATCGGGGGACCCGGACATCCGTAGATGCCTTTGACATGTGTATGACCAATGTGAAGTGAGGGAGGGCCGGGGCATCCATAGGTGTCCCTTTCATGTGTGGGTGTGATGAGTGCTGGGGGACCCGGACATCCGTGAATGCTCCTAACATGTTTAAGACTTATGATGAATGACGGTGGCCAATTACATCCGAATATGGACCACTCATTCTTTCCACTTGACATGTGGGTGATATGAATGAATGGACCCAACATAGTGTTCATGCCAAGTGGTGTGGTAAGCCTAGACACATGCATGTTTTTCCTAAAGGTGACATTTCA